>LPNX010409583.1:328147-383111 GCA_001517045.1 Pseudotsuga menziesii | reverse complement strand
TGGCAGCTTACTATGTTTCCCTAATATACATGCATCACATTTGTTCTTCTCTTTGGGAATGGTGGGCAAACCAAATACACCATTCTTTCTCAAGAAACGAAGATTGTTATAATTTAGATGACCAAATCTTGCATGCCACAATGAACTAGATGACAAATTACCTTCTCCATGCTGAGAGAGGTAGGCATAGTTTTGAACTCTTGCAGATGAACCCTTGAGCTTTAGAAGCTTCCCATCTTCGTATCCAGTCATGATGACTTGGTTGTCAGAGGACTTTCTTATTTCAATGATTCCATCAAACATGTGGATGGAATGGCCTCACTGTCGAATCTCCACCAAGGACAACAGGCTTCTTTGCAACTCTGGAAGATAAATAACATTCTTCAACAGGAAATCAGGGAATCCAGGCATCTTCAGTCGAATGGTGACCATTCCCTTTGGTGTAAGACTTGAATTATCTGCAAAGTAAACTATGCCATCTATTGTTTCATTAAGTTCTTCAAAACAGTCTTTTCTAAATTTCATGTGTGATGTTGCACCAGTATCAAGTAGCCAACAATCTTTGTAAGATGAAAGTGAAGTCATTTCATTAATTCCAAGATTACAATGTGCAACAATACAAGAATCAGAAGATTTACTAGCATCTTGGTCATCTTTCTTCTGGTTATGTTTTTCTTTGATGGAGTCCCATGAATCCCAACACTAATCTGATATGTGTCCAGTCTTTCCACAACGCTTGCACTGCAAATCTGATCTTTTGGTGAAGTTGTTTCTACCCCCTCTTCCTCTGAATTTTCTTCTTCCTCTGCCTCTCTCTTTGTCAGAGAGAGTGACACCAACTACAGATGCTATAGATTGCATCTTTTACAACTGTTAGTGTAATTTACAATAATGACAAAGAGAAATAGAAAAAAACAATAACCTTGCAGGTCTACAGTCTCTACCAAGGTGAATACAATGCAAGCTTCAGGTGAGCATACACAAGCTTCTTCAATATACAAAATATACGAGCTTCAAATACACAACATCATTCCTTTTTATACAATATATACTCTACAGAATATGTTATGTGTGGAGGCACCAGAAGCTAATATATTAGTGTGCAAAGGATATAATTGCACAAAAAATCAAGCACCAAACTATATGCTTTTGCAAAATCAAGTGATTAGCAGCAACAATTATCAGCAGCAATTGTCTGGAACTCTTGAGATCGCAGCAACAATCTTCACATGGAAACCGCAGCTCATACAACAAGCTTAGGCTCATACAACAGACTCACTCTATTCAGGCTCATGCTCAGTTTTCCAACCCTAATTGCGTTGCATGTGCCTCATCAACTTATACAATGGCAATGGAGAAGGTGGATGATTGCAATAATATTGTAAAACTGGCATAATAATTATAAAAACACCAGCATATAATTACAAGAACACTAACGTTTTTGCAGGAACTTGACCCTTCGACTGAAAGGTATTTAGCAGTCTTAGGAACTCTTCAAATTCACAGCTTCAACACATGCAGCTAGCTCCAATACGTAGATTCAAACTCACAGCTCAAATATGCAGCATATATACTCACAGCTCCAATTTCCAACGCATCAAATATCAGTCACAAGCTCATCAAATTCATAGAGGCAAATGCTGCAATGAGCGTTTATAGAGGCAAAGGATGCAGACAAGACTGATAAGAAGCATAGAACTTGTACGTTTTCCTTCTTATCGTCTCACGGTTTCTGATTCAACAAAACCAACTACCAGACCACGAAATGAAGATGACATTCAAGTCCATTTCAATGCAATTTACTGGAGACAGCGATCGCCAATGTTTTACAAAAATAATTGTAAAATGCTTAGGGTTTGTGCACTTCACCGGAAAAACTAGGGTTTTTGCATTTTCACCAAGCAATATAACAAATTACCTCTATGCACTCAGTCTTCACAACGCCTTCAGACTTTAAGATAATTGCAAGAGCAATACTATTCCACAACACCTTCAAAGGAATTACATCAACGTATTCAAAGGAATGCCTTCATGCAGAATTAAAAGAGTTCCTTCAATGCATCATATAAAGTTCATCAACATAGTCAGGCAGTTTGGGATAGACATGAATCTTCAGCCAACAATATTCAATCACTGGTCTTCAAATACAACTTCACGCAGAGGGTTTGAGTCTCCACCACGTTCTCTTTCATTTTAGCTCTTATTCAGACCACAGGTTCGCAGCTTTCAATCTCTTTACAACGCAGTTTTCAACCTTAGAGTGGATACTTAGCAACTTCAGTTCAAGGGAGGAAAACACAGCAATTCACTTTCACGTGGGCTGAACCACCAGCTCGATATCTTTCACGTGGGCTGAATTTATTCATTTCCGCAGTATCTCTGGTTTGATTGACGCCAATTAACACAGCAACTATTGTGATCAAGATGGCAAGGAATGCAAGCAGTCCTTATGGGATGTTAAGCTCGCCAAATTACGATATCTGTGATCCTCGAGATTTACAGTTCACGCAGGATAGTATAAAGGATTCCTTCAGTAAATCCCACACCGGCGTCAAATTGGAGGAGAAGCTCAGCTATGCAGAATTAGGGTTAGGGTTAGGGTTAGGTATTATGCAATCCACAACGGTTACATCTAATATGGAAAGAAATCATTCTACCTCCACACAAGGAGAACACCCACACACCACAAGCTGAGCACAGCTCTCAATGCACAGTGCATGCCTAGACTAGTAACACACACAATGAAGTATGCAGGCTGGTAGGAGAAATGCACGCAGCTGGCAGACTGACGGAGTAGGCAGTCTGGCAATGGACTGGCAAGCAGAATGCCGAGACTGAAATGCAGCAGGCAGGAGTTATGGAAAATAGCCAAGCTCTGATACCACTGAAAGGTATAACTCCCGATTCCATTATTATTCATGCCTAATGCATACATTTATATATTACATGTGACGGTTGTGTTTCACCTTCTGCCTAGCCTTTTCG
This sequence comes from Pseudotsuga menziesii, assembly GCA_001517045.1. NCBI lineage: Eukaryota > Viridiplantae > Streptophyta > Pinopsida > Pinales > Pinaceae > Pseudotsuga > Pseudotsuga menziesii. Next base: position 380,126 of record LPNX010409583.1, on the reverse strand, counting down.
GCTTCCTATGTAACTGTTCAGCTAACTATTTATTTATTTACAATATATAATCCCGACGGATTATATTCTAACAAGGACTAACACTTTGATATATAACATGCTTGTCTTGTTTGCTGTTGTTGAGAGCGAATTGTAAATACAAGCATGTTGGAAAATCTCAATGAGGATCTACATCAATTGTTTGGAATAAGGTACTCTTCATATCCCTTTGTGTTATATGCATTAGTTTCTCTTACATATTGTAACGGATTGATTTCTGGTGTCATTCAGTCTATTGTGGTCTACCCCAAGCCATAGGAAGTTTCTCTCCGTAACAGAATTGGCGACTATGCTGGGGAGGTTCCTTGTTTTTCTTTGGGGATTGGGGGCATAATGTGCTTTAATTGCTCTCTGTTTCTCATTGTTTCTATGTCGCATTTAGTAGTATGTTCATCCATTGACACTTCCCTAGAGTGGTTTGACCCTTGGCCTGTTTTTTACCACTTTCTTCTCTGTATATGTAGGTCTTTGGCTTAACGTCGCGTACATACACATGTTTTTGGCTAAAAGTTGCATACATACGCAGTTTTTGGCTAAATGTCGCATACATACACATGTTTTTGCCTAAAAGTCACGTACATACACCACTGTTCTTTGAACATACGTGTACATCCTCCCTTTTTCTTGAGTATTTGATGTGGGAAGTTACTGGGTGGGTTGTGAGTGTGGATGGGTCTTGAATGGGTATTGATGTTGTTTGTTGGTTGCTTTTTTTGTGATCAGAGACCCCTTTTTTTCATTTATTTTTCTTTGAAAGTAGTTCTAGTCATTTATCTCTTTTTTGTTTTTCCCTTAGTGCATTAGTATTTTTGTCTCAGTGTCTTGCTTGGCTTGTGTTTGATGCTTGCTACAAAGACTAAGAATTTTAATGAATTTTATTGCATTTTCATTCTTTTATATTGAAAATACAAAATATATAGTTTCATTCTTACTTGCATCTCACATATGGAATTAAGGAGGTACTTGCATTGGATTGCTTGGATGAGAGTTGTGTTTAGGCTTTTATATAGGAAGGATTGCATTGGAATTTGGGAAGGAATGGTTTTTTTATGCATTTCATGTAGTGGCATACCCCTTTCTTCATATTTAAAGACAAAATTGCACTTGGCATTGTTTGTTAGGTGTGCATATTTAGTTTCACTGTTGAGTCATAACATCATTGGTTGCACGGTCATTTCCTTTGAGTAATCACATCCCCTTAAATCAACGCTTAATTTAAAATGAATTACACATTTTTCTTTGATAGGGTACATCAACAATATTAGGATTTAGAGTCTTGGAATAGGTTGTGTGAGTAAATTTCTCCAATACTACTAAAAAAAACACAGTGGGTGTCTGTCCAGGTGAGAGAGTGAAATCCTTGGTATAATTAGTGTTCTTAGGAGGCTCCTCTTACATAGGATTTAAACATAAGGGAACGCACACGTTTGTGGTTGGGATAGCCCCTAGCCACTCTCTGTGGAGCATCAGAGATATATCCAGGATCTTATTCATATCTAGGGGATTTTGAGGTACCTTTGGTGCTTTCGAGCTTTGGGATTTGCTACCCTACCCATACAGTAGATCCCTCCTGCGACTGTCCGCTTGAGCATTGGTTATATTGGGGTGACCTTAGTTTCCTTACCTAGGTATCGTAGGGGGTACTTGCAGAGGTTATTCTATGAGTATCCTGGCCAGGTGGGGGTCAGGCAGCATAGTCGCTTTACACGTTGAATATAAGGGCTACTATAATTGGTTACACACCTCTGCTTTTAGTGTATGGGAATCTAAGGCCTCTCCTAGGAGAGACATACCTGCTACATTCGGGATCTCATTTACCTTCCCTCTGGCTTGTCTACATCTGGATGTATATTTTCTTAGGAGTGTGCTCTTTGTGTGCTAGTTGGATTTAGGGATCACGATTAATTGAGTATATTTATGTTCTCTTGAGTTCGGGTCCTTTTATGTTCAACATGCATGATATCACTACTAGTATCCCATCACCTGCTCCAGGTCCTAGTGGGGACCCTGGTGTTGGAATGGGGGACGACACCATAGCCCCTTACCCTTCTCATAGATTTGGGAGTGGTCATATTCCATCCTCTACTCCTTTTGTGGAGGATTTTCACTCCCTTCGTCCGGTCTTAACACTAGTTTTCACCCTCACAAGGGTGGTAGTGGATACGCGAACGTTGCGTCTACACCTTACATTCCTTCTTATGTCCCATCGTCCACTGCACTGTTTCCTTTGAATGAAGTTGTCATGATCAATCCTCCCTATATCCTATAGTTTGGACTCTTTACCGATTGCTTCTAGTTGTTTTGGACTAATACTATTGTCATGTAGGGTCCATTTTTTGTACACTCTCTCCGAGGCTTTAACCAGTTTGTGCCCATGACAGGTATAATTTCGAAATGGCATATATGTTAAGACCACACATCCGCTTGCATTATGTATCGCCTTATGACTATGTCTCCTTGACTATAGGAATGAACCCACTTCGTAATGCCACATAACCTTCATACTACTATTAGAAGTAGCATTGTGCAAGTGGTAGAGTGTTCATATTCATGGGTGCCCTAGTTAGATCTCACTTTGCAGTTTGGTACCCATGCTGAGATTTCTCCACTAGGTTTGAGAGTCCCTTCTAGTCCTACCATGTCCTTGAGCAAGAGCTTCATATCCCTCTTGAACTTTATGCTTGTCATCTCCCATAGGGACTCCCTTGTATATCAAGTTGTAATTGAATTTAATACATTTTTCTTGCCTTATTGAGCTTTATGTTGGCTTCCCTGTTTAAAGTTATAATCCATGTAGCCTGAGTTCGACTCAATCCTTGCCAAGCAGAGCCTTTTATATATCTTTTGCAGCTTGATCATCCCTTACTAGGAGGAGACCTTCCCCCGAGTGTCCTTATCTTACACATGCTTCCTTGCATTGAACATAGGTATGTTCTACTGCTTGGAACTAGTTTTCTTTCCCACAACACTCATCTCCTCCTAACTGTATACTATAAGCACTTTTATTCCTTTTCAAGCTTTCTAATATGAAAAAGTACAAAAAAATTAAAAAAACATAAAAATCCAGACGAGAAATGATATTACTTTTGGTAGTTGTTGAGTCGTATTTCCTTCGAACAGAGCACTGTATACCACATCCATTGGTTGGGTTATTAGTATGAATTTAGGATATGTACTCATTATTCTGATTTTTCTTCACTGATTGGTTATGATTCCAGTCCCTATGGAGCCTCTGTCAATGCCTCTTGTGTCATAGAGATGTCCCTGTTTGCATGTCGAGTCTATGCTTCATAGTTCAGTCACCATTTTCCTTATGCTCTTATTCGGAGGAAGTTCAACCCAAGTCAGCCATTCCTCAATTATATTTTCTTTGCATGTCGGCCATTCCCAATACAATTATTAGTTCATGCACATCCTATTCATCCATGTTCTTCCAAATTATCCAGTGTTGATAAGTACCTCGTGTTGGTTGATGGGGGATTCCTCAATGCCCTCCTTCCAACAGATTCCATTCCATCAACCTTAGATCATTTCTTTTGGAATATGAGTCTAGAGTCCATTGAGTTCCTTGAGACTTGCAGTCATCAATGGCAGGTCCTCTCACCATCGACAGTTTTTGGAATACATCAATGTCCCTTGATCAATGGATTATTTCAAATGTTCGACCTCAAAAAATCTATTCACAATTGTTAGATTGCACTCTGTACCTTGATTCCCATTATCATTATCGGTGGGATATCTCGTGTCTGTGAACGGTATACATCAATGACTGGTAATCATATGATGGACCATCATGTTTGACCTTGAAACCTTTATTCACGTGATGGGACATGTACTTGTAGTAGTTTGTGTAGAAGATCTCTGAGCTCGGTGGCATCCCACATATGCCACCTCTTTGATCATGTCGGTATTCATGAGATATTAACTCTTATGACTAGATTCTAGTATATTATCAAATATCTTCATCCACTATGGAGATATTGTTCATTGTATATTGTACGTGCTGATTACCACACATGACATTTGTATATCATGCCTATTCATGGCCATTGTACTATTATGTATTCGAGACTGCTACGTGTATATTTGCAGTCACATGCTGAGATTTATCATTGTATTGTAATGATGAGAAGCTAGTTCTTCCACCTGGGTCTTCATTACTCCACTTCTGGGATTGATATAATGTATTTCGACCATCATGTCACCCCTCTTACCTCACACATTAGGGGGCATCTGTTATAGCTGATCTTACCACACTTGGTATATCACACCTTTATGGCCTTCCATGTCCCTCTGTAGACTCCTTGGACCCCCCTTGATCAAGTTATAATTTAATGAACCAAGAAATTCCCTAAAAAACACATGTTTATGTGTACTTGCAATTTTTAATCCAATATCCATGTTTACATGCATATTTTGAGCCAATACCCACGTATGTTAGGAAATGTGCATAAAAACAAAAACTTTTGGAGTTTTCCTCATTGAGTCCCGAATAATTGACTCTTGGCCTTCCATATGCCTGGAAAACGCTCGAAATTGACCCTCCATTTCCTATTGGATGGCTATATATTGAGCCTCTTGGATGCATTGAAGGAGGAAAATCTTGGAGAGAAAGGAAAATATAGTTCATTGTTGCCTCACTTGTTTATGCTTAAGTCTGCATCCTTTGTCCCTTTGGAGCACACATTGCTGCTCTTCCCAAGATTTCCATTGCCTTGTATGCTTGTCATTGAAATGGAGGACTGAAGTGATGGTGGCCCAGGTGGACTCAGTTTCTCTCTTTTGACGAGGTGTTGATAGAGTTTGTCACTGTTCTATATCTGTTTATTATTAATGGAAATATCCATTTCTCGTCCATTTCATGTGTTTAACTATGAATATTTTTTCCATGTATGTAGTTATATTTTCTTATACATGATGCTTTATATATGATAGATTAGGAATAACACTTTGATATATAACATGCTTGTCTTGTTCGCTGTTGTTGAGAGCGAATTGTGAATACAAGCGTGTTGGAAAAGCTCAACGAGGATCTACATCAATTGTCTAGAATAAGGTACTCTTCATATCCCTTCATGTTAGATGCATTTGTTTCTCTTGCATATTGGAATGGATTGATTTCTGGTGTCATTCAGTCTATTGTGGTCTACCCCAAGCCATAGGAAGTGTCTCTTCGTAACAACCATGAAGATCATAACATGCCAAAACCACAAGATCCTGTAGAGACTTTCCTTGAGAAGGAATCCCACAAGAGGAAACCAACATGGGCATGGGATCTCATACAAGAAGCATGTTGGTCTCTTTGGGCAGACCCGGGTTTCCTTTAATGTACCAACAAAACCCCTAGCTCACTGGCCCTTTCGGCGACAGACTGCAGAACGGTCTGAAGTCTCACCCGAAGTGATATTGGATGGGTTGGCTGAGGACTCAAGTGTCCTCAGTCAGGTTCTATAGCATCCTGGTGGTCGCGCAACTCTTCTTAGTCAGCGGGATCTCTCTGCGATGGTGACCCCTCTTACTCGCTGGTCCTGGGAGGGAGTGATCTCTTATCGCATCGCCGATGCTAGCGTGATGCGCAAACTATCTCCTCTGCTCGACTCTCAACCCGCAATATGTCACACTGCGGTTCCTCCAGCAGTGCGATATCGCCTTTCTATACGGTGATATATTTAACGGTAAGGCTACAATATGACTCTCACGGTCCAATGGATTTTCTCATAGTATAATAGTTAAGCTTAAACAACCTCACTTAGACTCCTACAGTCTAATACACTTATCATCAACTATACTCAACTTGCTGAACTAATATGTAGAAATCACTTAACACTGTAACTACAATTATCGCGCATCAAGTATTGAGAACTCGTATACAGAATACTTAACAGATTCTACTCATAGTAATCTTCCACACTACTGTAACTAAATATAGCATACATTTACTCATTCATTAACTGGTAGTAAAGTTCATATAATGAATAACAGATAATAGATAAATAAAGCACTGTCACATGAATAGTCACACAACACACTGATTTTACGTGGTTCACCTCCAGGGGGGAAGTTACGTCCACGAGAACTGGTTTTTATATTATATCTTGAGAGAGTAAACACAGTTCCGCTGCAACCTGATATGCAGCTTGAGATCTTCTGGGAAACTCCGTGCACACCGCCAGGAGCCCTTCTCTCTTAGATCTCTTCTCTTATATTGCCTTCTCTTACAATATACTCTTCTTCTCTCTCTCTCTCTCTCTCAATCCCTGCGGATTGTTCAATCCCTGTGGATTTTTACATACATGCTCTTAGAGCTAGCTACTGGTTACAGTAAGATAACTACTGACTAAATAATAGAACCAGAGCTTAACTCTTACAATACTAAGACACTAGAGACACTCAGCTAGCTAAATTACTCAGAAGGCTAACTGTCTAACTGTCTAAATAGCTACCCAAATGTCTAACCTTCTACAATACAAAATAAATCCTTATATAGGCGACCCGAAGGTCTTGCCATTACAACACTGTGGGCCTGTCCCAACAGTAACCCCAAAAACCCTAACCGTGAAAGTCAGCCTATCTATACTTGAACTACAGCTTTCCGTCACACCACAGCTTTCTGCAGTCTTCCACGCTTCCCGGTGCTGATCATGGGTATGGGTTCCGCTTCCTCGGTCGCTCTGCTTCTGTCCTTCATCTTCAATGCCTCAGCCCGTTGCTCCTTTTCCTTTATGAGGGTAGCGGAGCCCTCCTGTCTTCACCACTTCCTTAAGTGCAGTGGTTGAGCTCTCTCTTCTCGGCCGCTCTGGTATTGTTCTTCTTTGACTTCCCTGTCTCAATGTAGCAACTTTTCCTGTAGCTGCAGGACCCTGCTCCAACAGTCCCCTAACACTTAATTGTGGCTCGTCCCTGAGCCACTAACAGCTAGCTTCTCCTTGGCTTCCTGTGAAGTCCCTGCAAGTCTCACTCGAAGTCCTGTGACTTCATTGTTCTTAGCTTCGACACACTCTTGTGTCGTTTCAAGCATAGCTTGACTAATGCTGGAGTCTTTTGTAAACTCATCAATTTCACTCTTGCTTGTAGTGAACTCCTTGATCTTCTGCTCAACCGCATCGATTAGCTCTGCAATCTGTTCTTAATATGGTTGAAGCAGGTTATTGAATCGTATCTCTTTTGCTCTTAATCATTGTGCTTCCTGTTGCAAACGGTTCATCTCCATCGTCTTCCTCATCTTTGTAAGAGCTCCTAAGCTCTTGACTTCTTCCATCATTACTGTCATGGCCTTCTCTATGTTCTAGATGTTCTGCTGCAATGCCATTCTATTCGGGAGCTCATCTAGCTCTGACCATGTCTTCGTTGCTTTGGCTAGTAATGACTCTGTGTCATCTACGCGACTCTTCATCTGTGTTGAAGCAAGTATAAAGGCCTCTGCCCTTGCTTCCTTGTCTACCCGTGATGTGCCTGGTGCTCGAGCCTCAAGCTCAGTAATTTGCGCTTTGTGGTCTTCCTGCATCTTAGTCACTGTCTCTTCCAGATCCTTTGCTCTATTTGCAACTCTTCTTACCTTTTGTGATAGAGGTAAGGCAAACTCAATGTTACACTGGGGTAACTCCAGTGCGATGATCTGTAGGGTCTGGCTGAGATCTTGTTCTCTTTCTTCATATGTTCTTATCTCATCTGCCTTTGTTTGAATGCCTGCAGTGAGTTCTGCATTCTTCTATTTCAGATGGGTGTTCTGTTTATAAGTCACAAGCTCTCTATCCCTGAGCTCTGCGGCTAGCTGCTACTGGATCATTTGTAACTGATCAACAGGGAATTCTGTGAGATTAACCTCGATAGGTTTTCTAATCTATATCTATACATCAATCATTGAATTAGGTAATCGGATGCTCCCTGGCGGTATCAACACTGTATTGATGCGATCCTTTACAAGGATTTCCTCGCGGGAAACCGATTGTTTTGAGCTTTCTCCAGCTGTCGCCTTGACTGGCTGAGTCTGCATTATGGAAATATTTTTAGTTACTGCTTTCATCTCCAAAAGCTTCTTGTCTACTGTGCTCTGCAGCTTGTCCTACGATAGCTGCATCGCCTCGAATGAATCCTTCATTTCCTCCTTCAATCTTGCTGCAATTTGTTCATAGTCATCATCTGTCAGTGCGGTCTCTAAAGTTGGCTTTGAAGCTTTTGATTTTTTCCTCTTTGGTGCCTGTATTGGTTCCTCTTCCGCATCTTTCCTCTTTTGTGCCGATGGTGGCCCTTATGCTTTATCTTTCATCTGGGTCCCCTCTTTGTCTTTTCCTTTGTCCATAGGATCTGTCTGTGCGATACCTGTTGGTAGTGCTGTGGCATATTCTAATGCTTTCTTCCACTCGTCATCAAAGTCTTTGATGACATATTTGACATCCTACACTGTCATCCTGAACGATCCATTTTCCCAGTTATCCATTTTAGATCGTTTTGGCCATAGGTAGATTCTATGGCTGTCTGCCATGAAATCAAGCCGATTATCATATATGTCAACTGTCTCTGTAGTGATTCGTGGTGTCTGCTGGATGAATCTCTTCAACAGTTTATAGTATTCATAGAATACTATCATATTGACCTTTTTCTTGGCTGGGCTGTTGCTCTCCCATAAGTTTGCATAGCGCGCGCCTCTGCAGTCGTCGCTTCGTAGATGTATAAACTGGGTATGGGGCGGTTCTTTCCATCCAGCGAATGCACATAGTATGAGCATCCATGAGAAATGGAAGGGGTGGTTTTCTTCATCCTGTGCTATCAAACAATCTTGAAGAAAATTATTTAGTAAAAATAAACACCAATTAAATTGTTCAGCTTCTGCAACCTGTATGGCAAGGTGAATTACTGATCCTGTGACTTCCTTTGGCTGAACTTTCATTAACAGTCTGCCTGTGAGCAGACTGGCTATGAATTTGAGTGTATCATCTAGTATTTCTGCGAGGTCATAAGCCCGACCTCCTCTCTGTAGCTTATACTTGGTAACTAGGGCTGCTGGTAGCTTGGAGTCTTTGGTTTTTCCTGATATATGTATCTTAGGGTCCTTTCCAGTCTTGGACAGCCTGGTGATGCGGTGTATGAGGTCGACGTTCAGAGCAACCTTGTTACCTAGCCAGAGGTAACCTTCATGTACACAAGAAAGTAGCACATGCACCACGGCATTAACCTCTGCACCTTGTCCAAAATGTGGTATTCTCAACAAATTGAGCAAGCCGAAGCGCTCAAGAATCTGAACATGTTCCATAGGAACAAATTCATCTGCACTGGTCCTCGAGTTCCTCTGAATCATAAGATACTGGTCTGGGTGAAACTGGGGATATGTCTTACTGTCTCCAAGGTTATAGTCTATAAATTTGAGACTAGGGCCATATCCTAACAGATCTCCATCTTCCTTTACATGAGAATCAATCGGCGGTATGGGAACAGGAAACTTAGCACCCTTGGGAATGTTTACCTCTGGTGCATCTTCAACTCGTGGCACGGTGTATTCTATTGCCCTATGAACTTCTTCCTCCTGCTCCGTGCTGGATTCTTCTACAATATGAGCGTGACTCCTCATCCTTGGCGGCTGTCTGACCTGTGATGTACCTAATTTGACAATCCTGGGCGGCGTCGTCATAGTAGACCTGAGGCCACCACGCTGGAATCTTTGCACAATGTCCTCTAAAGGCTCTGTCTCGGACAAAGACCACTCGGTGCAATACTCTAAAGTGGCAATGGCTGTGAAATTGGGGTAAACTAGCACTCTGTAACTGGGTTATCTCTTGACAGGGAAAACTCTTTAAATTGCTTTTTAACTGTCAGAAATCACAAAAATAACCCTTCTGCCTAAATGATCTTTGAATTTATAACGAAGGTGATAATATCTGTAGCAATGGTCATCTAGGCTGGAACCGTCGGTGGTATTAATTGCATGGACAAGACAATACCCGTCGTTTCAATCTTCATTAATTGCTAAAATCCAATCAAATTTCCCTCAAACGTGTGTGCAGGCACCGGTCATGTTGAAGATTTAGCAAATCTGGAAAAATCATTATACTGTGGCCAAATCGTATACCGGTCATTTTTACATTAACTGCTTGTCAGAAGGTGAAGTGACTGGCCCTCTGTCTCTTTTCAAAATGGTCTATGTGGCACGGGGAACATCGCATTGTTGCGATTTCCACCGCATCGTCTCAACCCAAAGTGTCGGTATGAACTCCGTAAGAGTCTGATGACTTGCACAACATAATTTTTCTGATGCGATTCCTCATACTTGGATAGCTGCGGGACCCTTCTCCAACAAAGCATAAAGGTATGGTGCTCCAAAAGGAATACATAGAGAAATAAAAATGGAAAATCCCTACAATAGCTATGTGGCACTACTGTGTGACATCATTTATAGAGAACCTTCCACCGATGAATAGGTTGCAGAAAATAAAGAATGGAAGAATGCTATGATCGAGTAATATTAGTTGGTCATGAAGAATGATTTATGGGAGATAGTTACGAGATCAGAAAAGAAGTCTATCGTGACTTTGAAGTGGATCTACAAGATCAATCATGTTGTAGATGGTAGCATCGAGGTAATACAAGGCAAGGTTCATAGCACGAGGCTTCTCACGTAAAGAAGGAACATAATACAAAGAGACATTTGCACACGTGGTGAGGTACACCTCCATCAGGACCATACTTGCATTGGAAACGGTTATGAAATGGAAAATACACCAAATGGATGTCAAGACAACTTTCTTGAATGGTGTAGTCGAGGAGGAAGTGTACATGGAACAACCACTGGGATTCGAGACACATGACAGACATACCCATGTGTGTAAATTGAAGAAGGCCTTGTATGGATTGAAATAGACACCGTGGACATGGTACGACAGAATCGATAGCTTCCTGATGAGCGTAGGATTGACTAAGAGTAAAGAAGATTCCAACCTTTACTTCAAGGTTGAAGACAAAAGACTATTTATGCTCCTACTATATGTCAATGACCTATTCCTAACAGGCAAAGATGAACTCATTAAAGATGCATGAAGGATACTTTATATAGAGTTCAAGATGAAATACATAGGTATGATGCACTACTTCTTAGGCATGGAGGTGTGGCAGAGTGTAGATTTATATTACTTGGTTAAGGAAAGTATGCATTGGATATTCTAAAGAGATTTGGAATGTTCGACTGCAAGGAAATAACCACACCTATGGAATCTAACTTGAAGCTTCTGAGTGATGCTTCATTTGAGTCGGTTTATGCCATGATGTATCGTTAGATGATTGGGTCATTGATGTACCTGATGAATACAAGGACAAACATATGCTTCGCGGTGAACACCCTTAGCCTGTTCCTGACAGATCCGAGACATGTTCACCTGATAGATACAAATCATGTATAGAGGTACCTAAAATGTACATTGGATTATGGGCTCAAATATGATGCGAATTAGAATATTAACCTACATGGTTATGTTGATTCGAATTGGGCAGGTAGCGCCACTAATAGGAAGAGCACTTCGAATTGCTACTTTAGTTTGGGATCTGGCATGATCTCTTGGTTTAGTAGAAAATAATCATGTGTGGCGCTGAGTATAGCTGAGGAAGAATATGTTTCCTCTTTCTCGGCTAGTTATGAGGCAATGTGGCTATGAAAGCTACTGCCTAACTTGTTTGATATCCAGTTGGATGTGACTTGTGTCTCCTGTGACAATCAGAGTTACGTGAAGCTATCGAAAAACCCTGGGTTCCATGACAAGTTGAATCACATTGATATCATGTCCACTATATTAGGGATATGATGCAGAGAGGAGCAGTGAAGCTCTAGTACATGGAAATGGACAAGCATATAGCCGATGTGTTGAGCAATCCTCTAGCTAGAGTGAAGTTCGAGTACTTAGGAGAAATCTTGGTGTGATCTAGAACGAGACCCCACTACAACAAATCTTGGAATTAGTGTCCCATTTAGTGTAATTTTTTTTACATTGAGTGGTCAAACTAGACGCTAAATGGGACGTGTCATGGACAAAACTTAAAGTGTCTCAAAAAATGTCTTTTTTTGCTTCCTAAATAGAATCCTTTATGACGTCCAAAATAAATTCTCTTTTTTTACTTCCAGAATAAAATCCAACTTTGCTTCCTAAACAACGTTAAGGTTTGCTTCCAGAATAGAGTCCAACTTTGCTTCCTAAACAACGACGAGGTTTGCTTCCTAAATAACATCTTATTTTGCTTCCTTCTTAAATGACACCCCCGTTAGCGCCATATTTGCATCCTTAATAGCACCATGTTAGCATCCAAATTAGCATCCAATATTGCATCCATTTTTGCTACCACTTTAGCATCCCATTTTGCACCAGTTTTTGCTTCCTTTTTTGCATCGTGTTTTGCGACCAAAATGACGCCAAATATTTCTTCTATTGTTGCACCATATTTTTCTTCCTATGTAGAGCCATGTTTTGCATCCAAAGTAACGTCTTATTTTTCTACCACATCAACGCCATGTTTGGCTTCATCATTAGTGCCACGTGTTGCATCCTTTTTAATGCCTAGTTTCACATCTCTCATGTTTTGGTCACTAATTTAGTCATTTTTAGTAATTTTATATACGAGTTTTGGTCATTTTGTTTGGTCACCTATCTCTTATTTTTTGCTTACTAATTTAGTTGTTTTAACCGATATTATAATATCATTAGGGCATGGAGGAATCGAACCACCAACAACCTGCTTGTAAAGTAGGCGCTCTTCCATTGAGCTAGAAACCCTTAAGAATTTGGGAACCTAACTTACAGAGTCCTCTATAATGGTAAAAATGATCAATACACAACTTTGAGTATCTAATGGTCGACAAAGGATGATAGATTGTATTATCTTCAACATGGGATTGATTACCTTCCTTGGTTCTTTGTATATCATTTTCCTATGATTGTAAAGTTCCTATCATTACAGTACCAACATTTGCAGCTTGTGAGGCAGTAGCATCACCTTTTTCCTATGATCTGGTGGTATACTAGGCCTAATATGATCGAGTGTCATCAACTAGTTGAGCCCTCTATAACTGAGAAACAAAATTATCCTCAATTCCTAATTCTATTGTAGTGGCACTCATTCCTCTAAGTTGTTGAGTATCATCAACCCAGCTACTCAAATGATTTATTGGTCGCCCACTTTGAAGTGTTCAGTAAATAGAGTCCAAATGGGACGGAGCTGAAGTACTTTCAATATTACTCTCTACTACAACCCTATCATTATCTGCAATCATAGACACATTACATTATATATGTCCTTAAATTATGAACTCTAAAGTTCAAATCCATGAATAACATGGTAATACTCAATCCATTCAAAACCTTGTGTGCTTTTTGAAGAAATTTTTGAACTAGATAACATAGGGGCTATTCTCCTTGGAAGGCAATTGAAATTTGAGATAGAGAGACCTAATAAGAATTTTGGAGTCCCATAATATTGTATCTTTGCGAATGCTCTACTCTCACAATACTGATAGGCCTTGGAGTGAAGCTAATGCTTCTGGCATATTATTAGAAGTGATGCCAATTCCCCATGCAAACTCAATGACTTCTTTTCCTTTGGGGTCAAAGACAAACCCCCTTCCCACCAAAACACTTGACACCCCTGGTAAATCGACTTAGTTTCAAGCCCACAAAGTAACAACTTCAGTAAGTAACATGCCCACCTAATTAAAATTCTACTATGCAGTGAACCATCATCTCAACTAATGGCAATTGTCAATGAGTTAATGAAAAATTATTGTACTTTTAATATAGGAACAAAATGCAACCAAATTGTAGTTGGTTAGTAGTTAAGAATTTGGAATTGTACTTGGATTGGTAGAAAAGGTTGTTCTGTAAATGCGTGGATAGCAATAGAGGTTTAAAAATTAAGACCAAGTGTTGTACAGTGACTGCCTAATGCTTTGTCAAACAATCAGTTTTTGATGAACACATATTGTTATGCATATTATGTATCATGTATGAATAGGAATTATGTTGCCAAAGAACCTAAGATCTGACATATATTACCTGTGCCTTCAGTTTGGAGTTCTAGGTGACTTCAACAAGGTTGATGCTAATACCGTATGCAACCACCAAAGTTGCAAGGTCTCTCACATATCTTGAAGTCAATAGGAACTTAAAACTCTCCATCTTTCCCATCTTTGGTTTCTCCTATAAAAAGTATGAGAGGTTGAGTTAAAGAACCTAAAATAACTTATGTCCTTAACATAACACATCTAAAAAACTCCAAGAAATTAGAATATAAATATACCTTATTACAAGCTTCTCCCTTGGGAATTGTAGGATCATCCACTACAAATTTATTTACCCACCAGTAGATTCCACATATTGTAAGCCTGAGCAGCACAAAAATGTGCAACATTCCCTTCAAGGAGACTACCCAACCATCCACACCAAGCCCAATATTCTTACGCATATGGGAGAAATACCTAATAGTTCTCCCCAAAAAAATCAAGGTTACATTGGCTCCTAGGCCAAATAGAGAGTAGAACTGCTTTGCTTCATCCACTGTTGTAATATGAATGCAAACAGCCCCAAATAGCTCATCCCTTATATTGGTACAACTTGTATCCATTTTCATTTTCAATATAGATTTGTTTTAGATATAAATCCAAAAAACCAACATCACCCATCATAGAAATGAGTTGCAATTACTAAAATGCAACTCAAACTACAGGCCATAATAATATTTCGAAATCTCTTTCTACTTTAAATGACTTTGACAAAATTATGCCATCTTCTGCAATAAATCCATCCACAAAACAAATCATTCTATTTTTTTCGGAATATTTTTCAATTTTTTGAACAGAAGCCTATTAGTAGTTGTGCATTGGAATACTAGTGCCTTACAAAAATTGCACAATACGCCTAATGTGAACTGCTCTGCTTCATAAGCTAAGGTGCATACATTATTACACTCACATATTCTACTGTATCATGCTATGTCTATATTTTTTACTTTAAAAACATTACAGAAGAACGGTTCTGCTCTGATAATAAACCCAGTCTCTGAGAATACTAGTGTGTTTATAACACAACATTACTTGTCAAGTTTAATTTGTGTCAAATATTCACCACAGTAATGTGCATCGAACACCAATATGTTTATACTAACATGCATATCAAAGACAACAACCAAATCCACAAGTGAGTTCTTAAACAAATTATTAATGAATCTATCTCATCAATTTGATCAATCAATTCTTTATCAAACTCTCAACCCTTTCATTATCACCACTAGAGCAAAGAAAGCCTTTTTAGACCATAACTCAACACTAGACCAAAGAAAGCCTTTTTAGACCATAGTTTAAAAATAATTTTTATTTAGACAAGACTTTAAGGTGTTGATTAGGATCTTATTGGCCAAGATAATTGAAGACCAACCCTTCCAAAATGATCCTTATGAGTTGTGTTGATAGATGAAGGATCAGCCCTAGAAAGAGTTAGCCAAGGGATTTATTGGGTGGTACCATTCATTCAGTTTCCTTCATAGTTCTTTAAGTGGTCATTTTATTTCAAGTTTATGTTATGACCATTTAAACCATATGTTTTGTTTTAATCCACCATTATGTTTGGTAAACCAAAATCTATTGCGACAGCTAAACCGTCCAAGAGTGAAAGATGGTGTTCTCCCAAATAAATCCAAATATAAAATATTTTGAAACCTGTAATTAAAAAGCGAGCTTTCAGAACTTTGCACTACATAAATCGTTCTAAGTCTGCATAGAGGAATGGATCTGATCATAGCTTCATCCAGGCCATATGATTGAGTAATTATCTTCCACCCTTCTGGGTCTTGGAATCCTTCCACTGAATAAGCATAAACTTGTATATTAGTCCAAACTCCATATCAACTAGGAATCGGTAATTGGCTAGAGTAAAATATTCATTATTTCATTTTTAATGCCTTTATAATTGCATGGCAATGGTCGAATGGGCTACACACATGAAATCTCTGGGAACTTCTTGTTGCAGTTCTATATTTGAGTGTGCATTAAGGTGGAAAAATGATTGCAAAAAAAGGGTTGCATGGAATATTTTCCAAAGTCTCAGCTCAAGAAATGCCTAGAAAAGTCAAGACTAGCTCTTAGGTTAGATTTTTGTAGGACATAACTCGTAGATTGAGTGAATATCAGGCATTACAGGTCTCAAATATTTATTTGTGCCCACAATCTATGCCAACCAAATCAACTAGAAAGCAACAATGGACTACAACTTAGAGTCTTAGACTAAGATAAAATTCAAATCTGTATGCTTTAGAAAATAATAGCTACATGCACATGCCTTAAGAATTGATATTCATAGGGAGAATGCATTTTTGTTCAAATAGATCTTACGTTTTACAAGATTGTCCGAGCATAGTATTTCATTTGATACTTTAAATATTATTATATTAGTCTTGACAATTTCTTTATCCTTTTGCTAAGATTGTATATCTTTACGTGCTATATAAAACTGAATTGACACTAATATAGGAAAATGCCCTTTTTCTTAAGAAATCATAATATCTTGCTAAATGGAGGCCAAGTAATTTTTGTTTTGACTCTTAAGTGATTGTCACACAAGCTTCCTATACCATTGTCTTTAACTCAGTTCAAAAGGATGGTATTTGTTCTTATCTATAAATTCAATTCTGAGTTGAACTGAGTTAAGTCTGCTCATATGATTACTTTACTTTACACCATAGGAGTGTCTGAAAACCACCATAAGAGGATAAGTCTGAAAATAAGAGTGTCTAAATATTCACCTATGATTATGCCCTCTCCTTACCTTGTCTATGTCTCTAGTGCCTAGAGAACAGATACACTATGTTAATGATTATGGAAGCTTTATGATTTGTAGAAGACATAATAGAGTGTAATGATGTATTTAAGAGCCATATATCTTCTTTGAGAATGATAGTCCTTTTCACATACCTAAGAAATAAACTTGATTCAATGCCATTTATGATTGGTTGTCTCTGAGTTGTTGTCATTCTTTGTAGGGACTATTTCTTCACCAACTAGCTTTCCATCTGAACCACCTAAGGCTGCACCATCAATTATATCTCCATCCCATGTACACCATCATAATATGCGAGGTGGATATATGTTCCTTATGATATTTTTGAATTTTCATCCTGAAAGAATGTAAACAACATTGGGTTATGTTTGCTTGATTTGTATTTTGTAGCATCGGTTGTTTTTCCTCCAAGCATTTTTCCTTCTAAGCCACTTCTGAAGAAACCAAGTATACCTTTTGCAACATGGCCAAAAACCATTTCAAAGGCACAAGAACCAGTGGCTCTGGCACCTAAGATTTAAGGTCTGAAGCTTTCTATTTCTTAGAATAAAGGAAAATTGATTATGTTTCTATAAATTCATTACTCTCTGTTTTAAACTTTGCAGGGCATGTTATTCCTCCAATGAGACAACACTCAAGATCCCCCATGGAGTACCTAGGAAGACCTGAGTCAGCCCCATCCATGGCATTTAACCCCCCTCAATATCGTTGAGATGAAAATGTGCAGGGTACATAAATTTTTCTTTCTAGAATTAAATAATTATAACTTTCATCATGAAAAAGTATAGCTAAGATTTGGCTATGGATGAGTGATTTGGTTTTTATGTAGGACCGATTGCCTCTTCTCCAAGTATTTTTCCCTCTATACCATGTCAGAAGAAGCCAAGTATACTTGTTGCAGCACAACCAAGGAACATATCAAAGAGGCAAAAGCTAGTTGCATTGGCACCTAAGAATCAAGGTTTTAGAGACCTTTCCTCTCTTGGAAAGCATAATTATGTTTATCTTTCAATGAATTCATTGCTTTCTGTTGTTAATTTTGTAGAGCTTGTTACGTTGATTATGTTTATCCTCAAAATCCCCTGTTGAGTATCCGGGAACATCTGAGGGAGCCCCGTTAATAAGATTTCAGTCTCCCCCTCGTAATCAGAATGTGAAAGGTAGATATTTCTCCTCCTTTATCTTGAGGATAATTTTATGAAGGAAACTATTAAAACTTGTTGATGGAATATTTACTATACTACGAGTAGGTCCTACTTCTCCTCCAAGGCTTTCTCCTTCTATTTCAAACTGGTAGAAATCAATAATACCTGTGGCAAATCAAACAAGAAAAGGATCATGGAGACATTCACCAGCAATAAATGCACCTATTATCCAAGTTATGTGAATTGTTTCTTTCTAAATGTCTGGAACTAGAATCACATAATTTGTGTTTCCCTACTAATCAGTTTCCTGAACTGAATTTTCAAGGCCTGTTTCTTCTCCTTTGATTACCCCTCCACCGGAACAACCCAATTTCAGAACTATATTTGCTCCATCCATTATATTTCCATCCCCATCACATTATCCAAGAGTGAAAGGTAGACATGCTGTCCCTCTTCAGTTATGATCTGTTTTTTTATTGAAGGTTATTATTATTAAGGTTTTCTAAGATTCTATTGTTTATTATATTTTAGGGCATCTTTATCCTCCAAGAAATGCCCCTTCTGAACCACCCCAAAAGAAACAGAGAACACCGATAGCTCCACCACCAACGATAAGGTCATGGTTGCATCCACTAGCAGCGATACCACCCACAAGTCAAGGTATTTGATTCCTATCATTCTTAATTTGTGAAGTATAAGCATTCTTGATGTTTTCCACAAATGATTGAAGTGGTTTACATTTTTTGCAGGTCCTTCATCTCCTCCACATGCCTTTCCACCTGAGCATTACAAAATACACTCAGGAGTTCCTCCATTCCCTCCATTAATGACATTCCCTTTCCCTATATATCATCAAAGACTGGAAGGTATATTCATTTTTTTTTGAGTTCTCAAGAATTTCATTTAGGATGGGAGAGTTATCAGTACTAAGTAATTTTGGACCATTTATTTTATATTTTAGTGCCTATTGCTACTCCAACAAGCATTGCTTCTTCTAAAGCACCCGAGAAGACACCAAATGTATCTTTGGAAGCACCGACAAGTAAAAGATCTTGGAGTCATGCACCAACTGTGATTCCACCCATTAATCAAGGTCTCTGAGAAGTATCACCTTTGTCATCCTGATGTCCATGCAACCTCTGTTTATTTAGAAGACGTTAAACTTGTTCTTGAAATTTTTTTGCAGGGCCTGTTTCTAGTCCAATTATTATTCCATTTGAGTCACCCAGAGGAAACACAAGATGTCCTGCACCTGCACCATCAAGAATATCTCCTACTACTCATCATTACAGGGGCATGAAATTTCAGTGCTTTTAAATTCTTCGTTTTAATGTCCTAGGGCCTGTTGCATCTACACCCACAATGTTTCCATCTGCACCAGCTCAAAAGAAACCAAGCATACAAATGGCACCACCACCAATCAAATGGTCATTGTAGCATGCACCAGTTGCAAGCCCACTGATGGCTAAAGGTCTCTTCATCATTCAATTTTGATATGTAAAATTATACTTTTGTTAATGTTACAATCTAAGTTCTTGGATTGTTGATTGAATTTACAGGGCCTGTTTATTCACCAGTTAACCGTCCCCTTCCATCACCCTCAGGAAACTTGAGACCTTCAATAGTCTTACCATCAATTTAGTTTTGTTCCCCTCCACATCATCGACATGTGAAAGGTATATGTGCTTCCTTTTCTCATATCTTTGAGATGTATTCTTGGACTACAATAGCAAAATTTGTTAGAATTTTATCATTCAAGCTAGCATTATGTTAGGATATTTAACTGAGAGAATAATAAGCACAACAATCAAACACAAGAGACAATGAACACAATGTTTTTCCTCGGGGAAACCATAAATGGAGAAAACCCTGCTACTTCCTCAGAGATAGAATCAGCACCAAAAGTAAAACCCCAAAACAGTAAGATGATCTCCCAACAGCAGTAGCCTTTTTCTTCCTAGCCCCAGTGTCTTCTTCTTCCTCAAATATGCACTACAACTGAGTGTGAGTGAGTGTGTGATAAATAGAGAGGCTCACTCTCTATTTATACTAATTCCCAACTTGACAATAACCCACTAGGGCCGACTTCTCTAGGAGAGTCTAATAACCATAGTGCCCTGGAACTGCGGGGACTTTAACCCTTGATCAATAGGAGGGTTACCCACAATGACTTGACATGACTTGTTTACATTATAGAACCTCTCAATAGGAACATCGGGGCATGACATGACTCAATCAAATTACAGATACTTCCCAGAATAAAAATCGGGGTATGAAATATACAAGTGAATACATTCCAAAGTTACATATACATCAACACTCCCTCTTAACTAGGAAGGTATTCTCTCAACACAATTTGTCAGCACTGGTCTTCTTCTCTAGATCATCTCATCATCTCCATCTTCAAGTCATCTTCATCTTGGATCTAGATCATCACTGGATCTGGATGATCACTCAATTTGGATCATCACAGGGACATCACCACTGGATCTAGATCATCACTGCTGGATTTGGATCATCACTCGATCTGGATCATCTCAAAGACATCATCACTGGATCTGAATCATCACTCAATCTGGATGATCACTAGGTCATCATCATAGGTGATATCTCATGATTCTTCTCATCATAAGAAGTTCTATAGAGCCAGCCCTTTTTCATGCTGGTTGTAGGCCTAGCCTCCTTGTAGGTATTCTTTAGCCCTTATATCTAACCCTAAGTTAGAATGGCCGGCACTCACATCTGACCATGAGAGGAACACATCTAAAATCATGTCAGAAAGGCATAGACCTTACATTCACCAGCATGAAAATACTCAACACTACAGAATTTCAACCCAAAATCCGATGCCTTGCATGTCTGAAATTTGACACTTCTCTGTCTCATTTTTGACACATACACTTTTTTGTTGGCGTCGGTGGCATAATGTCGGATCTTCGACCGTCTACTAAAAAGGTTCGAAGATCCAATAGACCATTGTGTCACATATTTGACCATTATTCCTTTCGAAGTGCCAACCAAAATTGCATAAACCGTCGGAACTCCAATGTCCTTCGACCCTTGAAGCATCGACCGTCCGACGGACAAAAGTGTCTGAGAAATGGCGATGTCATCGGTTTTTAATTCAGACAATGTCGGTAATATGACACACTCCGACACTAGAATAGTCGTCCTTTTGATGCAGTCCGACACTTAAACCATCAGTCGTCCGATGGGAGGAAGCGTGAGAGTCATGGCACGACCGTCGGATGGGCTAACCGGAGTGTCAGAATAACATCAAAAAAGTGACGCTGGTTGATGAATTTAAAAAGAAAATTCCAAAGATTTCACTTATTGGCCACATGGTTTTATGTACAAAGGTCACTTAATCCCATGCCCGCATGTTCAGGTGCTGTTAGTGCCCAGTTTCCTTGTCTATCATAGCTATTTACATTGCTGATAGTCCCCCAATGAACTTTCCTGATGAGATTGGTTGGTTGGATTCTACAATTTTCCCCATGAGGTTGGATAGTAAGAAATTCTCTTTGTTCATAGCAAGTAAGTCTTTATGTGAACATTGTATATAAGCCAAGGGCCATACACAGAATATTTTGCTGGAGCTCTTAGAAGCAGAAGAAGGACCAGGTTAATCCAAGAGAAGCCCAACTTACCCACTTAGAAATGGCCTATGTGACTTGGCTTTCGAGAGAGTCAGAGAAAGGTTTCTTGCAATCAAGTTTTCCTAGTTGAACACAATGTAGTGCTTCTCTGGGTGAGACTATTAGTTGGAAAGTGGAATGAAGCAGTCCCCATACACTGTCTGTGCCCCTGACCTCCATTTTGAGTTGACTAAAGTTCTAAAGGGTGGTATTTTATAACATGATTAAGATGAAATGGGTCAAAAGAATTGTGTTTATCCTTCATATGCATTGTGCTAATTGTATAAGTATCTGCATAAGTTTCTCCCTATATAAGAAAGAGCTCTCATGCAAAGAGTGCTTTACATCCCCAATCTTAATAAGTGACAATGGAGGACACTGAACCTATAGAGTCTCTAAACAGAGGGGACCAAAGGAAACAACTAAGATAAAAAACATAATAGAAATAAACTTGCTGACCAAGAGGCATTCAATACTTTTAGAATAGTCTAGCTTTGCTCAAGGAAGGGATATAGAATAAGATTGAATCCTACAAATACATAACCACTTCATATAGCAAATAGACAAAGAAACAACAGAGTATGTTACCTTAAATCATTATTAATAATGTACAGTAGATATTTAACTTCACTCTTGCAAATTCCAAACAACCAAGGTAAGCACAGATTGTTCTTCTAAATGAAGTGGGTAGATAATAGAGGGGTCAAAATTTATAATGATGGTCAAAAACCTATCCTTGGTTGCAAAACAATGCAGGAATTTTAAGAGGTAGAGAAAAACTTCTAAAGGATTCAAGAACATAGTATACATTGGGGCCCCAAGATGTCCACTCTGTGGATCGATACATTCATTGTAATACACTAAATAATAAACTCCTTTTCCAATTAAACATAGAATTGAGTGAAAATCCAACAACAGTCAACAATCATAAGATGCCAGTATATTAGATAAAAAAATTAACATACATCACTCATTTTCGTTCCATGGTGCTTAGCCTGTTGTTCGACAAAAGGTCAATCAAAGAAATCTCCATTATACGTGACATAAATCCTGGGCTTAAATTCTTGCATGTGATTGAACCACCGCCTAAGAAGCTCTGTCTAGAAAACATAGCAAAATTCCAGGGGATCAATACTTGTTTTCAGAATTATAGTCTTAGGGTAAACAGTAAATGGTAGATATACCTCATTTGGCACATTTGCTACTTTGAAATTTCCTTCAAATTCTAGTTTTGGAGTGTACTCCAACTCTTCAATGCCCCACCCCTACACACCCAGGAAACAAACAAAAAGGAATTGGAAAACTAAAGAAGAGCAACGATGTTCATAACAATCAATGCAACATCAATCTGCAAACAATAAAAATCCCAAAACATAGCTGAAAGAAATCCCAAAACAAAGGATAGGTTGACCAATGGGCATAAAACAATGCCAAGTGTTTTTACCTCTCGATTTTTAATAAGATAGCCTTGCCCATCCACCATGTGTGAAATCATCATTATCATGTTATATTCGGCATCGGGGAACTTGAAAGGAAGCTTGGTTGTCTCTATATCAAAAGCACACACACGAACTTCAGCTCTTTGAAGAAGATCTACCCTATTTTCCAAGGTAACCTTTGAAGAGTCCACTTTAACAGTGTACCATTGTCAACATCTTGCATCTGTAGGATTGCAAAATCCATAAACAAGTAAAGAATGAATGTTAGTTTTTCGGTATATAAAAACTCTTGCTGCAAAGGCTGTTGAATGTGGACTTATGATGTAGAGACAAGCTATTCTTTGTTCAAAAGCATCTTGAAAACATTGAATGTGGACTTATGATGTAGAAACAAGCCATTATTTGTTCAAAAGCATCTTGAAAACATAAAATTATGGCATGAGTGTGTTGCGAAAATAAATGCATCCTGCTACAATTGACCAAATATTCAAACAATCTATCTCCGAAGCCATCATGCCCAACCATTTATATAAACATGTTATATAACATCTATCATTTACTAATTCAATTCAAGTAACTGAGTTCTTGAAAATCCTCAAGCAACATTAAATGACACTCAATTGCTTAATCTAAGCAAGGAATTTAAAATATAATGATCTAACATAAATTATGTAAGCAAAAAATTATAATTAGTAAGAATATATCACCTGATAAAACACGGATAACCAAAAATTCTATGTATATAAGGCCATTGATCTAATCAAAACTCCATTTCTTGCCTCTTAGCTATGGAAATGTTTCTCAACGCTATCTGCAACAAGTTCCAATGGAGGAGTCAAATAGCAATAGTGAAAATTACATAGTAAAAATATAGAAATAGATGTTTTTTAATATATTCTTCCTTACCATTCATTGAGCTCCTCTCTGTTTCGAGAATAATTTAATATTCTCTACTAAATAGGACCAACCATGTGAAGGTGGAAGCTCTTATGGCCCCTCCCCCCCCTCACATCACTCTCAACTCCCCAAACCCAATGCCTATACTTGCAAATAACAATTTATTTCACTATTTCACAATGCAAATAACAATGCATTTACAATGCAAATTATTTCACTCAATAGTTGAAAAATGCTTTCATTAAATAATTCTTTATAACATTCATTAAACCATTCAATCATTCAACAGCTGAAAAAACCATTCATTAACTCATTCATTAAAACATTAATTTAGTCAATGGCAGAAAAAAATATCAGTAAAAAATTCAATAAAGCATTCATTCATAAAACTGAGGAAAAAGCATTAATTTTTTTTTATAAATAAGAATTACTAAAAATTTGTTTATTCACTTCCTTTTTACTTTTCTTCTCTTTAAATATTTAGTTAGAGTCACATCTTTGGGAATCTGATCATCGGTATCGCTACTAGTTTGCTCAGAAGGTTGAACTTCAGGTGAGGGGCGATGAATTTCTGCAATAATGTCAAAATCTTTCATTAATATATTTATATTTTGATTTATACGAGTAATTCATTAAAAAAACATTACGAATGTGTGTTTTTACCTGCCATGTGCACATCAAGATGTTCAACATTATCTCGTACTGGCCCAACCTGTTTCGTGTTATGATCTGCAGCTACATGCTCTGTAGTTGAATTGTGTAGAATTAGAATTAATGTTCATCATCTGCAATGGTCTATAAAAAAAGTAGCACATTAATAAATTCATTACCAGGATGAGAAGCATGATCTTCGTTTGGTTGGTCATGTACTTCATCCTCGACATGAATGGGATCGTTACTTTCCTGCACAAAAAGGAATAAACAATTTACGTTAGTTTATTTATAAGGAACAAATTGCATGAGCATTAATAAATTATCATTAAACTATACAGTTTTCACATACCTGGGCACCAGATGGATCAGCAGAAGATCGTGTAGTATTCACAGATAAGCTTCTCCGGTGTTCAACAACGACGTCAAAGCCATGTTTGAAGCCAAGCTTCATGTAATCTGCACTAGGCAATTCTTTGAACCGGTCGGCCTTCATATTTGCATGATGTCATTATTTTTAAAGGATTTTGTCAGAACAAAAGAAAAATAATAATCTATATGATATTTGGATGCGGATTCAGGTTTTGCGATACTTACATATCGGGTCGCCAAGTTGGAGTAACCACCAGGCCCAAGCTTGTGTTGGCCAATTTTTTCAATTCTTGCCTATGTGGCCTTAGGTGTGTCCGAGAGCCTAATTAAGTTTTTAAATACATTAGTCTATGCACCAAAATTGATATAAAAACTAGTAATAATAAGGCTTACCCCTACATTTTGGAATGAATTGCATACCTCCCTGTTCCACCTGGTGGTATCTTTCCTGATTTTCTCAGGCCCTTCTCTTTTCCATCTTCCACCAGGGCTTTCCACTCCATAGATGGAATCATTGGAGGGCGCTCATACCTAGGTTCTTTTCTAGGTGAACCTTATATTCGTCTCGGACAATCTTTATATGTTTTCTAGCCTTCCCTAGTACCTTCGATGTATCAAAGGTGTCTTTTCCGAATAGACTAACCAAGCGATTAATCAGATCATCCTTTAAAGCTTTTGGCTGCTTGTTCCACATTGTGCGGATGGTGGGCCCAAAGATCTCTAAGGCTAAATCATATAGATGTTTATAAAATATATCATTTCCTACAAAACATTATTTCCATCATTAGTGAACATTAGAAAATATTATCGGTATATTACACACAAATTATAAAAAATACATTGAACAATCTATAATGACTTGGAATCCTCTTTATCTTTATTGGAACCAGTTTTTCATTCACCAAAAATGTACACTTTATTGAACCAGTGCTAGTCACACGAGAAGATCCAGGAAATGCTTCCACATCTCTATCTAGCCCTGCATCCACCCCTTCTTCTACAACATCTGTTGTGGGTGGGGTACGATCGGCTTCAGCCTCTGTTGCCCTCAGTGGTGTCGCAGAGCGTGTTGCCGATTGTTCAGTGGACAATATGGGAGCGGTATGTGGTGTACATGGAGTGGTTTGGTCACTGGGACCAACATTGCCTTGACCACCACTGATAATATCCATAGCATGCTGTAAATTAAACCCATTGTATTATAAGTTCAACAACATATAAAATCAAATATTATTAAGTTTTTATAAGTGAATTTTCATTTTTATTCGATAACTTATGTCCAGTTGTTTATGTTGCTGTAACAACAATTGAAGCCTTTGTTCGAGCCCTTCTGTTAGTGGAACTGCCAATGTCAGACGAACCAGTTCCTCATTTTGTTTTTCCCTTGTCCTTTGTAGCATCCTCAACGGGTCTGCACACTCTCTAATTTCACTATCTCTCATCAACCGAGAGACCTCATTCTGTAAAGAGTTTTGAGACGTCGTTTCATAAACGGAATCCCCTGTCTGCAATTGAAATATATAAAAAATTGCTTAGTCTTTGAAAATATAGTTTGCGCAAATAATTATATTAGGGATTACATCTAGGAGTACTTGACGCCTAGCCGAGGGCGTGGTCTGATCAACAGATGGGGATTTACCTCGATCAGCCACCTGCAAAAAAAGTAGAGAACATTATCACAATGAACACAATATGTATAAGCTAACAAATACAGAACAAAAAAAAAACACTATCCTACATGTTTTATATGTGTACATTTTTGAAGTATTTAGAATGTGGAATTACATTTAGTTTAAATGGTTGCCTCGAGTCTCCAGTCGTTTGATCAACAGTTGGGGAGTTTCCCTGGTCAATCTGCAAAAAAGATAGACAACATTACCATCATGAACGCAACCATAAAAACAAAAGAATACATAACAGAATAAACATAATGTGTCACGATAGACATGTTTACGATTTTAAAGTATTTTAAATGGAGAATTACATTCATGTTTGGCTATTGCCCTGATGCCGTAGTCAGCTGATCAATAGCCGGTTGGCTTCTCTGATCAACACTCTACATGGAAAATCGATAATATTATATAAACGAACCTAATATACTAATGAAAATACATAACAATGTATATGTATGTCCATCCTAAAATTTAATATTACATTGGCAATATTGATGTATACCTGCTGCCTTGACTCGGGTCGACAAACATCTACGGAGATGGAGGTGCCCCTGAGAGAACCCTGCATCAAAAAAATACTAAAAGTTACATAAGGAAACATGAAATTAAGTAGATAATTTCAATTATATGCGAACAAAAATTCCTATAGATGTTAAAATAATTAATAAAAGGACTTATAAATTGTTTCTTGTACCACAACCATACTAACATTGTTTGTATCTACACGGTTCAAATTGTAATCAATAAGCTGTTCTTCACCAGCAGCTATTGATTTAATTGCACATACAAAGACATGATTTCCTTCACGTGACTCGAATATGTAGTTGGGTTGGTTTAATGTAGACCCTGGTTGTGTACTGTTTATAAACCCCGCAATATTACCGATTGTTTTTGGCCTTCTGTCCATGTACATCATTGCTCCTTTATTTTGAGCTTTGTCTTTTCGTTGTATATAATTCATTGACAACCCATATCTACGCATACTTCGTGTATATTGGACCAGGTGCATCCAATCACTATATTTGTAACAGGGTCCAACATACTCCATCAATTCTATACATCTACCGTATCCAACCTTTATGCCGTCCATGCAAAAAAAGCCCAATCCATGCAATGAGGAAGGTGCAATTCTATATATCCTCTCATTCACACAAAAATCAGTGTTTACTTTAGGAATATCGCTAGGCACCCATTGTTTCACTAGGTGTTGGTACCTTAAGGGCACGTTGATGTCTCCCACTATCTCATCATCATAGGAACATGACTCCCCTCCTTGGAGAAAAAAATTCATGCGTTTGTCGAATTTTCTTCTGATCTTCTGACATCTAGTTGATCTAGCCCGTGTAGACCTACTGGATGTATCACTTTCCTCTAGCCTTCCCAAACTCCCTTAGCTGGAGGAAGACAGGTCTGACAAATACCTGTTTGGTTCTACCTGCACCATGGCCAAATTTTTTTTTGGCATAAGCATAGCAAAATACCAGCAAAAAAATGTGGAAAGACTTATAAGAAAAAAAACTTGGAAAGACTTGTAAGCCAATAACTTGTTAAAGAAAAAGATTGTCAAGAATGAGTTTGGTTATTATGTGTGGGCATTTGGTAGCCCTAAAAATTCTAATGTATGCCCCTCTTTTGGTTACATACAAGTCTCCATTCTAACTTATTGCTTGCATTTCCTTTTGCTAACATGAATTGGGTAGGCTTCATAAGCTTCAAATGTATGCTTGTGGCCATTGTACTTTAGCATTTCAACATTGTCAAGCTTGAGACGATATGTTATGCATATGCATCACATATAACACTGTAATTTATGCCAATATATGTCTATACAAAACTTGGAGTTTCTCCTTTAATGGACTATCTCCTTCAAAGGACATATCTCCTTTAAGTGGTTTTTAGTTTTCCCATGAATGACTTTGTGATGTTGTAGATGATTTTAGTTTTAGAGTGGATTTTTTAACCTCTGTGCTACTCTGAAGTGCATAAGCCAACACTTTAGAGGCATATTTCCCAGTGGTGGTGAAGTGCGAACATTTCCAGATCTGGCTACTTGGCACGTTAAATACATTTATATCAATCTGTAATATTTGCTGATTTATTCCTTTTAGCTTGTCTTGATGATGCTTGTTTTTCCATATTAATTTTCAACCCTAAGGCAATGCTAACTTGTTTTCCCATACTAATTCCCAACCCTAAGGCAACCCTAAGGAATACAATCGACCAGCTTCATAGGAATACTGGACAAACATTCAAAGGTAACACCTCTTATCTAGGAATCTTGACTACATCCACATCACTAACCTTCAACAGACTGAGAATTCAAGTCTAATACTGAAGTAGCTAATCCAAAGAAGCAATAAATAAGAGAGATTAGTAATATGAGGGGATCATCAACCTCAATCATCCAAAGGATGTCAATAGCAACAACACATAAAAGACTCAAGTGCTAAGGACTAGAAAAGCTAGAAAGTGCCCTGACCAGTACATTCACCATCAGTGAATTCAGTAAACTGAAAATGGCCCTAGGCCAAGGTTAATGCTTCTTTGGATAATCTATCAGGCTTAGTATTGTGTTCTCTGAATATGTGAACTGCTTTTAGCTAGATGAAGTAAGGTTCCATATCACGGATACATTGACACCAACCATCAAGTGCAAGTAAAGTTAGTTATGATCTTCTATTGAACCAATTAATGATGGTTGTGGAGTCACCATGAATGTGTAGAGTGGGAAGGACCATCGATTTAGTGAAATAAAGGAGAGTCCATAAAGCAAGTAGTTCAAATTTGGTGTTTGTACTCAGACCAACACCCAATTTGAAGCAAAAATAGTGGTCTTGCGTGATCAAAAGATGAACACCTATACCTCCAATTTGATTGGCTAAAGCCCCATCAAAGAAGATGTAGGTACAATTATCGAAATAGTTTATTTAGTCAAAATCGGAGGTTGGTTGGAGTGGAATAATGAGTACTGGCATCCTCCTAAGGCCGAGTTTAATGGCCGTGCTGCAAACACACCTAGCAGCTCTTCATCTGGCAGAGAAACCAGAACCCTACTCTCGGTTCCAACTATCTAATTTTCCAGTGTGTTCTGCACTGTGTCCGAGGACGGTATACCGGTAATTTCCGGTGAGGAGAAGATGTTGAGCTCTTGCTGCCATGGGTCAACAAATTTGTCTGCCATCTCTATCGGACCTACTCCCAAATTCACAAAAACCTCCAAATTGAACTGAACTGTCCAAAACGAAACGAGTCGCGACAATGTCCAAATACACTTGTCATTTTTTGTTATATATTATTATATATTATATGTATTTTATTATTATTTTATATTATATGTATTTTATTTTTATTATATGTTATTTTATATTATATAAATTGCCATAATAGTATTAGGATATTTTTATTATATTTTTATTAAGCATTAGTTTCGAACTAATGCAATGATTATTTTCGAACTAATCATTGCTGCTACTGTTACTCACTAGCAGTTTTAAACTAATTTATGTTGTTGTTGCTACTCGCTGAAAATGTTGTTATTACTTGCTAAAACTAGTGTTGTTACTTGTTGATATTGTTGTTGTTACTTGTTGAAACTGTTGTTGTTACTCACCAAGAGTCTTGAAATTGTTTATTTTATTGTTGTTACATGTCTGTAATTGTTATTGCTATGAGCACTAGTAGTTTCTTGACTAACACATTTCATAATTAGAGTTAAACTTACTATTCATGTAAAGTTTTTTTTAATAGATATGTATTATGCAATTAGTATTTGTCTAAGTAAATTATGGATCTCATTAGAGGGTCATACTTCTACTACTTCCGCTAAGTTTCAGTTGATAAATTATGATGATTTTCTAAAGAAGAACACAAGGGATCAAATTTAACTCATGGGATACCTAAAGCTTGGCTGTCAGAGAAATATGAGAAACTTTTATTTGCCATAAGGAATTCCTTTACATGTGAGGAATATTTGACACAGTATCAATTTCAGTTCAAATTGTTGTTACATTTCATTGGAAAAACATTTTTAGACATCCCTTTTGATTTGTACAGAAGTCTAGGAAAGATGGCACATAGGTGCAGCCGAAAAAATATGAAGAAAGAGTTGCAAATGTTGAAAGATGAGGTCAGTGTAGGTAATCTAAAACTTCTTTCTAAGGCAAGAGATAAATTTGATGAAATTAGACCATAACATGCTTAAATTTTAGTATTAGAGCCTTGGAAAAGGTTTGAAAGCGTCCAGACAAGTTTTTGCACAAACAATGCAGTTTTCATAACTGTTGCAGTGCCAACAGTGTAAAAACAACAAAAATTCTACAAAAGTTCTAAAGGTGAAACTTTTGTAGGGCCTGCACTGTAAAACAGGGGAAAATGCTACAAAAATTCTAGAAACGCAGTTTTGCAACACTTTGAAAGGAAACGCAGTAATGTATGTTATTTTGTAACTATTCCTAACCTACACAACCTTGAAAGGAAACATCTTGATGGAATAATGATAAGTCTTATAAACAAATTACAATTAAATGTAAATAATCTTCCCAACTATTAAAGACACCATCCACATCTTTCTTTTGATAGATTTAATACAAACAATTTATTACTATGAATACAGTAATAAAAATCTCCTAACCAAATACTATACTTTTACTTTTATAATAAATTGCTATTAGATTCATTATTGTTTTTCATAACTTAAATTTAAAACCCATTACTCATTATAAGCTAGTCCAATGGCTCTGTATCCTTAAGGAGTCTAATATGATCTCAAATAATTAATTCATAGTTGGAAAATAATTAGTTCACACTTGAAAACTAAGGACTTACTCCTAAATCATATATTTTGTGAGATATAGTTCATGTGGACAGAGTTCTTGAACTCTGTCCTCATGGACAGTTTTTGTTTGACGATGATATTAACAGGACTTTGGGCCCCGAACAAGTGTGTTTTTCAAGGTCCTGGCTTTGAGAGGATCTGTTCCCTATGGTATATTTTTTATTGATCCAAGGTCGTTCCCTAGATATGGTACCGCTCTCTACCTTAAGACCTGCTCTTTATTGGCACCGCCAGAATGGGTACCTTGTGGTGGGGCGGGTGATTGGCACCCCCTTATTACTTTATTTATTACTTTCCTTTCCTTCCTTATGACTTGCCTGAGCTGGAAACATAAAAGTCAACCCCTACCCCTTATTTCTCTTTCCTTCTAAAAGATTAAGGGCTTCTATTCCCTGTAGTATCTTACCTTACCGGTTGAATATGAGGATGAACCGGTTTGGTGAATTAATACCTCCTTATGAAGTAAGACCTCCTCATTGTGGAAGTCTTTATTCCCTTATTATTCCCATATGATAGTCCGACCTTCCTTACCTTAAGAGGGGTTTTACTAGTTGTAGTCAGGGGCCCCAATTTCCTAGTTCTATTCTAATCGTTCAATAGGTCTGGATAATCAGTCTCTTCTAAGTACTTCTTTGATCAAGCCTGTCTGTGAAAAACTAGAGAAATTGCGTAATTACATCTATAGATGGGAGTAGTATAAACGCTAACCAAAACGCCCCCAACCCGCCGGATTTCAACAAATCAATTTTGGTCTAAATCGAAATTTAAAGTGGTTAAATCGCAATTCCAGCAATTTGGGTCATTTTAAAATCATGGATTTACTCAGAGACAATCACATACAATTGCAGAAATTGTAAAATTGTGAAAATAACCTTTCTCCAGCAGAAATATGACCGTGTTTTATCAAAAATACGCCTGGGAAAATGGGGCGTTTTAGTTGTCTTTTATCCTACGCACTATAGATGTGCTACAAAATGAATGATCACTATAATAGTGAGTCATAGATACGAGAGGGGGTGAGGTGTGAAGCCCTATTCTAAGTTCATGACCTGAACAACGAGTTTCTCATTTGTAAGGTAAGAAGGTCTGTTATGAACAGCGAGTTCATAACCCACTAAATGAGGAAGGGTCTATCTGCATTCAAGCTTGTCCCACAAAGGAGCAAACATCACAATGCGCACAAAAAACCCTTGTCACCCAAAAACCCTTGTCATAGGATGCCCAAAAACCATTGTCACAGCATGCCCAAAAAAAGGAGGTCATGATGCTTACCCGTTGAGCCATGAGCTCCAAATCCAAAACTGGAACTCCAAAACGTGAACCGTGTGCTCCAAATTTGTACCGTCAGCTCCAATTCTCAAGCGTGAGCTACAATTATCAACGGTGAGCTCCAATTCTCAACCTTGACCTCCAATTATCAACCGTGAGCTCCAATGCTAAACCCTGTGCTACAGCGGACCTACTCCCAAATTCACAAGAACCTCCAAATTGAACTGAACTGTCCAAAACAAGTCGCGGCAATGTCCAAATACGCTTGTGATTTGTTATTATATATTATTATATGTTATATGTTTTTTATTTTTTTTATTTTTATTGTTTTTATTATATATTATATATATATTTTTATTTTTATTTTTATTATGATGTTTTTTATTTTTATTATGATGATTATGATTATGATGTTCATGTCAATGATGACAATGATGACAATGTTGTCGATGATGATGATGATGTTGATGACAACGATGACAATGATGTTATTATATAGTAATATTTTCGATAAATACGAGTAATATTTATATTTTGATAAATACAAGTATATTTTGATGAAGATGATGATGGTGGTGATGATTATGATGTTGACGCCAACGATGATGGTGATGATGATGGTGACCATGATGGTGATGATGATGGTGATGAAGATGATGATGACGACGATGATGATGGTGATGATTATGAGGTTGAGGCCAACGATGATGGTGATGATGATGGTGACCATGATGGTGATGATGATGGTGATGATGATGATGATGATGATGACGATGATGGTGATGAAGTTGATGATGATGACGATGATGGTGATGAAGTTGATGATGATGATGATGTTGATGATGATGGTGATGATTATGATGTTGAGGTCGATGATGACAATGATGATGTCGATGATGACAATGATGGTGATGATGATGATGACGATGATTATGATGATGATGAAGATGATGACAATGATGATGATGATGACAATGATGATGTTGACGATGACAATGATGATGATGATGATGATGATGACGACGATGATTATGATGCTGATGAAGATGATGATTATGATTATGACGATGATCATGATTATGATGATGATGATGATCTTGATGATGATGATGATGATTATCATCATCATGAGGATGAGGATGATGATGATGTTGATGATGAGTATCATCATCATGAGGAAGACGACGACGACGATGATGATGATGATGAAGATGGTGTGCCATCTGTGTCATCATCTGTGTCAACATTGTAAGGATTGGCTATATCATCATCGTCATCATCATCAGTTACGCTCATCGTGTCATTGTCGGAATAATCTTCAACTGCATTGTCTGCTACATCATCTGATTCAACTATTCCTTGGACGACGATGATGATGATGATGACGATGATGATGAAGATTATGATGTTGATGTTGACGATGACAATGATGATGATGATGGTGATGATTATGATGCTGATGAAGACGATGACAATGATGATGGTGATGATTATGATGCTGATGAAGATGATGACAATGATGATGATAATGATGATTATGATGCTTATGAAGACGATGATTGTGATTATGACGATGATCATGATTATGATGATGATCATGATTCTGTTGATGATGATGATGATGATGATGTTGATCGTGACAACGATGATGATGATGACAATGATGATGAAGATGATGATGATGTCGATCATGACAACGATGATGATGAAGATGATGGTGGTGGTGATGATGATGATGATGATGATGATGGTGATGAAGTTAATGATGATGATGTTGATGATGATGGTGATGATTATGATGTTGATGAAGACGATGATGGTGATGATGACGGTGACCATGATGGTGATGATGATGGTGATGATGATGATGATGATGGCGATGATGGCGATGAAGTTGATGATGATAATGTTGATGATGATGGTGATGATTATGATGTTGATGTCGATGATGAAAATGATGATGATGATGACAATGATGATGTCAATGATGAAAATGATGATGATGATGATGACGACGATGATTATGATGTTGAATAAGACAGTGATCATGATTATGATGATGATGATGATCTCGATGACGACGATTATCATCATCATGAGGATGACAATGATGATGATGTTGATGATGAGTATCATCATCATGAGGAAGACGATGATGATGAAGATGATGGGCCATCTGTATCATCATCTATGTCAACATTTTAAGGATTGGCCATATCATCATCGTCATCATCATCAGTTACGCTCATCATGTCATCGCCAGAATAATCTTCAATGGCATTGTCTGCTACATCATCTGATTCAACTATTCCTTGGACATCTTCTGTTGGATCATCATCATCAGCTAACTCAAGTTGATCATGCTCTTCATCATCATATTCTTCTTCCAGAGAACCCTCTTCATTACCATCATCTAGGTTATACTTTACCGGCCTTCCCCTTGGATCGTGTCTCATAACAAACGACCAGCCTGCTTTACCTGGAACCTCTGAGTGAAATACTTGTTCACATTGGCTTGGAAGAACATAGGGCTCTGATCCTGGCTCAAGCAACCTTGTGTTTAGCATGGTAAATCCATTATCATGTTCAATAATAGTTTTATCAGGATCACGTTGATTCAATCGTAACCTATACCATTTGAAAACGAATAGAACTACCTTAAAGGATTTAAAGTCACACTGTATAATATCTTCCAAATACCCATAGTATTGATTTTCTGAGACTTGTGGATGTCTGTTAGTTCTAGATGAAACATTGGTAACCTCAAAGACAGCCGAAACCCCATAATCTGATGTTTTTTTTGTTTCATCTAGTTTTTTGATCCGATATCTACATCCATTGTAGACCATAGCCTTATGGTGTTTTACCTGCAATAAGCAATACACGAAAAAATTACACAATCAATCAGTCCTTATGCAACAATACATGGAAAAAAAGAACATGTGCGTCAATAAGTAATTTGCAAAATAAAAGATTTAGAGGGAGATTTGATTAATTATATACTTGTCATTTTATCTTTTACACCATATGCCAAATTGATTTCCCTTTCTATTAGATTGTTATCTACATTGCATTGTGCTTGTTTTACCAATGAAGCCACACCTTCCCATGATATTCCATGACCCAATTGTGCGCATCGTTCAATCCATACCTTCATCCAGTCAAGATTGTTTGCAATGTATAAATGAATTGCATCCCATTCTCAACCAACTGTTTAATGAAAATTACCATTAAAATCAAAGAAATGTGTAAATCTCCTGAACAAAGACGTATATGCTCTTAATTGAATCAATTATGACTAGAAAATACAATTAGAATATGAAGGATATAATAAAAATCCACTAGCTAATAATTACCTTTCAACTTCCTCAATATACCTTTCCCCTTCAGTTGCTCCCCTTCAAATTTGTTATTGGAGTCCAGATCACAAATGCGATGTAAATTGAGCTTTGACGCTAAAATAGGAAGATAGTCACTAACATATAACATGTTTTGGTATACCGTATATCCTTCCATCATAGAACCCTCCAGATGTGCTAGTTGTCTCACCAAACCCTTCATAAATTTCAAGTGCCTCTCAACCATCCACATGGACCTTGAGTGCACAGGTCCACACAACTCAATCTCCTCAACTTGGTGTATGAGGTAGTGTTCCTGTGCATTGAAAAATGCCGATGGTAGATGCTTCTGCATTTCACACATGAGACGAGGATTTTCTCTCCTCCAATACTTTATATCTTCTTTATGGATTTCTTTAGATGTCAACCATATACAAGTGATGCAAACCAATAACGATATTTAACAAAAACAAACATTAAATTACAATATATGCAAGTAAAGAAACACTAAGCACATGCAAGTAATCACTAGTTACCTCATGTATTTACCAAGATTATATATAACTTGTTTGACATTGTTGTCAAAGTTGTCTAGGAGAGAGAGAGGTAGAACACACTGTATCAATATACAAACCACGCCATTTATTAAAAAAAGAGTATACAAACAAGAAAAACTTATATGGACATAACAATAATAATTACCTTGATGAAGACATGCCAATCATGTGTTTTGACCCCCGCAAAATAACCTTTTTTAGTTATGATATTCTTCAATTTTGCACAAAAACCAGTGGGAAATTTAATTTTCCGCATTACTTCTTTGACAACATTGCTTTGTTGCTCCATAAACATCCATGGAATTGAGTTTATATTAACTTCTTCTCCGTTGGTATGAAATTGGATGACGTCTTTCATTGCATGGTTGCTTTCTTGAATGTCTTTGCATACTTTCACAACTTTATCATTCTCCCTCCTTAGCTCTAGTAGTCACCATAAGGTTTCAGTAACATTCTTTCCAATATGCATTGTATCAAACAGATGAGCAATTTGTAGGTTCTCATAGTAGGGCAAACTGTTGAATTGAATATGATAACTTTTCATTCCTCATGGAAGACCATTAATGCCTTCATGATCATGATGGACATCATGAATATTAGTTTATAATTAATAAATTACATCATAAATCAAATATGGCCACTACAACAAACAACTCACAATAAAAATTAAAATACATAAAAATTCATATATGATGATCCATACGTACCATGATGACGATTTATTTTGTATTGCATATTCCAAAGGTGAGGTGTCATTCTCTGTGGTTTTAATGTAGTCTCCTGCTTCTCATTGAAAATATTTCATTCAGTTGTTCTATACCTATGATTCTTAGAGAGGAAATGCCTATACTCATCAAACACCTCCTTTCTTAAGCTTTTTGAACGTCGAGATTTTATCTTAGGACCACAAACTGGACATGCAAATTTACCCTTTGTCTAAAGACCTACAATATTTACATATGGAATATCTATGTCAAATATGTTCATTTATAAAATATTCTAACTACTCCATATCATTAAATGCAATTAAAGTGGAACTTAAAATTACAAACCACAAAATGAAGTTAACCCAGGGGCATCGTGTATTGTCCATACAACCATTGCATGGAATTGAAATTGCCTTTGTTGTATTGGTCTAGATCCGTCATACATAGTTATGTAATTCCATAACTTTAGTAGCTCATCTATAAGAGGTTTGATGTATACATTCATATCTTTGACTTGGAACTTACCTGATTCATAATTTGAAGAACATATAATAATATCATTATGAGAATCATTAAGATATATAAACCATCCAAAAGAGTAAAATAATAGATATATATATGAAATTAAGATACACATTACGACAAATGAGATGCCACGACTACATTATAAATAAAACAGTTTTCATCAATAAAACCTGGAATAATCATCGACAACATTATGTGCTCCCTCTTTATTGACAACCACGGAGGAATGTTATTGTTGATAACAAAAATTGGCCATACTGTGTAAATGGATTTCATCTGTGCAAATGGATTAACACCATCTGTTTCCCAAGAAATCCTAAGATTGCATGTTTCTTCTTTAAAGTGAGGCCACTTTTCCTCAATACCTTTGAAAGCAGTACCATCTACAGGCATTCGGAAAACATCATCTTGACTTTTTTTCCTGGCATGGTAATCCATAAATTGCGCTCTGTTTTTGCACCTGAACAGTCGTTGTAAATGTGGAATGATGGGAATATAACGAAG
Source organism: Pseudotsuga menziesii (assembly GCA_001517045.1). Lineage (NCBI taxonomy): Eukaryota > Viridiplantae > Streptophyta > Pinopsida > Pinales > Pinaceae > Pseudotsuga > Pseudotsuga menziesii. Next base: position 341,739 of record LPNX010409583.1, on the reverse strand, counting down.
AACCTTTTGAGGCACTTGTTTTGTTACTTTATCTGTATGATATCTACTTACATGACATTCCAGACATTCTGTTGCAAATTCAGGCTGATTATAATATATAACATGGTCATCGGGGCATGCATGAATTGCTTCATAATGCATTCCAATCTCTTTCACGATGGAAGATAAATATCGATATGTGCGAGTAAAATATTTGATGGTGGTAACAAAAAATCAGCTATCAAGCTACAAAAAAAATAAAAAAAATGTTAATGTAATAAATAAATAATATTAATGAAACACGCTTCATCTGTACGATGATCAATAATGAGTTAACAATACAATTATTAGAGGAATACAAATAAACTTTATCACGATCCTATATATGTGATGGATTATTTTAGATACCTTAGCATACGTGTGATTGCAATGTTTGAAAGACCATTCATAACCTTCAAGTTCATTATCAACAATATAGTAGAGAGAAGATTTGTTTTGGAGCCTTCATAAAGGGGTTCATATGCCTTATTGAGAAGAGGTATATCGTGAACATCATCAAAGTCATCATCATTTTCATTATCAATGTCATCATCATCCATTCTAATGTTAAATGAATTATGGATCAATGTATTTGTACCATCATCTTCAATTACATTATCGGCATGATCATCTTGTTCAATATGATCATTCACTCGTTCTCCATTAAACATACACACTCCATGATCCTGATCCTGAACTTGTTTTGAAAGCGCTTCCTCTGGATGACATGCTATAGGGTGTCTTTCCTTTAATATAAATACATGGAAACATCAATAGATATACATTAATATATGAAAAAAAAATACATACAATTACCAAAAAAAATGAATATAATAATGCTTATAATGCTAAGCCTACAAATGGATGATATTCGTTCCCCCCCTCAGCGTGTCCATGTTCCCTGCAATGTTTTGTGGCTGTTGAGATCAATATTATTCCCCTTTTAAATCCGATGCATTGAGTACATGGACAATAACATTTGTCATCACCCCTTTGTTTCACTGCATCCCATAGTCTAGAAAGCAATTGTCGGTTGTCTTCGTTTGGATCCGGAATATTTAATCTATTTGACATTTTGTCATAAAATTTGTCTTTGAAATCAAGTTCCACGCATCAAACATGCATCAAGGTTTTGTCAAATGGAGAGAATTCGAAGAATAAAAAATTCCCAACAAACTGTCTATCGATGAAAAAAAAAATCCCACAACTGCCTGTTGAAGAATAAAACTATTCTTGAAAACGTCTGCCGAGGAACAAATAATTTTCACAATCGTTCGTCGCTTCCACAACAAACATGTCCAAATGTATAAACAATTTATATTTATAATTGCCATGCGTTGGATATTCGATGCCTTGAACATAGTTACCATTGAAAATTATATGGGACCATAAAATTTAAAATCATGTAAACCATATAAAAAAATTCTATACGGACCGTCGGATATCCGACTCTTATGGGTCTGATATCCAACTTATGTTTGGTTCGTAGACATTGAAGATCCAACAGGGAAGTGTCAAATAATCGCCACTACACGAGTCAAAAATTCGATGCCTATCCAGAATGGAAGTGTCAGATAACCGCCACTACAAGAGTCAGAATTTCGACACTCAAGTGTCGGATAATCGACAGAGATAGAAATATTTTGTTGTCGACATTCTGTAGATTGATTGCTGTCCGACACATCCATGCGAAATGTCAGATGACGTCGGATTCTGTCGTCATATTTCTAGTTCAAATCTTGTAGTGCAACTACTATCATCTGTGAAAAGGCCCAGCACTCACATCTGACCTGGACTCGTCAGAAAGGCACAGTACTCACATCTGACCTTGACTCATCAGAAAGGCACAACACTCACATTTGACCTTGACTCATCATAAAGGCACAACACTCACATCTGACCTTGACTCGTCAGAAAGGCACAACACTCACATCCACCAGCATGATAGTACACAACTACTATCATCTGTGGAAAGGAACAACACTTACATCTGACCTTGACTCATCAGAAAGGAACTTAGTCCTAGACTGGGGTTCCTGGTAACTGACCAGGTGCCTCCATTCAAAGAATGGCAATAGCCCTTATATCTAATCATGTAGGAACCAATCCTACAGTCATATCAAAATGGCTCAGCACTCACATCTAACATGGAAGGAACCAATCCTCTCACCGTGATAGAATGGCAATAGCCCTTATATATGATCAAGTGGGAACATATCCCTCAATCACATCAGAATGGACCTGCACTTATATTTGATCATGTGAGACTACATCTCATAGTCATATTAGAATGGCCCTCAGTCCTAGATTGAGTATTCCTGGTAACTGACCAGGTACATCCATTCAAAGAATGGCAATAGCCCTTATATCTGATCATGTAGGAACCAATCCTACAGTCACATCAGAATGGCTCAACACTCATATCTAACATGGAAGGAACCAATCCTCTCACCATGACAGAATGGCTCAGCCGTTACATCTGACCATGGAAGGAACCAATCCTCTCACCATGTCAGAATGGCTCACGGAATCATCACTTCCCCTTGGGGGAAATATCAATCTGGAGAACACCAAGATTCTCCCTGAAGTACTCAAACTTCACTCTGGCTAATGGATTTGTCAACACATCAGCTATATGTTTGTTCGTCGCAACATACTGGAGCTTCACTACTCCTCTTTGTACCATATCCCTAATATAGTGATACTTGATCTCGATATGCTTTGACTTGTCATGGAACACCAGGTTCTCCGACAACTTCACACAACTCTAGTTGTCGCAATATGTACAAGTAGCATCCAACTGGAGATCAAATAAATTAGATAGTAGCTTCCTTAGCCATACTGCCTCACAACTAGCTGAAAAAACTGCAACATACTCTGCTTCAGCTGTACTCAATGCCACATAGGATTGCTTCCTGCTAAACCAAGATATCACACATGATCCCATACTGAAGCAATGCCCTGAAGTGCTCTTCCTATCAATGGCACTGCCTGCCCAATCTGGCTACAAGTGCAAAAGTTTCTTCATAATCTAGTCCTTCTTTCTGGGAAAAACCATGAGCAACAAATATTGCTTTATATTTTTCTATGCTACCGTCTACACTATGCTTGATCTTGTAGATCCATTTGGAAGTTACAATAGACTTCCCTTCTGGTCTTGGGACAACATCCCAAACATCATTCTTCATGATCGATTGATACTCTTCGATCATACCATCCTTCCATTCTTTTTGTTCTGTCGCTTCTTCATAATTGGAAGGTTCTTTATCGATGAAATCACATAACAAGGCTACATAACTAGAGCAAGATCTGGTCCTCTTTCTTTCTCTATGATTCTCTTCTGGAGCCCCATATCTTTCCACACCTTGGATAGCTTCTCGTACCCAAGTAGGTTTCCTCTTATGAGGTGGATCTATAGCTTCTTGAGGTTTTTCTATTTCTCGATCTTCTTCTTGATATTCTTCATTCATGGTTGTGTCATGAATTATGGGTGCTTTTGATTCTTCAGGAACTTCAGCAGGTTCATTTCTAGATTTGTTGTAAGATGAGTCTTCGTCAAATGTTACATCCCTACTGATGTCAATATTCTTGAACCCTGGGAAGTATATTCTATAAGCCTTCGAGCTTTCAGAGCATCCCACAAATATACTCTTCTTTCCTGAAGGATATAATTTTGTCCTCTTCTCTTTTGGAATGTGTATGTACATTGGATAACCGAATATTCTGAGATGGATGACTTTGGTTTCTTGCCGAAAAATACTTCTTCAGGTGTCTTGTTCTTGAGCACTCTGTGTGGAGTATGGTTCTGTACATACACCACTGTTCTGGTAGCTTCTGCCCATAGATGCATAGGAAGATCTTGATCATGAAGCATTTCTCTTGTAGCTTCCATGATAGTTCTATTCTTCCTTTCTGCAATCCCATTCTATTGTGGATTATATGGAGTGGAAAACTCCCTCTTAATCCCTGAGTCTTTGCATAAATATTTGAATTCATTTGATGTAAATTCTCCACCATTATCTGATCGAAAGGTCTTGATCCTCTTTTCAGTGTGGTTCTCGATCAAGGCTTTGAATTCCTTGAACTTGTTGAATACTTCATCTTTGTTCTTCATGAAGTAAATCCATGTCTTCCTAGAAAATTCATCAATGAAAGAAACATAGTATACATACCTGCTTAGTGAACTTGATGACATTGGTCCGCATACATCGGAGTGGATAATTTCCAAGATTCCTTTTGCCTTGCTCTCGCTACTTGGAAATGTCTTCTTTGTATTCTTTCCTTTCACACATCCTTTGCAGGCTCCATCATGTTTTGCTTGAATTTCTGGAAGACCTTCAACAACTTTGCTTGCAAGTGGTAGTGCTCTGTAATGCACATGTGCAAGCCTTCTATGCCAAAGTTCATTTGGCTCTACTGTGTCATGTACCAAAGCTTGTTTTGGATGGCCCTTCAACTTGTATAGACCTCCCTCTTGTTCCCCAATCACTACTGCATCATTAATAGTCTTTCCCTTTGGCCACATGATAACGTGGTCATCTATAAATGAAACTCTCATGCCTTTTGCATCCAATGCAGATATGGAGAGGAGGTTCTTCTTTAGTCCTGGTACAAACAATACATCTTGCATCTTCATATACTTTCCAGAGTCTAGCTTATAGGAGGATTTCCCAATACCTTTTATTGGATACTAGTATTCATCTCCAAGTTTCACCTTGTGAGGTGATTCATGTTCTGATAGTTTTACAAAGGACTCTTTGAATCCTGTCATATGTTTGGAAGCCCCATTGTCTATAATCCAATCATTTCTTCCATGTGTGATGTTTCCCGTGAGAGGAGAAATCAAGACATATTCTTCATCACTTGAAGAGTCTTCACTTTCATATCTGGTTCTCTTTGAGGAAGGTTCATCATCCTCTGTAGCATGAGCATGATGTCTTCTCTTGTTTCCCCTTTTCTTATTTTGTATTTTAGGAGAATCTTTTGCAAAGTGTCTGACTTCATCACATGTATAACATCTGCTTCTAGAAAAATATTTTCTAGTGTTATTTTTATGGAAATGCTTACCTTTGGAGTGATGAGAACTTCTTTTGCTTTTCTTGGAGTGAACTGTGAGAGCTTGATCTTCACTTCCCATCTTTTCTTCTCAAGCTGCTATATGAGCTTCTTCTTGAGAGAATTCTTCCCATAGTCTACTAAACTTGACTAAATTATTTTTGGCACAGATCCCTTGAATAAAGGAGTCCCATGATCTAGGGAGACCATTCAAGGTGGTCATCACAATCTCTACATTCTCCACTTCTTCATCTACTGCTTCCAGCTGTTCCTTGATCTATGAGACCCTTGTAAAGTAAGACTAGATGGTCTCTGCATTCTGGATCTTCACATTCTTCAGTTGGTTTCTCAGAGTCATCTTCTGGTTTATGTTCTTCCCTTCAAACAATTTGGTTAGGGCATCAAACATAGCTTTAGGTTTCTTTAGGGAGGACACCTGTGGTATGAGGTGATCCTTGATTGAATTAGTAATAATCCTCTTTTCCATAACCAACTTATTCTTATGTAAGGCCTTAGCCTCATCTCCCTCTAGAACTAGAACCTCCTCATTGATATAGGAGTCCAACTCATTTTCTTCCAGAACCAGGGAGATCCTATACTTCCAGGCTCGGAAGTTATCAGCTCCCTCAAGCTTTTCATCAAGCTTGGTATGATGAGACATATTAACTAAGAACCTCAAATGGAAATACAAAAGATTTATATCTTACCAGGTCAAGATGTCGGATCTGGATTTGGAGCTGAAATTCAGGAGCAGATTAGGGTTTGGATTTTTTGGAGTTTCGTCCAACAAAATTCTTTGATCTTGATCTGCAAACTTTGATTTTGAGGAGGAGATCAATCCAAGCATGGGCTCACTGAAAAATTCCACTTATGTGGAAAGCCCTAATTTCCAACAGCAGTGTTGGGTCCAAAACTGAAAAAGCTCAGAATTGGATTCTGCTTCGACAGAAAGATGCACCCTAGTGAGGAGAGTTAATCCAACCTTCTTTTGTTGAAAATATATGGAGAGAGATACACAAAGTAGGAATCCCTACTTCCCGCAGCTGCACATTGTCTTCTTCTCAGGTTAGCTCTGATACCATGTTAGAATTTTATCATTCAAGATAGCATTATGTTAGGATCTTTAACTGAGAGAATAACAAGTACATCAATAAAACAGAAGAGATAATGAACACAATGTTTTTCCTTGAGGACACCATAAATGGAGAAAACCCCGCAACTTCCTCAGAGATAGAATCAACACCAAAAGTAAAACCCTAAAACAGTAAGATGATCTCTCGACAGTAGTAGCCTCTTTCTTTCTAGCCCCAGTGTCTTCTTCTTCCTCATCTATGTGCTACAATTGAGTGTGAGTGAGTGTGTGATAAATAGAGAGGCTCACTCTCTGTTTATGTTAATTCTTGACTTGACAATAACCTAGTAGGGCTGAATTCTCTAGGAGATTTTAATAACCCTAGTGCCCCGGAACTGCAGGGAACTTAACCCTTAATCAATAGGAGGGTTACCCACAATGACTTGACATGACTTGTTTACATTATAGAACCTCCTGAAAGGAACATCGGGGCATGACATGACTCATATACATTATAGATACTTTCCCAAATAAACATTGGGGTATGAAATATACAAGTGAATACATTTTGAAGTTACATATACATCAACAAAATTCACTAAGGATAATCTTTTTATTGCATTGTTAGGGCCCTCTGCTTCTTCTGTACCTGCACCATCAAGAATATCTCCTACTCATCATTTTTGGGGCATGAAAGGTGATATCCTTTTGTCTCTCATTGGAGGCCCAGTACTCTGAAATTTCAGCAATTCTAAATTCTGTGTTGTGTTATCTTAGGGCCTATTGCATCTACACCTAGGATGATTCCATCTGCACCACCCCCAAAGAAACCAAACATACCAATGGCAGCACCAGTAATCAAAAGCTCATTGAAGCATGCACTAGTTGCAAGCCCGACCATGGGGGAAGCTCTGTTCGTTGTTCTATTTTGATATGTCAATTAATACTTGGTTAATGTTACACTATAAGTTATTGGATTGTTGATTGTTTTTAAAGGGCCTATTTATTCACTATTTACCCGACCTCTTCTATCACCCTTTGGAAACTTGAGACCTCCAACAGTCTCACCATCAATTGGGCTTCTTTCTCCTCCACATCATCGACATGTGCTGCATCACATACTTATTCAAACTAACATGTTTAATAGCTCGCCTACTAGAGAGCAGAAAATTAGCATAAGAAGTTATCCTTGTACAATGTAGACCTTACCATCTTTGTGAATTATGTAGGTTTGTGATACCCTTCATAAACTGCTCTTCTATCAACTTGGTAAGGGTTTCCTGCAATGATATCCGGTATCCCAACAGTGGAGTCACATCACAGTCCACAATGTCTCAAAAAGGGATGATGGAAAGTAGTTGAACACCTTTGTGTGATCAATGTGGGTTACTCGACATCCTTGACCCATCCAAACTGGTATGGCCTAAGATGATATGAAATTGGTAGTTTGACATCCTCTACCAACTTTTTGGAAATACCAAGTTCTTTTGGCTGTCATTATCATCAAGGATTATGTAGACTAATTAGTTTTTTATCTTGAAGTTTTGTGTGAATAGAGTTTCCTAGTTGTTGGCAAAGTAATCTCTCGCTATCAAGTTTAGTTGAGAATAAAAGGAGATTGGACTACTAATATAAAGTCATCAACATCTAAATCTCCAGCTTCTTGTTGTTATTCAACAAGTAGGGCCTTGACTTACTTGGCTTCTTTAGCCAGTAATATGTGACCCTCTTCATTGCTATGACTCAACATTTTAGGATAAGAGTACAGAACTTCTTCTTGCCATTGCCAGAAAGAGTTGTGGAACTAGTTGCTCCTTTATTCTATCCACTTTTGGTGGTTACCTTTTGAGTGGATCGATTAGCCTTCATCAACTTAGCTTCAATATTCGAAGCTAGTTGAAAAACATGCTCTAGTAAAGAAATCAGGAAGAATTTTGAATATTTTCTAATGTTAGGAGGCGAACTTGAAATGAATTTGATGCATAGGGTATCCTTGGGTTATTGTACCTCAATTTTGATGAAGAGCTTGCTGAAGACCTCGATGAATTGTTGGGAAGTCTTACCAGGAAGTTGTTAGAGGGATAAAATTGCTTCCTAACGACTGCTTTTAAATCATCCTAGTTGCTGATAGATTTTTGATTTGAGGATGCCAAGGTCTTAGTGTGAGTCTACCACCAATTTAGTTCAAAAAGTGTAACTGCTCTTACTACAATATATAAGAGTGGACCAGCCATAACATCAGTGAAAATCTAAAAATAATAATAACATAACTTAATCAAGCCAACACCACCCATAGATAATTTTAAACACAAACCAAAAAACAACATTTACCAATGTAACACACCATTTTAGCAGAAACTACTAATTCACCTAGAATCTATTGTGCAAAACCTACGTCAAAATCAAATACAACCGCTCCTCCGAAACTTCAAAACCAAAACAAGCCCAATGTAAGAAAATCACTTATATAACCCCAGTTTTTTAATCAGCCATTGATTATAAATATGATATCAAATTAAGTGCAGGATTTTACAATGTAGCTAGTCAACAACTCACTAAACATTAACAATCATAGTAAAAGTCACCATTCAGTTATAGACAAATAAGATGGTCTGAAAATCATGGAAGAAAACTAACCTCAAGTCAGAGAGAGCAGTGCTCCTTCAAAACGTCTCAACAATCTTGAGCCAAACAAACTAAACAAATAAACGATTACAGTTACAAACCCATACATTTATTCATCCATTGATTCTAAAAATCAAGAAAATCTTTAGAAATCAGAAAAATGCAAAAGCAAAACAGTTACTTGTACCACAGTTACAGTTACCACATATTTATTCAACCATTGATTCTAAATATCAAGAAAGCATACATGAAACAACAAATTCAGTAGTTTTCGACTCTGCTCAGCGTTCAAATGAGTAGTTTCAACTCTCTTGCAAGTTGGACATTGGCTGTCCTATAAAAGCCAAAAATCATCTGAAATTGACACATTTTCTCCTTTTTTTTGTTGTGCTGCTCTCTCCTTCAGTATATGTGATCACAGGTGACCAAGAAAACTCAAGGACAACACCAAATCAATTATGACATCAAGAAGGTATTCTATGCATGTTAATAAAGACATAGTAAAAAATCATGAAGTGAGCTGTTTCTCTCAAGGAGGTTTTTGAGTGATTTTAAAATTTAATACTCCTTCAGTTATGGATCTAGAAATAACCAATATTTTATTGTTAATCCTTGAAGAAGAAAATGGATCTAGAAATGGGTGAATGTATTTTAAATTTTAATACATAAATTCTTGAAGGAGTTTGTGGATCTAGAATCCATCAAATGATATTTTATGGTAAGGAGGAAAAGCTAGAAATCTACATAAGACCACTTTTCGGCATTATTAGGTATGGTTGGATTAATAGGGAAAACCCCTCTAAGCCTAGTTGAACATCCTGTAGGAGAAGAATGTCAAGAGCCAAGCAAATGCGAGGTTTCCAATTCCATTATCATTTCTCTTGGTTGACTACGGTTTGTGCACTAGAGTAGCCATTGTTTCTTGCTACAGTAAATGACCTATGTGGAGGGCAGTTTTGCACGATGAGAAGGGATTGGGTGTGAGGCTCTTGACCCTCCTTCAGCATGATGTAATCTGGAGTATTGGGGAACTTGCTGCTATAGTAGTAGATTTGAGATGGCACATTTTATGGTTTACTAATCTTATCTGATTGTATGTGATGATGTCATATTTGATTAGGCTGTTCATTCTTTAGAAGGATGTCTAATCAATCCTTTTTTCATTTATAATCATATGTTAAGGCTGTTCCTTCACTAGTGAGATTGCACATTATTTTTTGGGCTCAAAATACATTGGTTGTGATGATGCATTTACCATTAGGACCCTCACTCATTCTCATATTACCCAAAAATTCACTTGTACTAGTTATGGGCCACGACACATCATGTTATGGTTACATCTTCTCCATACTCTTAACCTCTCTTTGTTTGTATATCTTGACTCCATAACCTTTTGGAATGGCACTGGTCTTGGCAACACACCATCCACTTAACTCTAAGGTTTATCATACATTTTCCAAGGGAAACCACCCTTGTGCCAAGCCGACCTTAAGATAGAAAGGCCATTTTTGTAGTAATAATGGAAAACCCCTTTTAGTTCCTCTAAGGCTGCACTTGTGTTTTAGGGATTTACAACTTGAATTTTTGGGAGGTAAAAAGGCCCACTCAGGCTGTAGATGAGCTAAGAGATCAAGCAGCAGAACAAAAAAACAACTTCATGCTCAGAATGATGAATAGGGGAAGCGTGTTGCAGAATTAGAAGGAAGAAACTAGCAAAATGAGGACTCAATTGCAGCCCTGTGGGAACAAGACAAAGAATACTGGAAAAGATTCAGGAATTGCAAGTTGTGCAAGGGACACATGACAAGCTAGTGCCAAGGAGGAATGAGGACTCTCCCAATCTTCTAAGAGAGACAAGGCCACTGGCAGCCACAATGGGAGATCCACATAATTTCTGTCATCATCATTGAATTTTGTCAATATGTGCATTTTGTAATTTCCTATGTCTACAGTTTCTATAATAGTATACAGACAGGTATGGTAGCAGAAATAGTAATTGTACTTAGGGAGTAATGATGATATAAAAAAAGTATCGGGCTACTATCAAATGACTTAATCAATCCCCAATTTTGAATGTAATCGTAACTTTTTGGGTATAGATGGGGATGAACAGGGGAAGCCTATTGCAGAATTGGAAGGAAGAAACTCGAAAAATGAGGACTCAATTGCAGCCCTGTAGGAAAAAGACAAAGAATACTGGAAAATATTCAGGAATTGCAAGTTGTGCAAGGGACACATGACAAGCCGGTGCCAAGCAAGAATGAGCACTCTCCCAATCTTCTAAGAGAGAGAAGGCCACTGGAAGCCACAATGGGAGATCCACATAATTTCTGTCATCATCATTGAATTTTTTCAATATGTGCATTTTGTAATTTCCTATGTCTATAGTTTCTATACCAGTATACAGATAGGTATGGTAGTAGAAACAGTAATTGTACTTAGGGAGTAATGATGATATAAAAAAATTATTGGGCTGCTATCAAATGACTTAATCAATCCCCAATTTTGAATGTAATCGTAACTTTTTGGGTATAGATGGGGATGAACAGGGGAAGCGTGTTGCAGAATTGGAAGGAAGAAATTGGCAAAATGAGGATTCAATTGCAGCCCTTATGGAACAAGACAAAGAATACTGGAAAAGATTCAGGAATTGCAAGTTGTGTAAGGGACACATGACAAGCTAGTGCCAAGCAGGAATGAGCACTTTCCCAATCTTGTAAGAGAGACAAGGCCACTGGAAACCACAATGGGACATCCACATAATTTCTGTCATCATCATTGAATTTTGTCAATATGTGCATTTTGTAATTTCCTATGTCTACAGTTTCTATACCAGTATCCAGACAGGTATGGTAGCAAAAACAGTAACTGTACTTAGGGAGTAATGATGATATTAAAAAAAGTATTGGGCTGCTATCAAATGACTTAATCAATCCCCAATTTTGAATGACTTCAATGATAAGATATTGATGAATTTGAATGCGACACAATCATATTAAATTTTGTAATTTAAGAAACAAATAGAATTTGATTTGGACACGACATTAAAGCGTATATATTTTTTCTTCAACATCTTAATGAGCCTACGCGGATTCACTCTTGTGGGATCTGAGTGGGACATATATACCTAATTTCTGGGTTTTTTTAAAATAAAAGGGTAGATATACCTGGAATTTGGCCAAATTTAAAGAAATAGTTTTTATTTTCTTTTATAAATATATCAGGAATTGGGCCAAATTGGGACATGGATGTTTAGCTTCTGGGATTTGGGGTAAATATACCTAGAATTTTGTTAAGTTGGGACATGGATATCTAGCTTCAGGGTTTTTGGGTAAATATACTAGTTTTCTTTTTCTTTGTGTAAATATACCTGGAATTTAGCTAAATTTAAAGAAATGGTTTCATTTTCCAAACATGGTTTCATTAAAATAGATAGTGTTTTAATTAGGTAGCGGATGATGGTGTAAAGGGGTTGGTTGCGGTTGGGGGCCCATATACCTAGGATCCATTCTCAAACAAGCCTATGCCCCACCCTTGATTTTGGGTAATAGAATATCAAGGCTGGGTTGAAAAAAATGGTGTTTTGGCTATAATTTTTACCATTATAAAATCTAATTTTTTATTATTCTATATTTATATTTATGACATCCCTTGTTTATGGGACAATAAATCCCTCCTATATATTCTACTCTATCTACCTCTCGATTTTGGCATTCTTTTTTATATGAAAAATTACTCCATTTCTGATAATAATAATAAAAAGAAATGTGTAATACGCAGAACACACCTATAAAAATAGAGTTACACATGAGCCCATATCCATAAGACCTTTAGTCCATAAGCCTTTGAGCCTTAAAAAAATAACATCTTTTTTGCCACCAAAACCTTCGAGATCAAACATTTTCATACATTAAGCTTTACAAAAAGTAAAGCAACCCCTTACAAGGCAAGAAATCACGCAGTAAAAAAAGATCCTATCACTCAAAAACCTCTAGGAATTCCCTACTAACCAGAGAATAATCCTTGAATTCCTCAAAAAAGAGCCTTCTTTCATCCAAAGGCAAATCATCCTTACAACACTGATTTTCCAAAGTTTTATATTCTCTAAAAACGTGTTGGAAATGAAGGTCAATGAAAACCTCCTGAAGTTTCCTAACCCTTCTCTGCCACCACCCAAGAGAGAGAACTTATAAATTTGATTTCCTTTTCGCCCACTCTATAATGAACTTAGAGTCTTCTACCACTTGAAAGTGAGAAACATACATTTCTCTGGAAAACCTTAAGAGACACCACAAAACCGACAATTCAACTCTCGTATTTGTCCCTTTATCCCCTCCCATTTTTATACAAAAATGATGCTTCTCTGCCATCTTTGGGACAATCCCAACTCCACATTTTCCAGTTTACCCTTGACATGCTGCATCAAAATAGCCAATTGGTCCAGTGCCCCCAAACTTGGATCTCTTACCTTCCTACTCTTTGCTACCTTATTTTTTTTGCACCCTTTGCAGGCTTATTTTGCTATACTTAGAATATCAAAATGAACAATTTCTTGTTATCACTTTCTCCACTAATGGTTAGGTTCCTCTTTTATAGAGAAAATAGCGAGATTCAAAATTTGAACATGAAAAAACATTGTAACTGTTGGTAATAACTCCCAATTGATTGTATTACATAGCCAAATGCAAATATTTATACATTACAATGTGGCGGTTGAGAACCAGCCGTTTCATCTTCCTACGCATCTATTCATATTCCTATTTATTATTTATTTATTATTTATTTACAATAATCCCTAACGGATTATATTCTAACAATCCTC
>LPNX010409583.1:274259-326153 GCA_001517045.1 Pseudotsuga menziesii | reverse complement strand
GCCAACAATCTTTGTAAGATGAAAGAGAAGTCATTTCATTAAATCCAAGATTACAATGTGCAACAATACAAGAATTAGAAGATTTACTAGCATCTTGGTCTCTTTCTTCTGGTTGTGCTTGTCTTTGATGGAGTCCCATGAAGCCCAACACTGATCTGATGTGTGCCCCGTATTTCCACAACGCTTGCACTTTGATCTTTTTCTGGAGTTGTTTCTGCCCCCTCTGCCTCTCTTGCTGCAATCTCCCTTGGAAGGGTCTTTGGATTGGTCTTTGCCAGCTAGGGCAGCACCAATACTAGATGCCAAAGAGTGCATCTTTACAACTGTTAGTGTAATTTACAATAATGAAGTTGATATGACGAAGAGAAATAGAAAACAAATAATAACCTTGCAGGTCTACAGTCTCTGCCAAGGTGAATACAATGCAAGCTTCAGGTGAGCATACACAAGCTTCTTCAGTATACAAAATATATCAATCATGATCTTGAGAAATACATCAGCATTCCTTTTTATACAATATGTGGAGGCACCAGAAGCTAATATATTAGTGTGCAAATGATATAAGTGCACAAAAATCAAGCACCAGACTATATACCCTGCAAAATCAAGTGATTGGCAGCAGCAATTATCAGCAGCAATTTTTTGGATCGCAGCAACAATCTTCACAGTCATCTCCACGCAGCTCCACTCAGGCAGCTCTTCAACTTGGTCGCAGATGTGATATGCAGCCTTCAATATATGATATCAATCACACATAAGAATGTCTCAAATCTCAGCATCCATTACACAGTCTCAAATCGCAGCATGCATTATATCAGTCTGGCAGCATACATTATATCAGCAGCATACATTATATCAGTCTTCATTATCTTAGTTTGGAACTAGGGAAAAACTAGGGTTTTATGCACTTTAATTCAAATTTACAGCGTCCATGGGCCCATTCCACCCATCATCCTTCACGCATATGAGAGAAGGCACTAGTCTTTACATCTATATCAAAGTTTCAATACAGAAGCCAGGTCACAGGCCTCTTTCAAACAATGCAAATGAAAATATTTGCAGACTATTCACTTAAACTCCATGCATAGAAATTAGGGTTCACTTCAAAAATATCAAAATATATCAAAATGGTGCGCAGTCTCCAATCAAGTCTTCACGCGGCTTTTACAACATATACCATCGCAGCTCTTACAACATGACCATCACAGCTCTTACAACATATTACATATACCATTGCAGCTCTTACAACTTATACCATATACCATCGCAGCTCTTACAACATGACCATCGCAACTCTTAAATGATCAATTCGCAATGTTAGATGATCAACGCGCAGTCTTAAATGATCAAATCGCAGTGTTCTCCTCCAGAAGGGCGATTTCTCCACGTGATTGCAGAGAACAGTCTCCACGCAACATACCACGCAGGTAGCCTCCACGACTCCTCCAACACCTTCACAGCACAATCTCTCCAGCACATTAGTTACCAGCTTACACCGTTACAAGGCTCGAAATCACCAGCTTACACCGTTACACGCAGGCATGAATCTTCACTGAAGAGTCTCTTCACGCAGGCAGTCTCTCACTGTGGTCGCCACTGTCTATGGTCTGGACAAGGAGGGAAGTGCGAGCTAGAATAACATATTGATTTTCGACTTCGGCGGAGGGACTTTCCAGACAGGCAATGGACATGAACATGAAGGAGGAGAGGTATCGCCACAATATCGCAGCACAATATCGTAGCACAAAACTGGAGGAAGAGAGAGCCTGATTACAAATTAGGGTTAGGTAACTCGCAGTGATATGAGAGGTCGCGACTCAAGTAACTCTATGCAGGATAATCACCAGAATAATACACATACAAAACGCTCAACTCATTAGGGTTTCCTCAGCACACAAACTCAATCATGAAGCAGACAATGCATGCGACTCGACTGGCAGACTGATGGAGCAGTCTGGCAATGGAATGGCAAGCAGAATGGCAGCCAGGAGTTATGGCAGACAGCCCTGCTCTGATACCACTTGTTGGTAATAACTCCCGATTGATTGTATTACATAGCTAAATGCAAATATTTATACATTACAATGTGGCGGTTGAGAACCAGCCGTTTCATCTTCCTATGCATCTATTCATATTCCTATTTATTATTTATTTACAATAATCCCTAACGGATTATATTCTAACAATAACTATCTATACAGTATCTCTCTCTGTTGCTATTTAGACAAACATAATTAATAAACAGATTCTTTCGTATAACTCAGAAAAAGCCCAAACTAAATGACAGGATGTAAACTAAGATCTAGTTTGATAATAGATAGCCAAAGATAAAAACTATGACAGGATGGTTTTCCTACATAGATTCAACTATTGCGATCAATCTAAAGTTTAGAAAAAGCTTGTTCATTCAATTTGTGAACATATAGGTACAGTTCAAACATTTTTATGTATGGAATAGGTTAAGAAATTGGAAATCAAATATATCAAAATCATGCAAGCAGAAATGAAAATATGTAGCATAGGCACTAAGTTTCTTACTTCTCACAGTTGCTTGCACTTGGGTTTTGTGGCAAATATTTAGACAAATGCAGAGAGGAAATCAATTTTGTACCAAGACTTCTACTCTGTGTCCCAACAACTTAGCTCAAAGCAATTAGTTCCTTCCATTGAAGTGGCAAGTTACATATGAGCACTCATTAAAGATAATCATAGCAACGAGTACATATGAGCACTCATAAAATTGAATCCTTTGTCAAGAAAAGCCTTGGATTGTTTGTTTGGCTGGCATATCAAGTTCATAAAAGCAGAAACACAAGCTGTTTAGGTAAAATAATTGAGTTTACACTAACACTGAACATTGAAAATGATAGAATTAAGATTCTCAGATGAGAAAATAGTTATTTTGATCATTTTTGAAATGAAATAGTCAACTGTACTATAGCCATTTGGAGAAGTTGTCACCGTAAATTTTTGCTTGTTTTTTCCTTTTTTTCTGCCTTTTATATTGGCAACTTTAAAGCACTTATTCCAAGTGTGATGGATTTTATGCACTTTCAGAATTTCTTAAACCCTGATGTACAAGTTTGTAGGACATCACTAATTTAGTATAGTGACCTACACATATTTTTTTATATTGGCAAATTTAACTCACTTCTTCCAAGTGTGGTGGAGTTCATGCACTTTCAGAATTTATTAAACCCTTATGTACAAGTTTGTAGGACATCACTAATTCAGTATAGTAACATACACATATTTTATTCCATAGATCTCTGTAGGATATCACTGATTAAGTATAGTGTGACCTACATCGATTTCTGTTGCACAATGCAAAGTATGCATTAATGGTTTTATGCTCAGAAGAATGCATCTTATTGTATTCACCTTTGTACAAATTACTTGCTCTTTGCAAAGAGTACATTGTGCAGTTAATGCTCATTAGAGTACATCCTATTGAATTATCTCTACAATTTGTTGTTCCTTTCATGTTGATTACAAATGAGGATATGACTTCTTCTCTCTCCTATCTATCAGTTTTGGCCCTGATTTTGGATGAGATGGCACCCTTATGCATCCAGAATGAAGCAGACAATAGGCCCTTTGTACAAGCATCAACTCCATTAATGTGTTTCTGAATAGCTCATCCCCCAACATCACCCTACATGGATCACATTCAATCCAAATGATTGTGCAGGTGGGAATCACAATTGTATTATCATTGAAAGAAGATTACTCTCTTGATCAGTGATCAAGTCAAACATTCTTTGTGTGTGAATTGGGCCTGCAATTGCCTAGTTACAACTTAAACGGTGCAGAACATAGACGAGATGTTGAAACCAAAAGCTTAAGTGCCGTGGGGAAATCACTTTGGGTTTTTGCATGTGCAACTAATTATATTGGGTAGGCTGGAGAAAAGTACAAGTACATTGGTTGGTAGAAGAATATTTCAAGTCTAAGAAATGTAGTGTATTTGGTACACTATATGGTATTTGTAATCCATTATCTAACCCCAAATAAATAAAATTTAGCATGTGATGTCAACCTGCTTTTACCTAAAAGCATAAGAGAAATCGACAACTAAAGTCCATCTAGAAGATGTGCCTTAAACCTAAAATAGCCTACTTTGGCTATTATTTGATTCATGAAGGCCTACCTATTGGAAATCCCCTAAAATACAAAGTGATCCCCGACTAAAAATGTAAATTCTATGGCAAGAATGAATACTTGAAGCATTTGTTCTGGTACTATAAATATGCCCATCTTGTCTAATAACTTATAAGATGTGCCATAATATCCTCTCATTAGAACTACTTGAAAATCAATCCTTTTAGGACATTCCCTCCCTCGGGCCATGCAACTTCACACATCATGACAATTTATCAGAATTGATATTTGATTTCATCTCTCGAAAATAAGAAATTATAATTGATATTTTATATCAACTCTTGAAAACAAGAAATTAATGCATTTTCACAAATGCATTAGCACAATTCAAATTTTACATGGCACAATGAGTCTCTAATGTGTGTCCATCTGTAAATACATATTTAAATGCATATGAGGAAGATGGAAATGGAAGTGGGTCATCTGCATAGGCTGAAGGATTATTGAACTAACACAGAGTGTCCATGAGAAAAGTGCCTCTTGGAGGGCACTCTCCTTCTCATTCTACACACTCCAAAGCTTAATATGGCCAATAATCACAAGATGGGGTGAACCGAATGATGAGAGAGCATCAAGAAAAACAAAGGAGTTGCCCCCTAGAGGTCCCATGGTTTGATAAGTTTTGTACTGCTCTATTGGGAAAATCTGAATCAGAGTGCCTTGAAGAGACCATGTAGGAAAAGAACAAATGGAGCCTATGTATGAGGGATGGGGGCCTCCACCAATGAGCAAAGGCCCTCCACCAGAAATGAGTTTCGTTCTGAATTCAACCTTGTCATGCTGAAGATATTTTTTGCAAAAGGAAACAAAAATCCTATTATGAAAATAACTGAATATTTTGTTAAACATGTCTTATGCAGTTCCAACTTAGTGCCTCAAGGAATTGGGCAATAAATCACAATTCATAGGGTCAAAGGAAGAAATGGAAAGGATTGTTAAGAAATACATGGCTCCTTGGTTATGGTTCGATGCCTATCATTTCATGGTTCATGGTTCATGGTCTTCTCCAATATTACACATCCACTCAAAAACAAGTTGCTTGTAGGCCCGACGAATTTGGGCCAATTGTAATCCTCTTGGAGCTAGACAGAATCAATTTCCACCTTAAAAGCACAAACTTACATCCATCGCTTGGGTTTAAACACCAAAAAGCACAAACTTGCATCCATCACTTAGGTTTAAACACTAATATCTGATATAGGGTTTGATTTATCGTGATGGGTTTCAGAGAATCCCCATGCAGCAACCAGGTTTTGCAATTCTAGGATTAAGAAGAAAATTACGACACATATTGGGAAATAAAAAAAGATGTCGATATCCATTGCAATTGGCACAATGGAAATGAAACCCTATGAAATCTATAAACATTCACAGAAACCCTTGGATGACAATCGAGTATTAAAACATGGCACAATAATTATATAATTTGATGTGGTAAATGCAAATAATAGAAACAACATACATCGCATACATCAAATAAGGGAAAACAAATGGGGATGAAAAATAGATGGCGTACCTTAGCGATCCATGCCAGAAATCCCTTAACCTTGGCAAGCACAAGATCTTCGAGCCTCCATTGTCTGTAGGAAGTTGTTTTGCCTCCTCGTCTTTTAGCCGGTGACATGTCATAAAACCCTGATGGCAACGACAAATGTTGTATGGCATACCCTTAACAAGAATTATGGGATGGGAATGAGATGGGATCCCCTATGAGCGGCAGTCCGGTGATTCAACAGATGAGCTTAGCAGTGATAACAATTTGCTAGTCGAGCCAAATATTACCATAATGGTACCCACTGATTATCACTTCGTTGTTTCTTCCTTCCAACCATCAAAATGCATGACCTGAGGGGAACTCATATAATTTATTATATCAAACTTCTGCAAGGTTTCTGTTTCCTGCCTCCACTTCCCTCTTGTAAGTGCCCATGGGTAAAAGATCTGCCAGTGCTTATCCCAGTTGATCTCGTCCATGTGCGCCCGATGGATCCTGTTCATTTTTCCTTCGATCTCAGTCATTGGGGCCTTGTCGAACCTCTTATTGGTTCGAGGCTAAACCCTTTTGAGGTTTTGCAGTAGGGTCTACAAACCTATCCTTGCATCTTGGGTGCAATTTTCTTGTCTTTCTTGGTTGCTTACTAGACACTGCGTGAAATAACGGTGGTATCCTTGAGCTTGGGGTATGGTCTTGCTAAGTAATAGGAAACAATAAAGTTTATTTATAGAGGTAATGAAATAATTGCAATAAAAAATAGGAGTTTAGTTATCCCCCCATTAACCCCTTTTTAGTTATATGTACAATTCTATCAAATTGCTTCTCTCAGTTATGGAGAAAGAAATTAAAATTGATAAGCCTTTTTAAATAATAAATACTTAAAATGGTCATCAATGGAAGTATTGATGTGCTAGTCACATTGGAATTTGCATTAAAATTGGCATTGGTATTTGGATTAGGATTAAGATTGGACTTGGGATTGGAATTGGGATTCACATCGGTTCATAACATTTTGTTAGATGGAGCTATTCGATACATATGTGCTCTACATATGGATGAGGGTGAACTTAACTATGAAGGGATTGAATCATATGAACTTGAAGGATAACTTGACTCACTAAGGGGGGGCATAATCTTGACTAGGTATTGTAAACTAAAAGTGGGTGTCATGTGCTCCAACAAAGTAAATAAATAATGTAACAAAATCACCCTAAAGGAAACTTGACTCACCAACCCAAATTTTATGTTTCTTAAGTGATGTAAGAATAAAAGAAAACATATTCCAAGTTCTCCTCAATAAGTGCTAGAGAAGGTCTACCTTAGGGAAAGAGTAAATAGCTAAACAAGGGCTCTCCAAACACTGAAATTGATAGGAGATGAGATCTGAGTTAGTGAACATATGAATGGGATAGTTATTGTGAAGTACATTAGGAGAAAGTGTAATCATATAAATACTATTTGTCTTAGGTTCCCTCCCTCCTAAAATACCCATTCGAGTATGAACCTAAAGAAATTTCACTACTATACATCTTCATAGATGCATTCAATACGGTACCTTGTCTTAATAGTGATGTTCTCATAGATGCATTCAATAGTTACGCTTTCGTTGCAAGAGAATTCAATATATGCATTCAATAGGTGCGAGGAGGAGTAGTTTACAGAGATACAATAGAGAATCCAACTCCTAAATAAGGACACTTCAACTAATTAATAGCATTTAACAAACTTATACATAATGCTTAGTGCTTTGTTGGAGACTCCACCAATTATCAATATCGTTTTGCTTGCACAATGTTCAAATTTTAACATAACATTTCAAATCCAATTCTTATTTTTAATTAAATAAAACAAGACCTAATTACAAAAAAATTACAAACATTGATATTATTTTCACAAACAACCATACTATAAAAAAATATGAAATATATATGTCCAGTATATACATTGCATGCAATAAGTGTGGATTTTGTGAAAAGGACCTACAACAATTTGTGATAAAGACCTTTAACCAATCTTAGAATAAATATTGTCATTAACACTATATAAATAGTTTACACAGTGTACTTCACAAAATTAGGCCCCCAAAGGTCTTATATGGTATGAAACAAAATTGTAAGATTTGAGGTAGGCACTCAATCACTTTAATGGTAAGTGTCATTAATCAAAATAAGTAAGTGCAAAATGGTGAAAATGAGCCAATGCTTTTTATTGATTTTAAGATTTACTAATTTCACTTTGAATTGAGAGTATGTTACCTTTCTCAGTAACAAATAGAAATATGTGATATGTCTTTTCTAAATCTTAGTAATATAGGAAATTTAACAAACCAAACACAATTAGTTAATTTTTTTTTTAGTAATTTAACTTTGATTAATAATAGACTCATTCGCATTTAAAGTGCTTTCAAGATGTACAAATATTTTTCATATTTTGGTTTCATAATATTTCTCAAATCACCATATTATCAACAATATAATTATTAGTATATAATATATTAAAAACTTTCATAAATAAAAAAAATTATTATAACCATTTTGATTTTATTACCATGCAATATTTTAACCAACATTACATTTTATCTTTTATTTTTTATTTTATTTTAATGATGAATAATATACTTAAAATGTGTTACCTTGAAAAGATTACACATAGTAAAACATAAATTGTCATAAATTTGATTATAAGTTTGTTAAATATTAATAAATTTATTTATGAGTTGTATTTTTATATTGTAACTTTGTAAACCTTTTGTAAAAAGATTTTTGTTTGTAATTGTTTCAATAGTGGTCATATATATTTCATATTTTTTTATAGTATGGTTGTTTGTGAAAATAATATCAATGTTTGTAAATAATTTTGTAATTAGGTCTTGTTTTATTTACTTAAAAATAAGAATTGGATTTGAAATGTTATGTTAAAATTTGAACATTGTGCAAGCAAACTGATATTGATAATTGGTGGAGTCTCCAACAAAGCACTAAACACTATTTATAAGTTTGTCAAATGCTATTAATTAGTTGAAGTGTCCTTATTTAGCAGTTGGATTCTCTATT
The DNA here is from genome assembly GCA_001517045.1 of Pseudotsuga menziesii. Classification (NCBI taxonomy): domain Eukaryota; kingdom Viridiplantae; phylum Streptophyta; class Pinopsida; order Pinales; family Pinaceae; genus Pseudotsuga; species Pseudotsuga menziesii. Next base: position 317,444 of record LPNX010409583.1, on the reverse strand, counting down.
GTAACTCTGTAAATTGCTCCTCCTCGCACCACCTTTAACATTGATACTTTGGCCTTAACATTGGACCTTCGTCATTATAGCGACGTTCTTGACCTTTCTTCACTATAGCGACATTCTTGAACTATCATCGCAATAGCAATGAACTGTCGTTGCAATATCGAGGAAATTTCAAGAACGTCGCTATAGCGATGACCATCGGGTCCATTTTCAATTTTTTTCAAAAAAAAAAAACTATTTTGCCACGAAAACAACGTTTTTAACTTTTTCGTGGCAAATGTTCATGGGAAAATTGAGCCATATTTAGTAGTGAATGATAAACCCTCCTCCTTTTAAATGATGTAGTACAATGCCCCAAGAACCTACCATAGGCTACATAGTGACTTCCACAAGGTAATGTATCCTTTTTGCCTATTGAGTTTCCAAGAAAAAGGTGATCCTTGCCTCCTATGAGCTTTCCATCTAGAGGTAATTGTTTCCCTAGCCCGAGTTCCTCAACTGTAGAGATCTAATGGGATAAGGTGTTGAATGATGAATACACACCCTTACTAATGCCACAGTGGCTTATGCACACTTAACTCCAATGCTTTGTTGTGATGCATTTTTGAACCCATGTGACATACATAACCCACATACATAAATGGCATACTTAGCCTGCACACATAAATGATCCATCGCATCCACATGTGTAAATGATGCATTGACGGGTCTCAATGACTTAACCATGAATAGGGAAATTTTTATGCTAAAAATGGATGGTCTTATGCCCTAACATTTGCATTGGCCCTAAATTTGTTATCTTTGTCACATAAATGGGATATGTTAGGCATTTCAAGTTTGGTACATAATAATGTTCTTATATATTAGTCCAAGGTAAAAAGATTGGAGTTTTAGTCCATAACATTTTCCTATAGTTATTATGGTCTATACGTATTTCATCAAGCTAGGATCTATGGGATGTTTGTCTTGCATGTAGGATATTATTCTCATTTTAATATTGTTAAGTACACTATGGATTGTATGCATAGTATTTGCCAAGGTTTATGGACAAAACTTATATTGTGAGGTGATACCATTGACCTAATGGACTCATGGGATGTACATGATTCTTGAGATCCATTCCTTGTTAGAGGGCCAAAAATTGGGATCTTTAAACATAAATTTTGTCTGTGGGAATTATGGGTCATACATGGTGCCAAATTACTCCACAAGAGCCCTAAATAAGGAACATTTAGTATACAAGTAAGATATCTTTTTTTGATGTTAATTGGGACGTTAATTGGGATGCTAATTATCATCCAAAATAGCACCAAATTTTAAAAAGGGACGCTAATTAGGATGCTAATTGGGACGATATTTGGGACGGTATTTGGGAATCTAATTGGGATGCTAATTGGGATGCTAATTAGCATCCAAAATAGTGCCAACTTTTAAAAAGGGACACAAATAACACCATTAAAAGTGCCATCTCGTGGAAAAGCGTCCACTTTGTCAAAAAAAATGATGAAAAATACACTAAAGGTGATGGTGGACGCTAAAAAGGAAGTTAAAAGAGATGCCAATCACATGATTTTGTTGTAGTGCCCCTCAAAAGAGGGAGTGATGTGTTCTAGCATAGCTGGAGAGACAGGTTGTTTGAATGTAAAATATTGGAAAAGATCATAGGTTTCTTAGACATAATTAGTCTCGTAGGTTGTCCCTAGATGTAATAAGTCTTGGCGAAGCTCGCATGTTATCCTTGGATGTAATCAGTCCTGATACGTTTTTATGCTAGAAATAGCGAGAGACCAGAATACATAGATGCATGATATCTCACATGGGAAATGAGACAGGTTGTTCGAGCGGGAAAAATCATGGTGAAGTAGGATGCTTGGATGTAATCAGTCCTGTAGGTTTTCCTCAGATGTAATCAATCCTAGAGAAGCTCGTAGGTTATCCTTAGACGTAATCAGTCCTGAGACAGGTTATTCAAGTGTAAATATGAGCCCCGACGTGGTACGTAGGTTACTCAAATGTAATATGTCATTTGGGTTGTCTGAGTGTAAAAAGATACCTGGCATAGTATGTAGGTTACTCAGATGTAATACGCCCCGAAGGTTATCTCAACGGAAAATATCTTGGACGCAGGTTGTTTAGATGTAATAAGTCCTCGAGGTTGACTAATAATATAAAATTCTTGGTGTAGCAGTTTGTGTGGTTGTAATTAGTCCCTACATATATATCTATATATGTGTGTGTTCCCATGTTGATATGATAAGGCCACGAAGCACGTGAGGTGCACCTAGGTGGTTCTCCTTTACTGGTATAACGCAGGTTGACCGTGTAGAGATGTAATGCACCAAGTGTGCTCCTAGACGATTCTAGCATAGTAGAATATGCATGTTGTATCAATGACGTGAAAATATCCCGGTTTACTCCTATGGTGATAGAACGCAAGTAGTCTGCATCTAGGTTGTGCTCTGTGTGCTCTATTCTGTTTTGTTTTATGCAGGACATGAGAAATGATTTGGGTACGATGAGATAAAGGTAGGAGACATAGGTTATTTCTGTGACAAAGTAAAGAAGGTCTTGGACTGTTCCTACGTAATGGCTTGCACAAGAAGACCTGGATGAGGACTAGGCCTACACCCAACATGAAAAAGGGATGTCTCTGTAGAAAATTTTGATGACAGATAGTACCGTTCGATTATCGATAAGAAGATGATGATGGCATCAGCTATGATGATGACTCTATGACTCTGTGATGATGACTCCATGATGAAGACTTGACCTGATGTGTTGATGAATGTGGAAGAGAGAGAATACCTTCCTAGTTAAGATGGAGTGTTGATGTATGTTGATGTATATGTAACTTCAGAATGTATTCTTCTATGTATTTCATATATTGTAACCCGATGTTTATTCCGGGATGTTTCTATTATGAATTTGAGTCATGTGGTCATGCCCCAATGTTCCGATCGGGAGGATTAATAATGTAATCAAGTCATATCAAGTCATTAGGTAAGTCCCCACAGTGTCGGGGCACTTGAGTTATTATACACTAATTAAGGTGTAGGCTCGAGTAGTAATTATTAGGGTTGAGCCTACGTGTGAAATGGCAACTTAAGTGAACGGACTAATATAAATAGAGAGCGTGTGTCTCTCTATTTATCACTTGAGACTTACATCACTTGCTCTCTCAAGTGTGGTGCACTTTTGGAGAAGGAAATTCTTTGGCTTGACAGAAGACAGAAGGCTGCTATTGTGTTGGGAGATCATCTTACTGTTTTGGGATCACATCTTGTGGTGATACTATCTTAGAGGAAGTTGAGGGGTTTTCTCCATTTATGGTTTCCCCTCCTAAAAGCTTTGTGTCTCTTGTCTCTTGTGATGTGCTTGTTATTCTCTTAGTGAAAAGATCTTATCATAATGCTAGCTTAAATGTTGAAAAACTAACATGGTATCAGAGCTAACCTGAGAAGAAGACACAGTGCCGCTGCAGAAGCTAGGGCTTCCTTGTTTGTGGATCTTTCTCCACTAATTTTCAGCAAAAGTAAGGTGGACTTACTCTCCTCCCTAGGGCACATCTTTCTGTCGAAACAGAATTCAATTCGGAGGATTTTCAGTTTTGGACCTATCACTGGGGTCGAAAATTAGGGCTTTTTATTGAAGAGGAATTTTTCAGTGAACCCAAGCTTGGATTGTTCTCCTCCCCAAAATCGAAGTTAGGAACAAGTTTGAAGCATTTGGGTGGACAGAACTCCGGAAAAGCAAAACCCTAGTTGCTCCTGAACCAGCTCTGCAGGATTTCAGCTCAAGCTTCAGATTTGACATCTTGAACCTGGTAAGATCTTAAATCTTTTGTATTTCCATTTGAGGTTATTATTTAAAGATGTCTCATCATACCAAGCTTGATGAAAAGCTTGAGGGGGCTGATAAATTCCGAGCTTGGAAGTATAGAATCTCCCTGGTCCTGGAAGAGAATGAATTAGACTCCTACATCCATGAGGAGATTCCAGCTCCAGAGGGAGATGAGGAAACGACTCTTCACAAGAAGAAGATGGTTATGGCAAAGAGGATCATTGCTGATTCTATAAAGGATCATCTTATCCCTCAGGTGTCCTCTCTCAAGACACCTAAAGCTATGTTCGATGCCCTAACCAAATTGTTTGAAGGAAAGAACATCAATCGGAAGATGACCCTGAGGAACCAATTGAAGAATGTGAAGATTCAGAATGCAGAAACTATCCAGTCATACTTCATAAGAGTTTCTCAACTTAAAGAACAATTAGAAGCGGTTGATGAAGAAGTGGAAAATGCAGAGATTGTCATGACTACATTGAATGGCCTCCCTAGGTCATGGGATGCTTTCATTCAAGGAATTTGTGCTAGAAAGAAGCTGGTCAAATTCAGCAGACTATGGGAAGAATGCTCTCAAGAAGAAACTAGGATAGCAGCTCGAGAAGAGAAGATGGGAAGTGAAGACCAAGCTCTTACAGTTCGCTCCAAGTCTCACTTCAAGTCATCAAGAAAGAAGAAACAACATTACAAAGGTAATCCTTCTTTCAAAGATAATCCTAAAAGAGATTTGTCTAGAATCATATGCTATACTTGTGATGAAGTAGGACACTTTGCAAAAGATTGTCCTAACAAACAGAAGAAGATGAAGAAGAGCAGAAAAAGGAGACATCATGCTCATGCTACAGAGGATGATGAACCATCCAGAAAAAGATCAAGATATGAAAGTGAAGATTCTTCAAGCGAGGATGAATATGTTTTGATTTTAGCTCTCACAGGTAACATTACTCATGGAAGTGATGATTGGCTGATAGACAATGGTGCTTCCAAACATATGACGGGATTCAAGGAATATTTTGTGAGACTATCAGATCATGAATCACCTCACAAGGTGAAACTAGGAGATGACTACCAATATCCAATAAAAGGTAGTGGGGAATCTCCATACAAGCTAGAATCTGGTAAGTCTCTAACAATGAAAGAAGTATTGTTTGTTCCAGGACTCAAAAAGAATCTTCTATCTATTTCAGCATTGGATGCAAAAGGAATACGGGTGGAATTCATAGATGGTCAAGTCATCATGTGGCCAAAAGGAAATACTATCGATGATGCGGTAGTAATCAGAGAACAAGAAGGAGGCTTGTACAAATTGAAGGGACATCCAGAACACGCCTTGATCCATGATTCAGTAGAGCCAAATGAACTTTGGCATAGAAGACTTGCACATGTGCATTACAGAGCACTACCTATTGCAAGTAAAGCTGTCGAAGGTCTTCCAGAAATTCAAATAAAACATGAAGGGGTCTGCAAAGGATGTGCGAAAGGAAAGAATACGAAGAAGACATTTCCAAGCAGCGAAAGTAAAGCCAAAATCATTCTAGAGATCATCCACTCCGATGTATGCGGTCCTATGTCATCAAACTCACTTAGCGGGTATGCATACTATGTTTCTTTTATTGATGATTTTTCTAGAAAGACATGGATTTATTTCATGAAGAACAAAGATGAAGTGTTTAGCAAGTTCAAGGAATTCAAAGCCTTGATCGAAAACCAGACTGAAAATAAGATAAAGACCATTAGATCAGATAATGGTGGTGAATTCACTTCAAATGAATTCAAAGAGCTATGCAAAGAATCAGGGATTAAGAGGGAGTTGTCCACTCCTTATAATCCACAACAGAATGGGGTTGCAGAACGGAAGAACAGAACTATCATGGAAGCTGCAAGAGCTATGCTTCATGATCAAGATCTACCTATGCATATTTGGGATGAAGCTGCTAGAACAGCGGTGTATGTATAGAACCGTACTCCACATAGAGTACTCGAGAACAAGACTCCTGAAGAAGTCTTCTCCGGCAGGAAACCAGAAGTCATCCATCTCAGAATATTCGGCTGTCCAGTGTACATACATATTCCAAAAGAGAAGAGAACAAAATTAGATCCTTCAGGAAAGAAGGGTATATTTGTGGGATATTCTGAAAGCTCGAAGGCTTACAGAATCTACTTTCCAGGATTCAAGAAGATTGACGTCAGTAGGGATGTAACATTTGATGAAGACACAGCTTACAACAAATCCAGAAAGAGACCTACTGAAGAACCTGAAGAAGCAGAAGCTCCCAGGATTCGTGATACAATCATGAACGAAGAAGCTCAAAAAGAGTTCGAGGAACCACAAAGACTTGAAGATCCTCCTCTGGAGAAGAATCCTCATAAGAGGAAACCTGCTTGGGTACGTGAAATTATCCAAGGTGCAGAAAGATATGGGGCTCCTAAAGAGAATCACAGAGAAAGAAAGAGGACAAGATCAAATTTCGGGTATGTAGCCTTACTATGTGATTTCATTGATAAAGAACCTTCCAGTTATGAAGAAGCGGCAAAACAGAAACAATGGAAGGATGCTATGATCGAAGAATATCAATCGATCATGAAGAACGATGTTTGGGATGTTGTCCCAAGACCAAAAGGGAAGTCAGTTGTTACTTCCAAGTGGATCTATAAGATCAAGCATGCTGCGGACGGTAGCATTGAAAAGTATAAGGAAAGATTTGTAGCTCGAGGATTCTCTCACAAAGAGGGAGTAGACTATGAAGAGACTTTTGCTCTTGTAGCCAGATACACTTCCATCAGATCAGTACTTTCTCTGGCTGCAGTGACGAAGTGGAAGATACACCAGATGGATGTCAAGACTGCTTTCTTGAATGGTGTAGTAGAAGAGGAAGTGTATGTGGAACAGCCACTCGGTTTTGAGACACATGATAGAGAGTCTCATGTATGCAGATTGAAGAAAGCCCTGTATGGTTTGAAATAGGCACCCAGGACCTGGTACGACAGAATTGATAGCTTTCTATCCAGTTTGGGCTTTACCAAGAGTAAAGCAGATTCCAACCTTTACTACAAGGTTGAAGATGGCAACCCAGTGATGCTTCTACTGTATGTAGATGATCTATTTGTGACAGGTACAGATGGGTTGATTACTGATACGAAGAGAAAGATTGCTGTTGAGTTCGAAATGAAGGACTTGGGTATGATGCATTAATTTCTAGGTATTGAGGTGTGGCAATGTACAGATGGAATCTTCCTTGGACAAGGGAAGTATGCAGTAGAGATCCTGAAGAGATTTGGGATGATGGACTGCAAGGCTATGGCTACACCTATGGCATCGAACCTGAAGCTATTGAGTGATGCTTCTTCAGAGACGGTTGATGCTATGATGTATCGTCAGATGATTGGGTCGTTGATGTACCTGACGAACACGAGACCAGATATTTGCTTTGCTGTGAACACCTTGATCCAGTACTTGACAGATCCAAGAAGTGTTCACTTGGTTGCTGCAAAGCAAATTCTGAGGTACCTGAAGGGTACAATTGATTATGGGCTCAAGTATGATGCGAATCAGAAGATTAACCTGGAGGGTTACGTTGATTCAGATTGGGCAGGCAGTGCCATCGACAGGAAGAGTACTTCGGGATGTTGCTTCAATATGGGATCAGGTGTGATCTCTTGGTTTAGCAGGAAGAAATCCTGTGTGGCACTGAGTACAGCTAAATCAGAGTATGTCGTAGCTTGTTCAGCTAGTTGTGAGGCAGTATGGCTGTGGAAGCTACTGTCTAAGATATTTGATCTCCAGTTAGATGCTACTTGTATACACTGTGACAACCAGAGTTGCGTGAAGTTGTCAGAGAATCCAGTGTTCCATGACAGGTCGAAGCATATCGAGATCAAATATCACTATATCAGGGATATGGTGCAAAGAGGAGCAGTGAAGCTCCTGTATGTTGCGACGGAGGAACAGATAGCTGATGTATTGACGAAGCCATTGGCTAGACTGAAGTTTGAGTACTTCAGAGAGAGACTTGGTGTTCTCTAGATTGAGGCTTCCTCCCAGAGACAGTGATGAGATCCAGAGCCATTCTGACATGGTGAGAGGATTGGTTCCTTCCATGATCAGATGTAAGGGCTGAGATATTCCGTCATGGTGAGAGGATTGGTTCCTTCCATGAATGATATGAGTACTGAGATCCATAGCCATTCTGACGAGCAGGTCAGATGTAAGGTCTGTGCCATTCTGTTCATGGTTAAAGGATTTAGTTCCTTCCATGTCAGATGTAAGTACATAAATCTCTCCTCTCTTCATTTTAGTTGAGAGTCTTCCATCCTTGGATGGGATTGTGCCATTCTGATGAGCAGGTTAGATGTAAGGGAAGAGCCATTCTGTTCATGGCTAAAGGATTTAGTTCCTTCCATGTCAGATGTAAGTGCAGAAATCTCTCTTCAGTGTGGTTGAGAGTCTTCCATCATTGGATGGGATTGAGCCATTCTGACGAGTAGGTCAGATGTAAGGGCTGAGCCATTCTGGTCATGGCTAAAGGATTAAGTTCCTCCCATGACAGATATGAGTGCTGGCCATTCTGTAGAGTAGGACAGATGTAAGGGAAATTTCCACTCTCCGGGAGAGTGGAGGTGCATGGTCAGTTACCATGTAGCTCATTCATGGACTGGGGGCCATTCTGACGAGGGTGTAGGATTCAGTTCCTACCAGGTCAGATGTGAGTGCACAAATCTTTCTTCAGTGTGGCGGATGTGGTTCCAACCTTGGTAGAAAGAACATAGTTCTTTCATCATTGTGTTGGTTGTGGTTCCATCCCGGTTGAAAGTCTTCCATCAGTGTGGCAGATGTGGTTTCAGCCTGGGTGATAAGAACAGGGTTCTTTCATCAGTGTGGCAGGATGTGGTTCCAGCCTGGATGGGATTGTGCCTTTCTGACGAGTAGGTCAGATATAAGTGCAGAGCCATTTCACAGATGTTAGTGATGTGATATCCTATCATGCTGGTGAATGTGAGTGCTGGGCCTTTCTGATGTGATTGCAGTTTACTACATGATCAGATGTGAGTGCTGGGTGTGCCTTTCTGATGAGCAGGTCAGATGTAAGTGCTGGGCGACGACCTACACGAGAGTAGGCCTACAACCAGCATGAAAAAGGGCTGGCTCTGTAGAACTTCCTATGACGAGATAATATACACTTGATGATGACCAGAGGAGATCCAGATCAAGCTATAATCCAGATCCAGTTATGATGACTCCGAGAGATCCAGATCGAGTGATGATCCAGATCTAGTAGGGATGATCCAGATCGAGTGATGATCCAAATCCAGTCCAGTGACGATGATCCAGATCGAGTGATGATCTAGATCCAGTGATGCCATTTTATGATGATCCAGATCGAGAGATGATCCAGATCCAGATGACTTGAAGACGAAGAGGACTTGAAGACAAAGGTGACTTGAAGATGAAGATGACTCGAAGACGAAGGTGATCAAGTTGATGCAGAGAAGAAGACCAGTGCTGAAAAATTGTGTCGAAAGAATACCTTCCTAGTTAAGAGGGAGTGTTGATGTATATGTAACTTCGGAATGTATTCTTCTATGTATTTCATATATTGTAACCCGATGTTTATTCCGGGATGTTTCTATTATGCATTTGAGTCATGTGGTCATGCCCCGATGTTCCGATCGGGAGGATTAATAATGTAATCAAGTCATATCAAGTCATTAGGTAAGTCCCCACAGTGTCGGGGCACTTGAGTTATTATACACTAATTAAGGTGTAGGCTTGAGTAGTAATTATTAGGGTTGAGCCTACGTGTGAAATGGAAACTTAATTGAACGGACTAATATAAATAGAGAGTGTGTGTCTCTCTATTTATCACTTGATACTTACATCACTTGCTCTCTCAAGTGTGGCGCACTTTTGGAGAAGGAAATTCTTTGGCTTGACAGAAGATAGAAGGCTGCTATTGTGTTGGGAGATCATCTTACTGTTTTGGGATCACATCTTGTGGTGATACTATCTTAGAGGAAGTTGAGGGGTTTTCTCCATTTATGGTTTCCCCTCCTAAAAGCTTTGTGTATCTTGTCTCTTGTGATGTGCTTATATGATTGCTGTGCTTGTTATTCTCTCAGTGAAAAGATCTTATCATAATGCTAGCTTAAATGTTGAAAAACTGACAATGTATTTGTAACTTCATAAGATATTCTGATGTATATTATCATTGTATGTTTTATTGTACACCCATTGGAGATGTGTTTGTTTCCTTGCGAGACGTCTTTATTGTGTCTAGACCTTGAGGTACAACCTTCATTGTAATTCAAGGAAATTGTCCCCAGTGTAACATCATGTATGTGTATTCAGAGTCTCTATAGAATAATTCATCCCTATTAGGGTAAGAGTTTGGCCCCAGTCATGTAAAAGGTTAGTCGCTTGAAGGGTATAACTAGGGAGGTGCCCTCCCTCATTTATACACACCTCACACTCACTCAAGTTCGCATGAGAGAGAGAGAGAGACAAGGGAGGAGAGATATATAATTGTTGAATACTTCTTATTACTAGGTTTGGTAATCTTATGACACAGTCTTTGTGACTGTACTATTCTAAGGAAGTTTGCGGGGTTTTCTCCTTTATGGTTTCCCTAATGAAAATCTTTGTGTCTTGTGTATCTGTTATATCTTATGCATAATTTTGTGCTTGTTATTATTTTGGATAAATATCCTAATTAAGCTAATAATATCTAGAAAAACTAATAGATAATACTAACCATACCATTTCATTCCAAATTCGAGACCATTTGGTGTCAGTTGGAACCCCCTAGAGTCATGACTAATTAAGCTTGAATTTTCCCAACTTGTAATTTTCTCTAAAATTACAAGTAGGGACATTATAAGGTAAATGAAAACAATATCTTAGTTCATACTATTTTACCAGATATTTATGAAGAACGAAAATTTATATTATAACCTTAAACAATCCTAGAAACTCAAATCAAGAAATTGTAAAATAAAGTAGTTATGAGTACCTCATCAAGTGGAAAAAATTTCTAATAGAAGTCGTGACATGGGAAGATGAGTTCTTCATGAAAATACATTTGCATTTAATAAAGTGTTTAGGACAACACTTGTTTGAATGAAGGGGAATGTTAATCCCAAGATATTGTGGCATTACATTTATATTATTATTTTAGTTTGTTTTAATTGATTTCCTAGGACTCCAATTGCAATTGTATGGTCGACTAGGACCGTAATTGTGATTGTACCCTTTGTCTCCTATAAATACCAAAAAGACATAGTTTTAGAAATGATCTCATCTTGTGCATTTGGTATATTGTTAAAGGATGTTTCCCCCTCTCTTATTCATCTCTTTAATTCATTTTCAAGGCATTGGGATTACCCTTTATTTCTATTTTATGTTATTTTGGGAATTTAGTCCATAACAAAATTGGACCTTGGTTATTGTCACAACAATTTCTACAATTTGGAACTAGACCACAACTTGAAGAACTTATATGCATGTGTATGTGTATGTGCGCATGTTAAAGATAGTCATTATGGTGCAAAAGGTAGAAAACCTTTATATTGTTTATGTTAGGATGTGCAAAATAAGATGTTATATGTGTGACCCTCCACTATTATTGTTTCCTTAGTTCTTCAACGTGGACCATATATTCTTCCATAAAATATAAGTAATTCAACTTCTTCAAAATATCCTAAAATATTGTTACTAGTATTGTCTATTTGGTTGAACTATTTTACGTTATTATAACATAGATCTAACTATAAAGGATCCAAAATATTTTTTGCAAATATGCTCGAGTGATTCTTATGGCACACAAACATGGCATGTGACTCAAGGAATATTCCACTTTATTTTGTTTTACTTTCACATAAGCTATCTCAGAGTCATGTTCACTCAAAAATTTCAACCATCAAATTTGTCTAGAATTTAGATTAGGTTGAGTGAATAGATACTATAGATTTTGCTGACTTGTATTATGTTTTAACATGCATCCCACCATCTCTACAAGGAACATATTGTTACATTTAACTCTAGATTGTGAACTAGGTAGTTTTTCTTGTGTTCCTTCAATTTTCTCGATAGCTTGTTAGATATTACTTTTCCTTCTTAGGTTAGTGGTCCACTCAATCCTTTCAATGATGCATTAATCAATATTATGAAGTCTTTCACTAAATATAGTAATTGTATAACACATGCATTTTCTAGATTTATAAATGCATGCAAACACCTTTTAGTTTGCTCAAATTTATAACCCTTTCTTTGCCAAGTTCTTATTGAGTTAGATATCCATGAGAAATCATTTAAAAACCTACAATAATAATCTATTATTCTCATAAAACTTATAAATTCTATTACATTTTTAATTTTGGGAAACTACATCATGGTTTTAATATTGTCAAGATCCATTGATATCTGTTCTTCTACTATGATGTTCCTAAGATAATTGTCATTTGTCTTGTTCAAGGAGAACTTGTATAGATTTGCACAATTTTTTTTCTCCCTTAAGCATTGTAACACATGTATTAAATGTTCCTCATCCTCTTTCTATAGTTAAAAATTACACAAATACAAGCTAAAAACACTAATACAAACTTGTTTATTTACTTCTAGAATATGTTCATCAGATGTATAAAATTTGTGGAGGAACTTGACAATACAAAGTTCATTACAAAAAATTTACATACCCATACCTTGTTCTAAAATCTATTTTATGAAAGTCTTCTTCCTTGATGGTTAGCTTGATATGTTTTACGGTGGGTAATTTTAAGCTAACCAACGTATCTATATAATAGATATCGTTAAATAAAATAGTTGGTTGTGTTTACTGAAATATACTTTTTTCCTTATCAAACATTCAACATAATAATAAAATAGATAATCAATCTCATAAACATTGATCACACGATACATAGATATTTTTAAGGAGAATACTCACTAGGAATCAAATCTATTTATTATGAAATCTTAGATAATGTCTATCAACAAGTAATTTACAATTGTAAACTTGCATGAAATTTTGGATTTGACCTCCATAGGGTTTGTTTCATAATGACTGATAATATTGGTAACATATCTAAGGTTTTTTCTTTCCATAAGGAACCTCCTTATACTATATAAAAATACAACTTTCTAAGTCAATTGTGATCCTTCAATTGAATTCCACATTCATATTTTATTGATATCCAATGATCTCATATATCCCATCTCAACTTGTAGTTTGAATTATTATGGGCCATGTCGAAGAGTTGACTAAATCAATTCAGTTACTTGTGCATCCCTTAAATTATCAAAACTTTTCTCTTGTTTGGTATCTGACTCCATTATCCTATTGACTTGTCTCACTCATTGAATTCCACATAGAAATCCCTTCCTCATTGACATCCATCTCACTAAATTAACACTACTAACAAGGGCCTTATTAATCCTTTAACCCATGCATTCATTGAATCTAAGAAAATATCCATGCTTAGTCATTAGCATATGCACACTAGCTGATCCAATTGAAGTTATATGATAGTTAACTTCATCTTCAATTTTCATTCAATTGGTTCTTCTTTATTAATTCTATGCATTACTTTAAACCAAATTTCTTAGTCTATTGTACCTCTAGTCTTCTAGGTTTCCTCTAATCAATCCAATTTTAGATTAAACCCCCCCGTTTTGGGAGTTTGTGGTCCCTAAAAATTTATTAGTTCTAAAGGAGTGGATGAGATTTTTCCTTCACCTTTTCTAACAAATACCATTTTTCTTTGGTAGGAACTTCGCCCTTCAAATCTGTTGGTATTGATCATGCCAACATGCTAATGCCACAAAAATCAAGAGTACATTTATTTTATCAATATGAGTGCATACAATTTAAACATGAACTGCAATTTATGTGCAATGATAAGGCTATATTATGTTGGAGTGTACTATCTTAGCCTATACATGCGTATTCCATGCATGTACAACTAATTAAAAAAATTAATTCCGAACAACCAAGGCTGCTCTCTAAAATTTAAAATGTTATGAATTAGCATTCAAGAAAGAAAGTTGTTGAAATGAAATAGTATTGCTACATAATTAAAAACAATACAAATTCAGAGTAGTCATGATTTCTCCATGGTTTAAAAAATGTTGTGAACTAATGATTTAATAAATAGAGCTATAGAAATGAAATACTTCTACCATGGAAATGAAACACACACACACACACACACAACTGCACAAAGAAATAAAAAAACTTTGCATAACTAAACCTATAACACAAGAAGGAACACAACTACTAGTGGCATTTCTAGAGTGGGTCTTTGATTTAAAAATTATTCCAATAAGGTTTATTAGTGTTTATCACATAATAATATTTAAAATTAGATAAATCTTTTAAATTCCTTCTAAAAATTACCAAACTAATCAAATCGCAAGGAAAATTTGAACACGACCCAAACGATTATTACCATATGATCAAGGAAAGGAAAAGACTATACAATAGGTAAATCAGGGTTTGGATCTTCACACAAAATACCAAAATAGATTATAAAGATAGTCAATATTTGAGGTTAACCATATCCCCATCTGAAGCAATTGCACATCCTCATGCAACATAATTAACCATTCCATTATATAATGTCCTAACATACACTTCTAAAATCATAGGTAGCCATATGGGTTTTGGAATCCTTCACATGGTATTCCCAAACATAAGTAATCTGCTCTCATTTCTTGTGCTTTATCCCCCTATTGATTGGATCGTTGCTTCTCCAATTTATAATTGGGAACTAGAGTTAGGGGAAATCTAGAACTAAGGATAAGCCATTGTACCCTAAGGATTTCGAAATAGCTTTCATATAATCAAACTTTCAATAATGATACTCTAAAGTTTGACAACAAATGAAGTTCCCTCTTTTCAATTTTTATGTAAGCTCCTACCAATGTGCCTATAAACCTTGCAAAGCATTGCAACTATTTTGTTATAGATTTTATGAATTGCATTAACACCCGAGTCTATTGTTCTATATTCTTCTACCGAATCCTTGGTTTTCTAACTGTCTTGAAGTGTTCCTTGATAAGTTATATTGGCAAGGGGTTCCTTACTCTATAAAGTAATGTTGAATTCATTTTTTTAGGTGTATAGGTATACAACTATTGCGATATTTAGATTTCATTATTCGTTAAAGAAAGTAATTGTTTTAAACATACATCTCCAAAAAATGAATTGGGGGCCTAATTCCTATTTGTAGGTAGATCATAATTGTGTAAATACAATTCATTGAACATGTTTTGTCTATCAGAAAGGGAGAAAAATAGACACAACAAAAATATATCAATGTCTCTCAGATATCAAAGGGAAAACATGAAATAACCTATTCAAGTAAGAATTTGTATCATTTATCCTTTGAATAAATAGTATAAACCCTAGTAGGGATCATACATGCTAACATATTAGATACATACTCACTCACTTTAGAAATCATTTCCATTAATATTTGAGTTTTCGAAACATGCTCTTGTATTTTTTTTTTGAAATATAACTTTCCCTACCTTCAAGCCTATTAGTGAGTGAGATTCATGGTACCTTCATAGCCCCACCAACAATTGGGTCATAAATTCCCCAATAAACCAATGAATCATGAAGAGAGAACATGTCATAAGGAATATTTGAACTTGGGTAGAGAGGATATAATTACTCCTTTCAACCACTCTAACTAGACCCAATTGAAATGTTCTCTTGTATCTGCATAACCTACTCTTTCATTTCCTCTTGCATTCTCAAATCTCATTCCATTGACTTGAGAATGAAACAAAAATATTCTCTTTCATTATTGTTAGGGTCCTACCCTAACCTCCTTCAATACATAGATCAGTTTCTATGTATTGAGGAAATTTGTATTAAATGAGTCCCATAAAGTGGATTTAATGCAAAATCAATATTTGTAAGAAGAATTACTAGAAGGTTTTTCCTACCAGAAAGATCCTTCACTAAGAAGGCTTATTAGAAGTTTCCTTCACCTGAAGCTAAATAAAGTAGTAGAAGTAATGTAATAAGTTGTCTTGTGAAGTATATTGTAATTGGAGCTCTGGTCATTTGGAGGTTTCCCCCTTGAAGAGGTAAGTGAACATTCTTTTCATAAATAAAGGTATTTCTATTATGGTATTTGTTTATCTATAATTGACTATTGTTATGGTAATTATATTATTTTCATTCAAAAATATTTGCACTGAGATAAGAACCTTGGTACCACTCTTCTATAAATTTTAAACATGTGAAGAGAAATAATGCATATATATTTTGAAGAAAAATAGAATTTAAGCAATGGCATACACACAATACACATATATTTATCATGGGATCCTTAATTGAGAAAACAATAAAAACTTGAGCTACACCTCTCTCTTTTTTATTCTATTCACTTAACCATTCACAATATAATATTAAGGTATTCTGAATCATCCAAAACCATAATCCATCGACCTATATTAGATTACAACCCCAATCTAGTAACTATGATTAAATTACCCATTAAGTCAAAAAGTACAAAAAAAATAGGGAGGATATGACTTTGGCGCAAACCACATGCAAAGAATATAGCACATTCCCAACATTCTCCCACTTATTTTATTTGTGAAAGAGTGGATTGTGTATTGATAAGGTCACAATTCCAAGGCAGCAATGCCCATATATTCTCTACACCAAGGGAAGTTCTTGGTACTAACAAACTTCATCAATGAGTTTGTGTTATGTAATCAAGTCCTAGATATAGCATAAAAAGAGTAGAAATAGATAATAAGAGAGTAACCCACACCTTAACAATGAATAACAAAAATAAATATCAATCCTCTTTGAGGGAGAAACCTCCTTGCACAATGTACTATTTACACAAGACAAGATAAGATACTATACGGTGTAATGTGTCATCATTAATGGATTAACATGCCCCTCCCCTTCAAAAAGTGTTGTCCTCAATGTTGAAGTAGTTATGGATGCTGATGTATAAAGGACTCATCTTCCCATGTTGAATATTCCATGGGTAAGTTCTTCCATTTAATGAGATACTCTGAAATTGATCGATTTTGAAGCTGTCTAGTTCATATTTCAGTAATTTCTTCAGGATCCAAGATGATTTTTCCTTCCTCATCAAGTTCTGGTAATATCGTTTGAATTGGAAGCTTGTCATTGATTACCTTCTTTAAACAGGAAACATGGAAAACTGGATGGACTCATGAAGATGCAGGTAGTCCAATTTGTAGGACATAGTATTTAGGAGACAATTTATTATCCTTCTTGGTGTTCTTCAGGGACATATGTTTGTATGGTTGTAGTATTAAAAACAACCAATCCCCCACATTAAAGCTTCATTCACTACGATGTTGATCTTCTTATTGTTTCATTCGATTTTGTGCTAGATTCTAGTTTTCCTTTAAGAGTTGAAGAACTTGTTGTTGATGCTCCATGTGATCTTCCACTTCTTGAACCTTAGAGGAGTCTCTTAGTGAATATGTGATGGATGGTGGAGGGTAGCCATAAAGTGCCATAAATGGGGTCATTTTTGATGATGTATGGAAGGAAGTGTTATACCACCATTCTGCCAAGGGTAACCACTTGACCCATCTTGTTTGTTTATTAGCTGCAAAAAATAGAAGATACCCTTGCAAACATTTGTTTACTATCTCTGTTTGTTCATTATATTGAGGGTGATAAGATGAGCTATGATCTAGTTGAGTACCCAAACAAGAAAATAATTCAGTCCAAAAATTTCCAGTGAAAATGGGATCCCTGTCACTTACTATAATATTTGGAGTACCATGTAGTTTTTGTACTGTCTCCATAAAAGAATTAGCGATCGTGCTTGCTTTGAAGGGGTGAGATAGTGCATATAATTGTGCTTATTTAGTAATTCTATCAACAACCATGATGATGACACTCTTTCCTTCAGACCTTGGTAAACTTGTGATAAAATCCATCGATACCTCTGTCCACCTTTGGCTTGGAATGGAAAGTGGTTGTGGGATAACAAGGGTCTTAATTGTTTCCACTTTATTTTGTTGGGAGACCAAACATGTTGTCACAATTTTTTGAACATCAGTTTTTAGACCATCCCCCCAAAAAATATTTATTTACCCTGTGGTAGGTTTTTAAGAAACCTGAGTGCCCTCCTATCAGTGAAGAGTGGAATTCAGAAAGTACCTTTTGCTTTAGCTGGGAACTCTTACCAAGATATAAGTGATCCTTGTACCATATCAATTCATCTTTCCACATAAATGTATTAGAGGCATTGGGATCTTGCTGCAACTTTTTAATAAATGTCCATATTTTTTCGTCATTTTTCCATTCGTCCATTGCTTCGGCTATCCAATATGGTTGGATGATTGAAATATCATAGAGTAATTCTTCAACATCCTCATCTTTCCTGAAGAGTGCATCTACGACAACATTTTGCTTCCCCTTTTGTAGATGATTTCAAAGTCATATCCCAACATCTTTGTTACACATTTTTGTTGCTCTTCTGAATATAGCCTTTGTTCCAAGAAGTATTTAAGGCTATCATGATCAGTGTTAACCTTGAAATTTCTCCCTATAAGGTAGGGGTACCATTGCTTCAAGGCATGTAGTATTTTCAACATTGCTTTCTCATAAATAGGATTTTTAAAGTTCTTTCCCTTGATTGGATGAATTGTGAAGGCAAGAGGGTATCCTTCTTGCATTAGTACAGCTCCAATTCTATTTCTTGAAGCATCACATTCCATAATAAAGGTTTTTTTGAAGCATGGTGTCTCCAAAACAAGAGCTTTACACATGGCCTCTTTGAGTTGTTGAAAGGCTTGGGTTGCCTCCGGAGTCCAAGGAAATGCATATTTCTTCAATAACGATGTTAGAAGAGATGCTATTCTTCCATAGTTCCAAACAAACTTGTGGTAGTACCTTGTCAAACCTAAGAATCCTCGAAGATTATTTAGGGTTTTGAGAATCTGCCATTCCATCATGGATTTAATTTTTTTAGGGTCTACCTTGACACCTTCATGAATTACAATATGACCGAAATACTCTACCTCCTTTATCCCAAAGAAACATTTTGAGGGTTTTGCATATAGTTCTTTCTCCTTTAGTAGTTGTAGTACCATGTCAACATGTTCTTCCCAAGACTTGCTATAGATTAGTATATCATCAAACAATACCAACACAACTTTTCTAAGGAAAGGATTGAAAATAGAATTCATCAAACCTTGAAATGTGGAAGGTTTATTTGTTAGACCAAATGGCATTACCAAAAATTCATAGTGACCTTCATAAGTTATGAATGTTGTTTACGAGATGTCTTCATCCTTTATTCGAATCTGATGATACCCGGAACACATATCCAACTTTGTGAAGAAAACTTCTCCATGTAATTCGTATAACAATTCATCAATAACGGGAATGGGAAACTTATCTTTAATTGTGATCTTGTTGAACTCTCTATAATCATGACACATATGCCATGATCCATCTAGCTTGGGTACCATTACCACTGGTGTAGAGTAAGAACTTTGGCTAGGACTAATTATGCCATTCTATAACATTTCAGTCACCATACGCTCAATTTCACTCTTTTGGGTATAGGGACACCCGAAAGGTATGATGTTAGGAGGAACACTTCCTTTAATTAAGTGGATAGCATGATCAAAGTCACGAATAGGTGGAATACCTTTGGGAATATCTTCAAATACCTTGGAATGATTATTAATGACCCATTGGATATATGGGGAGATAGGGGAATTTGAGGTTTGAACATATAATGAGCATAATTGTGCAACTACACCTTGATGTCCCTTTTAAAAGAAAATTGTCCTACCATTAGAGATTATCACCTTGCTTGGTTTTCCTGTGATACCATTTAACTCATATTCTTTACCTTCCCATGAACATTTCATGAATTTTTTTTGAAAATTAAAAGCCACTGTTCCCAATGATTGTAACCATTGGACACCTGAGAAAACATCAACACACCCCATTGGGATAGAAATCATTGGACTATTCAATACACATTCCCCCATATACATATTGATATCATGGAATTTCCCTGAGCAACTTATAGTTCCTCCATCTGCAATCATTACTTGAAACTCTGGTGTTGGATAAACAAAGCAATTAAGAACTTTGGATAATTTACAGTGAATGAAATTATGAGTACTCGAAAAATCAATCAACAATCTTACCTTCTTATTTTTGATGTATCCTTCTATCTTGAGAGTTTGAGAAGTGCTAATTCCAGCCAATGCATGACAAGATATGGTGGGAGTAATTTCTTCTGAAGTAGCCGCTTCTATTTCTTCTGAAGTCACCTCTTCTTGAGATGCTTCCTCTTCTTTTGGTTCTTCCTCTTCACAATCTATGTAGAATAATTTCTTCTCATTTCACTTATGTACCTTACTATACTTGCTGTCACAAGTAAAGCATAATCCTTTTGATCTTCTTTCATCTAGTTGTTTGGGTGTCAACCTTTGTGGTTTCTTATAAGAAGGAACATTATTTTCTCTATATGTGTTAGAGAAGGCCTTTCTAGTAGTCATTGCCATATTTTTATTTTCAACCTTCCTTGCCATCGTGAAATCCTTCTCTAGAGATGATGGTTCAAAGAGACACACCTCATGTTGAATGTTATCTTTCACGGTTCCAATAAAGAGATATAACAAATTATCTTCTGAAATATTCTTCACTCGACTAAGATTTAGCTGCTGAAATTGCTTGATGTGCTCTGTAACTGAACCTTTTTGCTTGATATTTTCCAACTGACTGAAGAAGGTGTTGCTATTTATATCACCATAATGTGCAATCAATTCTTCTATGAATATAGGCCAAGAGATAATATACTCCTTTTTACGATCACAAAGCCATTGGTACTATACAAATCGATCAGGTTCTAAATACAAGGATGCAATAGTTACCTTTTGCACAGTGAGCACCTAGTGTAGATCAATTGAATTGCTCCATATGAAAAATCAACGTGATTGGATCCTTGCCATCAAAATTTCTCATGTCAATATTGGGGATAAAGTATTTTCTTGGACCTGAATTGAACCCATGATGTTTTAGTGAGTCAATAGCTTTTGAGGACTCCAACATCCTACTCTCCAATTGTTTTTCAATTTTCTCCGGACGTGACTGGAATAAATCATCTTTTTCCTCCTTATCCTCTTCTTGAGTAGATAATTGAGTAATACAGTTATGTTTGATATCCTTCATAAAACACTTCAAGTCTGGAAGATATTCTTTACTATCCATCCCTTTAATATCCTCTTTAGTAGCCATCTTCTTTTCCAATTTAGAAAAGTCATCAATTTTCACATTTCATTTAATCATATCTTCCAACTTGGACACTCTAAAAGAAATGTATTCCATTTCCTTGTATTTTGGAGATGAATCCTCTGGGGGTTTGAGTGGAGTGTGATTATTTCCACTTCATTTTGGTGGAATTTTGAACAATATCACACCCTAGGGTTTACCAAAAATAGATACTTCTACTAAAATCTATTCAAATGCAAAATGACATACCTTTTTCAAAAACTGATTGGAATACTGTTTTAGGGTCGACTTGTAACTGAGGTAAAATTTAAATTTCGACTCCTTTGAGTCTCAAAATTTTGCCTCTAGTACCCTGATCTTTCCTCTTTCTAATGTCGTAGTTCTGACCTAATTTGGATGATACAACAAAAATTTATTGCAAATTTCGCAACGCTTCTTATTTTTGGCATATCTAGAAGAGTACACTTGTACTATATGCCACGTGTCCACTATTTTTTTTATGTAGTTGAAACTTATACCACATATACCCTGGTCCATTTTCCTTCATATGCAACTATTCTCACTCAATTTGGATCTCACATTCCTTATATATGACCTTTTTCCCAAGAACACCTGTTTTAGACTAGCTGTAGGACTAGTCAAAAACCCTATCTTCCTCCAAAATTATCTCTGAAAGTGTAATATATCAGGATCTGAATTTTATATTGGATATATTTCGTCCTGTTTTGGAAGTGGGTTTTTAACCTAGATCTATGAATCCTTGTATAAAAAAAGTTGTAGTGAAAGTTCCAAGATGACTCATTTTGCAGAAGCGAGTCCTGAGGAAAGAGCTCTAATACCAAATGTTATGCAACCATGTCCCAAATATAGAATAAAAAGAGAAGAAATAAAAAATAAGAGAGTGATCCATGCCTTAACAATGAATAGCAAAGACAATTATCAATCCTCTTCGAGGGAGGAACCTCGTTACATAATGTACCAAGTACACAAGACAAGATACAATACTATATTATGTAATGTGTCATCCTTGAGGGATTTACAGTTTGCAACATGCTTCAAGATGTCAACTTTATCCAACAAAAACTACTTGTATTCTACCATATCTCTCACAAAATGGTATTGTACATGACTATTCTTCATTTTAGAATGATAACTAGGGTTATTTTCTAGAAATATTGCTCTCTAACTATCATAATCTATCTTTACAACTATCTACACAAACTCAATACTTGAACACAATATCTACAACCATAAACCTTCTTTGCTTGCATGGTTGGATGCCATGTATTCAACTTCTATATTTGAGAGTGAAACTACAACCCATATATGGCTCATCCAAATGATATCTCCTATAAATAGGTTAAACACATAACCACTTGTAGATCTATGTGATCAAGATCTCCATCCTAGTTTCAATCAACAAATCTCTATACATCTATCACTTTGTCTAGTCTAGGTATTCCTTGGTAGTAGATTGCATAGTCTATAGTTCCACACAGATACATGAATACCCTATTTACAACTATCTAGTGCTCCTTCCCTGGTTTTGACATATATTTTCTTAAAACCACCACTGCATGGGCAATGCTTGGTCTAGTACATATCATTGCATACATCAAAATACAAACAACACTAACATAGGGAACTTGTGACATGTCTTATTCTCTTCTTTTATATCAGGACACTAATCTATAGATAACTTTAGACCTACATGAATACAAACCTTGACCAATTGATATTCCTACATACTAAACCTCACAATATTGTCTCAATATATTTTTTTATTCAACCAACGTTCCTATTTGCATGATCTCTTTCGATCTTTATCCCTATTATGAAGTTACAATCAACAAGATTCTTCATGTCAAATTTGGACAATAACTAGGATTTCACCTCCTTGATGACATTCATGTTGTTTCCAATCAACAACATGTCATCGACATATGACACTATATTAATGAATTGGGTTCCAACCTACTTGGAATATATACAATGATCAAATTTGCTTATCTAAAATCCCAGTCCAAGGATGTATGTGTCAAAATTTTGTTACCACATCCTAGGATATTTCTTTAGACCATAAAGGGAATCCTTTAGCTTGAATACCAACTCTTTCCTTCCCTTCATTGCAAAATATTATATTTGTTTCGTGTAGGTTTCTTCTTCAAGATCCGAATGTAGAAATGTCTTCTTCACATCCATCTTCTCTACTTCAAGATCAAAAGAAACAATAATAGAAAAAAATAATTGATAGAATTTAATTTAGGAACATGAGAAAAAATTTCACCAAAGTCAATTCCCTCTACTTACAAATATCCCTTTACTACCAAGTGGGATTTGTACTTCTCCACATTACCTTCTACATTCAACTTCTTCCTAAACAACCATTTTCTACCAATGAGTTTTCTTCCATATGGAAACTAAACTAGATCTTAAGATTTATATTTATATGAGGAATCTGTTTGTTCAAGTATAACCTTCTTCATGAGTTTACTATCCTATGAATCCATTATTTCATTAATAGTTCTAGGATCATTATTAATAATAGATAAAGAAAAACTAGAACACAAATTAGTTAGGGAATACCTCTATAGTTTCCTTCTTTCCCGAGATTATATCCTTAAAATTGGAGTACATGTTTATTCTTGTTTTGATTCATCATATTCTATCGAGTCAAATTATACATCCTCCAACTCAAACTCTATTTTCTCTGATTCCTTTTCCCTTGGTGGGACTTCCTATTTGGGAATATCTTTAACCTCTTTAAAAATAACATTTCAACTATAACTAGTCTTCTTAGTTACTAGGTTCCAAAGTTCAAAACGTTTCACACCACTTTTATAACCAATCACTACAACAAATCCTGAAATTAACGTCCCATTTAGCGTCACTTTTTAGTGTAATTTTTTTTACATTGAGTGGTCAAACTAGACGCTAAATGGGACGCGTCATGGACAAAACTTAAAGTGTTTCAAAAAATGTATTTTTTTGCTTCCTAGATAACATCCTTTATGACGTCCAAAATAACATCTATTTTTTTGCTTCCAAAATAGCGTCCAACTTTGATTCCTAAACAACATTGAGGTTTGCTTCCTAAATAACGTCCTATTTGGATTCCTAGCGAGTGTCTACTTTTTATTCTTAAATGGCATCCTTGTTAGCGCCATATTTTAATCATTAATAACACCATGTTAGCATCCAAATTAGCATCCAATATTGCATCCATTTTTGCTACCACTTTAGCATCCCATTTTGCACCATGTTTTACTTCCAAATATGTGTCAATTTTTGCTTCCAAATTTGCACCAATTTTCGCTTCCTTTTTTGCATTGTGTTTTGCTACCAAAATGATGCCAAATATTTCTTCTATTGTTGCACCATATTTTGCTTCCTATGTAGCGCCATGTTTTGCATCCAAAGTAGCGTCTTATTTTGTCACCATATCAATGCCATGTTTGACTTCATCATTAGCACCACATGTTGCATCCTTTTTAATGCCTAGTTTCACGTCTTATTTTGCTACCATATCAACACCATGTTTGGAATCATCATTAGCGCCACGTGTTGCATCCTTTTTAATGCCTAGTTTCACATCTCTCATTTTTTACTCACTAATTTAGTCATTTTTAATAATTTTATATACGAATTTTGGTCATTTTGTTTGGTCACTTATCTCTTATTTTTGGTTATTAATTTAGGTGTTTTTAACCGAAATTATATTATCATTAGGGCATGGAGGAATCGAACCACTAACCTCTTGCTTGTAAGGAAGACACTCTTCCATTGAGTTATCACCCTTTAAGAATTCATGAACCTAACTTACAAAGTCCTCTATAATGATAAAAAAGATCAATACACAAATTTGAGTATCTAATGGCCGACAAAGGATGATAGATTGTATAAGTTCACAATATATGATCAAGTAGGTTATGAAATCCATAAACCTTTTCTAGAAATTTTGAACAAAACTCAAGAAATTGGGTTAATGGGATTGCAAAAATCACTATTCCCCAACAACCATTATGTTTGTTTAAGGTTTGAAATTTAATCATACTCCATTAAAAGACCCATGATAAGAGGACATGAAGACACATCCTTAAACGAGAATACAATGATATTCAAGCAAAATAGCCATTGTTTACATCCTATTGCAATAAGAGGGTACTGCTGTAATTTTAAGTCATCAACACACTATATAATGATGCTAAAGCTTGGAAAAAATGATTGTAAGAAACCTAAGTTCAGAAATACCTTCATTTTTAAACAAAAATAGGACTTGTACAAAGCTGTAAATGATTTTTGTGTATGATTTTGACACTCAAAAAATTTATATCAACACTTGACACTTAGAAAAATTTGACACTTACTAATGATACAAGATAGGAATTGATTTGATATTTGTTTTTATTACAGTAATGTTTGAAGGATTAATGTTTCACCGCAATGTGCTAATCTCAAGTGATCTCAAGGATTGTTTTCGACATGTACGAGTGATTAACATTTTACTCTTTGCACGGTACTATGTGATCTTGAGATTTATTAAGTATAGAAAATGTTGAATTACAAATTTGAGAAATGGAGTTATTTCAAAGGTGGTTAAAACGAACTGAAACAACTGCCACTTAAAAATGAAGGACGAGATACCGGATACTAATCACATCCTTGACTTGTTTGAAAAGGCTAGTGTCAATCATGTTTAGCAAATTTAAACATACTCGTGTATTGCATACCAACAAGAGAATTCAAAATCAACCAAATTAAATAATTACAAGAATATTTGATGGAGAAAGATGAGAACCTTGTGGTGAAAGCAATGAAAATATGTGCTTAGCTTGGGCAGTTACTATTCAACTACCAATTATTGGGGATCTCTTGGTAAATGTGTTTCATATCAAGCAAATTCTTTGGCTGGTTTGTTAGATACATGAAGGTCATCACACTTGATAATTAAAAGGAAGTGCATTTAGTGACAGTGGCTCAATCACTCACTTTAGCATGAATCCAAGCGTGGATATAATAGTTTAAAGTGAGCACAACCATATTTAATCACCCACCTCCAAAAATAGTAGCTACTCTTCCCAAAATGGTTTCTCATATAAGATAATTGGAACCCCCAAATGCAACAAACAATGGTGTTAATCCAAATCCTTGATAGTGGAAACAAGACTACCAAAGGATTTCCAAGTGAAAGTGGGAAATCTACCAGCTTCTTTGATATAAATCAAAGGTGGAGGTCATGAAGAAGTAGTTGAAACTGAGTTGAATGGACTCCAATGTGTGCTTAGGAACATTAATGCTGAAGTGAGAGGTTGCTTCTTCTAAATCCAGAAATTAAATTCTCTTACCCTCGGTGTTGATACCTTCCAAAAATTTAACTTCAATCTTTCGTAATAATCTTCAATTATCACAATACTTACAAAGTTTACCGACGATGTTTTGGCCTTGATCTCCTCACCAGGAATTGCTACACAATTACACTTTCAATTACAAAATAAGAGGGGATAAAATAGGGATGTTACATCCTCCCCTCCTTAAAAGTAACACCGTCCTCGAAGTTGATACCTTCCAAAACTTTATCTTCAACCTTTCGTAATAATATTTAGTTAGCCTTGCTTGCATTGACATATTTTTTGGATGTCTTCCATGTTGATTTTCCTTTCATAACATATACTTTACACAAACATAATGAGGTATTTCCAATGTTTTGCATAAAACATATGCATAGACATGATTTTTCAAATCAAAAGAAGCTCATAAGTAGTAAAATTTCTTTTGCAACATATTTTTGTTGCTTTTAATGACAACACTTTAAATTTTAGTTTTACTCTAAAAAATGTTCCTGCAATATCTGTCAATCATATAAAGTTCATAATCTAAGACATAATCATTCATGCATTTTCATTTCATGGCACGTAACTTTTCCATTTATAACATCTATATCCATACCTAATGTATGTTAGTACTTCTTCTCAAGTAGTTTTAATCCTTTTCAAGTTGCTTTTCAACATAAAACAATTATATGAAACTTTCATAACTTATAATCATGCTTTTCAACAAAATATGAGAATAAATTGAAAGTAGTACTAATGTACTTATAGGTGGCTCAACAATTATTTTACCATATTTATCTCATGAGGGTAAGCTCATATAATTTTTTAAATCAAGAGAAGTTCATAAGTAGTAAAATTTCTTTTGCAACATATTTTTGTTGCTTTTAATGACAACACTTTAAAGTTTAGTTTTACTCTAAAAAATGTACCTACAACATCTATCAATCATATAAAATTCATAATCTAAGACATAATCGTTCATGCATTTTCATTTCATGGCACATAGCTTTGACATTTATAACATCTACATCCACACCTCATGTATGTTAGTACTTCTTCTGAAGTAATTTTAATCATTTTCAAGTTGCTTTTCAACATAAAACAATTATATCTAACTTTCATAACTTATAATCATGCTTTTCAACAAAATATGAAAATAAATTGAAACTAGTACTAATATACTTATAGATGGCTAAATAATTATTTTACCATATTTATCACATGAGGGTAACCTCATATAAATTTTTCAGTCAATACTTCATCTTTCATCATTGAGTATTACCATCGATGCTCAAAAGTTTCCAACTCAACATCAATTATCTTTGATGCTTCACCAATCCTCTTTCCATATCTAAAATCGCTATCCCATTCCACTTGTGCAATCATCTTCTCCCCCAAGAAGAGAAAGATACCAAATACAAAAAAAACCCACCTTTTCTTATGAATAACCCTAATGCTTCGAAAAAGAGTTTCAAGAAAAAAATAATAATGAATTCCCCCTACGCCACCATTTCCGATCCTTAAAACTACGAATCACAACATCCTTCGCACCTGGCATGAGAGAATCTACAAGGGTAGATTGGCTCCCTTCCTTTTCCTCCTTAATCAATGCGTAATATTTGTGAAGAGGTCCAATCCTTCTTTTGAGGGGAGAAACTCTAACCTCCCTCATGAACAATTATATATATAAACAAGCACTTTTAATACATTTTTTTTTGTAATCTGCACAGATCTATTAAAATATAACGACAAAATGTACAAAATTAACCCTGATTAGAGGAGGTCTCAGGAGGTGAAGCCACCACCCAAGCCTCTCAAAAACTAAGGGCCATCTATGAAAACAAGAGATGAAATTGTTCATGACTATAAGACTAGCCGAGAACCGAGTTTTAGACAACATAACATACATAGACATAGTTACAAGGTTCAAATTTAAAAAGAGACAAAGACATAAACAGACTTGAAAACTATTGCATAAAAACTTGAAACGATAAGTCTTTTCTGCAGACAAGGAGAGAATTCTTCAGGACGGGGGGTTTTCCTCCATGATAGGGCACACCCATCATTCTTCCTTCGAAGGGCTGGACGTGTTGGTAGCGGCCTCAAGAGAGGGTTTAGGTGGTTGCTGCTGCTGATCCGACTTCTGGCCTACCATGTTCTTTAGGCGTTTGCAGAGCGGCTCCAACGTCGAAAGGATGGGGAAAGGCGGTGCCTATGGAGTTGTAATCGTGAAACCTCTCACACTCTCACTACCACCTCCCCCACAACCAATGTGCAAAAAACCCCCTGCCACACTTCCACTGCCACCTCCTTGTTGGGCCTAGAAATGACCCCTTTTTTACCTCACTTACTATACCCATTTTGCCTTATCTTACTCCATTTTATGCACCAAATAGATGTTCTTCCTTCATTTGAGCCCTAAATCCTTACATGTATGATTACTTATTATTTTATCTTATTAATACTTATGATTGTTATAAATAGGGATTTGCCTCTTAGATTATGCTAACAAATTGAGATTTTATGAAGATATTTCAAGATGTGAAGAATACAGGTGTATCAGGCCGAGTGGTTTCTAGAAGAGATGAACATCCATTGCCAACTGTGCCCATAGACTCCATCTCTACATGTGAAACGTAGTCAAATATCCTCATTCCATGCAAGCTACAACAGAATTAGCCTCAGCAGCGCATCGTTATTCAAGGGTAGCTGCAACTGACGAAGTATTTCTTAAATGGGTTTTGTTACTTACTCATTGGCTCGAGCAACAAACTTCCTATATTCCCTACTTATGTCTCTCCCACGGCTGTAATAGCGCATTGTAATAGGGCATCCTGAAGATCGTAGATCTTCATGGCTTCCTGATATTAATGGGTGGAAGTTATGAATATTGATGTATAAATATTAGGAACTATTCAGAGATGAGGGTTGGAAAATAATTGATCGTATTGTATGAGCTATGACAGATATTGTACTTTCATTCTATCATCTCATACAAGGAGCAGGATTCTTCATATCTCTTTGTTTTAACTTGTGTTAGTCTCTAGCGTCTTCGTTCGAAGGTTGAGCCCACCTTCCCATAGAGATTGTAGAGTTAATTAGGTGTTTATCTTTTTTGTAATGTGGTGTGGATGTTACAGTAGACGCATTCTTTTATAATAGCTGCAACAGTAATGATTCATTGTGTGTTTCCTTCAATGAACAGTAATTGCATTTCCTATAAGATGCAACAGAGTGGTGTAATAGTCAACTGTGTAGGTTAATTTCCTTTATGCAATTGTGTGATAGCTGTAACAACCAAGATCATCCCTATTTTCTTTCAATTACCATCTTTCTTGAGTTTTTCTAATTATGCCCATTTACAGTTATAATTGTTGAAGTTTAACTTCTGCATTTCTGATTCTTAGATTAAGGTTGAATTAAGATAGTTATTATGGATTTCCATATGGCCTGGTAAATTAGGATTTAACTTTCTGCAACTGTAAGTTTAGATGTTTATTTCCTGAATCATTCATTTCTGAATTGAAGATGTAGGAAGGTATTTATAATTTTGCATCCTTAGGAAGGTAATTTAGATTAGATTAATCATGGGAGGAGTTGGGTTGAACAGATAGGTAGGATAGTTCATTTAACAGCATCAACTACTAGTGTTTAAGCACATACAGTGTGAATTATCTTTGCAATAAAAGGAATTCCCTGGGTTGACAATTTATATTGAACATTCTGTATGTTGGCTTTAATTAACTTGCATATAGAGTGCCCAACATTTTGGCGCTGTTTCCGGGGAAGGTAATGATTAGAAACCATAGTAGTTGCATCCATTCATTTTTCTTTAGTTTTTAAGTTTGCATGTTTTGGGTTGCATGAATATGAGAAGAGTACAGTGTGACATTCCTACTACCCCCAGAACTCCCCAGAATACTAACGTTGCAGGTGGTCGAGATCGTGGCAGAAACCCAACATTGGGAAGAAGAATATTCATTGACAATATAGTTACCAGAACCAATTCCTCTATTGGAGCTCTCCATCAGGGATCCTCTGTTAGAAGAATTCCAATTACCCCCGAGGTGGAAGCATCAATTTCCACAGTGGAGAACATAGGAGGAGCTATGACACCCTCAGGTGTCCCTGCGGAGGAAGACAAAGTTAGTGCTGTCGGAGTAGGTGAACGAGATGTGGTCTATCACATTAACGGGAAGGAGGTGACAAAGGAAGAGTGGACACAATTTCATAAGAAGTAGGAAGATCAGAAGGAACCAAGGTAGGAGAGAGAAGAATAAAATATGAATAACATACACAAGCTGGAAGATCATGAAGAGGTGACAGGGGAAAATCATCACAATGACGATGATCCCCCACCTGAGGGAATAGTTGCCACACTCTAGTTCCCCATTCAATAGCCATAGGGACTAGCCCCTATGAAAAACATATCACCATCAGTATTACCTCGTTTTCATGGAAAAGCCACAGAGGATCCAGATGAATTCCTATTCGAGTTTGACATCCTCTGTCGCGGCTATGACTACACTTCCAGCGAACAGAAGTTAAAAATTTTCCCTGCTACTTTGAAGGATAATGCGCTACATTGGTTCATGAGCCTAGGTGGTGGAACTGTCACCACCTAGGACCGAATGAAACATGTGTTCCTAGAGAAATACCAGGAGTACTGCAACACAAAAGATAAAAGAGAAGAGATGTTCAATATGGTACAAAGGGATGAAGAAAGCTTGGAAGATTTTGTTGAGAGGCTCTTGTATAATGTGCAGAGGGATGGACAGACTAATAGGGGGTTATATGTGCTCAAGATAATCCTACTTCATGGGATTAGGGAATACTGACTAGGTATGTTGAATCTCTTGGGAAAGGGGGATATCTCAAAGGAATCCTTTGAAAATATTGTTGAATTCTGCAAAAGGTATTCCAGAGGATCTTATAGGAACAACAAACAGGATAAATTAGAACTAGATGTCTTTGACAGAACACAGAAGTCATTTAATGGAGGAGCTACCTGAGCATAAATAGGAAACCTTCTCAAGAACTTCAAAATAGAAATGATGAGCTCCATCTCCTCAGAAATAGATGTCATGGGGGAAAAGCAGAAACAAGTAGTAGAGGATCTAACACTGGGTGTATTCTGCCCCAAATGTAGGAAGAAAAATCCCCTCATGAAGGAGTGCCCACTCGACAAAGTAGAAGTGTGTCATCTCTGTGAACTAAACCATGATACAAAGGAGTGCCCCTCACTACCTCAAGTGAAGGCAGTTCTACAGGCATCAACTCTAGACGTAGAACCAACCTACTTCATTGCCCAGAAAAAACCTTGGAAACTTCAAAACCAAGGTATGACTCTAGACTCATTTCCATTTTTGAATAATATGAATAATTGGAATAATATGCATCACATGAATACAAAATTCCCTTCACCTTATTCCAACCATCAATGGCATCCTTTTCAACCTTCTATGCAGAATTTCAACTCCTAGAACTCTTGGACACATCCACCAAACCAACATAATTCTCGGTCTCCTGGGTGGAGGAACTTCCATCCAGGAAACCAGTTTTCCCATAACCAATCTCCTCAACAGTTTCCACACCAACAGTTTCCTCATCAACCATACCCTCCTCAACAATACCCTCAGCCATATCAACAGTACCAACAACCGCAGCTGCAACTCTAGAGCAATGATGCACCCAATACTCCTATATGACCGCAGCTACCTGCTCAAGCTAACCCCAACCCAAAAAATAAAGCAATCCACCAATTTGAGACTTCCAACATGCCCGCTTAATCCATTACTCTAGTTCCCTGTAACGATATCCGCTTATGATCAGGGAGGGTAGTCTAGCCTTTGGCCATTGAGGATGTTCCATCCTTTGCATCTGAAGAAAGGATGAATCAACAGTACTCATCCAATGAAGAAATCCCCATTATTGAGGACACTAAAAGTCCTACCGAGACACCAGCTGAAACACAAAGAGAAACATCGATTGAAACACAACCTACACAGCTGATTAGAGAACCGCCATACCATGAAATACTAACACTACAGAAGGTAGTTGAGAAACATCAATTTAACCTCTTATGAGAGTTGAAAAAAATCTATGTCAAAATTCCACTACTATAGGCCCTTCATGATGTGCCTATCTATGCCATAACTGTTCGGGATT
The DNA here is from genome assembly GCA_001517045.1 of Pseudotsuga menziesii. NCBI lineage: Eukaryota > Viridiplantae > Streptophyta > Pinopsida > Pinales > Pinaceae > Pseudotsuga > Pseudotsuga menziesii. Next base: position 284,845 of record LPNX010409583.1, on the reverse strand, counting down.
TGTGTACAAGAAAACCAGGTAGAAAACCCAGGGATCCTCCCACTGTCCATGTCATAGGGAAACTATCTAAACTGATAATGGGAAAAACCCTCCTGGCCAAGTATGATGATCTTGGGAACCCCATTGTCACTGTGCAGATTGGGAACACACAGATATCAAATGAACTGGTAGATTTAGGCACAACTATTAATGTCATGGCCATAGAAACTGTAAGAAAACTTGGGCTCACCAATCTCAGGCCAACCCCTACCATTTTAGAACTAGCAGATAGGTCCACCATCAAACCCGAGGGAATCTTGGATGACCTCACCATCTCAGTTGATTCGTGGGAATACCCGGCTGACTTCTTGGTTTTACAACCCAAGTTGCAGCTTGGGGGGCACCCGCTGATTCTGGGAAGACCTCGGTTGGCCATAGCTGACGCTTGTATCAGTTGTCGGTCAAGGTCTATGACCATATTAGCTGGGACTGAAAAAAAAAACCCTTACCTTGTATCCTCCAGCTTGACCTAGTTTAGAAGCTGAAACTCTATTATGGGTAGAGCTAGAGGAGGAGGAGGGTGTTCTGCAACCACTGTTAACAATAGGGAAATCCTTGACCTTCAAAGATGAAACAAAAGACGATGCCATTAACAGTTTCATCAGAGAAACCACCACTGTCAATAAACAAATTTATCAGATCCTGAACTGTACTCTAGGTGAAACAGAGCAATAAAATATCATAGAGGAGACATTAGTCGGTGACACCCACATAATTCTAGTGTTGAAGAATTCAAAAAGTGTTCTAGTTGAGATAGAACTCAGAAAAACACTGAATATCAATCCCGATCTTACTCCTGATGAACAAGAATGCCTAATCACTCTCTTGAAAAAGCATAAGGGGGAATTCGCCTGGGAGTACACAAACATGAAGGGCATCCCTTCTAATCTGTGCACTCACCACATTTATATCAAGAGTGACTCCCAGCCTATGTGCCATCCACAATGAAGGATGAACGCTAATCTTAGGGACATAGTGAAGGAGAAAATTCAAAAAATATTGGAAGCAGGGTTTATATACCCAATATCAGATAGCGAGTGGGTTTCTCCAGTCGTGATAGTACCCAAGAAGAATGGTAAATGGAGAGTCTACGTGGATTACAGAGAGCTGAACAAGGCAACACAGAAAGACCACTTTCCTCTTCTTTTCATCGACTAGGTACTTGATACCCTGTCTGGGAAGAAGTTCTTCTCCTTTCTGGATGGTTTTAGTGGGTACAATCAAATCCAGATTGCTACTAAAGACCAAGACAAAATCACCTTCACCTATACCTAGGGTACCTTTGCATACAGGGTACTCCCCTTCGGTTTAGGCAGTGCACCAGCCACCTTTCAAAGAGTTGTGATTGGCATATTTTCAGAAATGGTTAACGACAGCATGGAGATTTTCATGGATGATTTACCCCTTATGGCAGTGACTTTGAAGAGGCACTGAAAAACTTGGAGAATGTTTTAACATGTTGTGAGAAAACCTAGCTATCTTTGAGCATTGAGAAGTGCCACATGATGATGAGCGAGGGTGTAGTGCTGGGGCACTTTATCTCTGCTTATGGTATCCAGGTAGATCCATCCAAAATTAGGGTAATTGAAAACATACCCACTCTTGGAACACAGAAATAGCTACGTATCTTTTTAGGGAATGCTGGTTATTATAGAAGATTTATAGAGAATTTTTCCAAACTAGCTTCTCCTTTATTTACCTTATTGATGAAGGATGTACAGTTCATAACGTTCACTGAACTTAAGAAGAGACTGTCTACAGCTCCTATCTTAAGGGGGGCCCAATTGGGCTTTTCCTTTTCACATTTCCTTAGATGCCTTTGACACTGCCATTGGAGCAGTTTTGGGATAGCAGGATGGTCAAGCACCATATGCAATTTATTACATCAGTAAAAACTTGGTCCCTACTGAACTCTTTTATACTGTTACAGAGAAGGAATTTTTAGCCATTGTTTACTCCATTAACAAATTCAGACACTACATCACTGGATACCCCACCTTTCTACACACTAACCACTCAGCCATAAAGTATTTAGTGAACAAACCAGTTACAAATGCTAGAATAACTAGATGGTTGTTACTATTACAGGAATTCGACATTACCATTGTTGATAGACCTGGGAAAGAAAATATTGTTGGTAATTTTTTATCTCATTTTACTAATAGTGATGAGAGCCTTCCAGTTGAGGATTCTTTCCCAGATGAACACTTTTTTGTAGTTTCAGCTCATTCCCCTTGGTATGTAGATGTTGCTAACTACTTGGCTGCAGGTAAGCTTCCGTCACACTTGTCAAAAAGAGAGAAAAGGAAGATTATTCAACAAAGTGCTAGATATTGCTGGATAGATGGTCATATTTTCTACACAGGCCCTGATCTTGAGATCAGGAGATGTGTAAGGGAGGATGAAGTCTTCCATATTTTGAAGGCCTATCACGATGCGCCATGTGGAGGAAATTTTGCAGATAGGAGAATAGGTCATAAGGTTCCAAGAATTGGTTATTATTGGCCGACGGTTTTCAAGGATGTCAAGAAGTATGTCCAGTCTTGTGACAACTGTCAAAGAATGGGCCAACCTAATAGATTAGATGAAATTCCTCTTCTACCACAATTGGTGGTGGAACCCTTTGACATATGGGCCTTAGATTTCATTGGGCATATCAATCCTCACTTAAAACAGAAAGCTTACATTTTAGTTTGCATTGACTACATGAAAAAATGGTTAGAAGTTGTGGCTTTGGCGAAGGCCAATGACCAGCCTATAATAGATTTCCTGTATAGAGAAATATTCACTCATTTTGGAATATCCAAGGAAGTAATCACAGATGGAAGACCGTATTTTGTGTCACATAAATTTGAAGCTTTGCTACATAAGTACCATATTCAGCACATGATAACTTCACCATACCATCCTCAGGTCAATGTCCAGGTGGAAAGTACCAATAAAGTTATTGAAGCTATCCTCACTAAAACACTCAAGAGCCATCACAGAGATTGGGCAGACAGACTTCCGGAAGCACTGTGGGCATATCACACTACGTGGCGCAATACTACAGGTTTCTCTCCTTATGACTTGGTGTATGGCAAGAGTGCTGTCTTTCCCATCGAATTTGAAATCAAAACCTTGAAGACAGCCATGGAGGTAAAATTAGATGTAACTGAAGCCCAGAGGAATAGATTGAATGAATTGAATGAACTTGAGGAAAAACGCATAGTTGTTGTGGATCAGACAACATTAATTCATCAATAGAGATCCAATTGGCACGATCGGTTCATCAAGAAGTGAGTCTTCTATGAGGGAGACTGGGCGTTATTATATGATTCAATATTCAAAAGGGACTTTAAAGGTAAGCTACGCATAAGATGGTTGGGTCCATATCTGATAGATGGAGTATTTAACAATGGTACAGTCCACTTGGTGACCATTGATGAGAATCTTGCGCCATTATTCACTAACAGTCACAGGCTGCGACTGTATCACAAGCCAATTTCGAGGGACGCGTTTGTTTCACAGATTGCAGTTGATCCAGGATATCAGTATGCGCAAGGGTAGGAATCTTCCTCTGCCCCTATCAATCTTTAGAAAGTCATTGCAAATTCCAAACAAAAAATTTTGTACATAAATAAATTGATGTTTGTTTCCTTTTTTTTGTTTTCCTTTACGCTTGATTGTTTTTTTTGAAGAATTTGTGTAGGAATTGACTTAAGGAGTGATGGTCATGACTGGGCCTAAGGCCCATCAACACCTATTGCAATTTTCTATATCTGAAAGAGCTCCTTACAGAAGAAAAATTGAATGATAAACCGTTCTACGCAGCTGCAGCTCTGCAAAATATGCCTATTTTTCCTTTTTGTCGCAGCTGCAACACCATAAAACCTTGCCTATTTTCCCGTTCCATCATAGCTACAACATAGTAAAACATTGCTTATTTTTCCATTCCACATCTGCAACAATGTAAAACCTTGCCTATTTTTCCGTTCCATTGTAGCTACAACATTGTAAAGCCTTGCCTACTTTTCCGTTCTATCGCAGCTGCAACACCATTTATCCACATTCATGCTGCAACTCCTCCAAATTCATCCAGGATTTCTATCGCCCATGATTTTGCTGATTTTGACTCACCTCACAACTTTAATTATGATTCCGTCAAGATCGACAAGACAATTTTTGGTTGACCGGGAGAAGGATCATGGCGGCATGCGCGCAATAATATTTCAATTTGAAGGCCGCATTGATACGCTGTATTATTTTAAGAAGTCACAGTTCGTCTCATAATTATTAAGGTACGGTTCTAGCTATTTACATGATTAAACATTAAGTAGATTTGACAGAGTTAATCATACCTACCTTTTTATACCTGTCGATACACCCGTGCTTCGTTAACTGTCAATTCCCACGATATAATGGCCACTCAAGCTTATTTCATAATTGCCACCCTTTCCTAATTTGGGGCCAAATCTTATCAATGATTCTATGCTTATGAATTTCGTAACTTTCCAAATTTTCCCAACTCCAACCTCAGTTGTTTGTGCATGTTCTGTGCTAAAACCTCCATTATCGGGGCCTGTAATTTGCTAATATGATACTGGAATTTAGAAATAAGAATAACATGGGTATCCTAGCCTGGCATGAACCTCCAAACACGTAGGCATTGCGGAAGAATGCTGAAGATTTCGCTATCTTCGAATCTGTGGGTTGGATCGAGTTTTTCCAACGTCTCAATGGTTTTCATCATGAAACTGCTCTGCAGTTTGCTTTAAATCTTATATAAATCCACTCAGAGATCAGGGGTTTGCGGATAGAAGTTTCTAAGGCAATTGTGGTTGAAGTTACCGCCCTCCCACAGGTAGGAAGAGCTTGGTTTGGGAGAAGAACTCCCAATGCCGCTGTAGTACAGGACTTTTTGATGGTAGGTGAAGAATTGCATCCATCAGGGCGAGGAATAGAATTACAGCCACTGCCTCGCCCATGGGATCAAGTGTCTGTCTTCCTCAAAAAGTATATCACCTCCGAAGGTAGGTACTCGAATGTCTATTATTCTGAGTTTCCACTGCTGTCTCATTTACACCACATAAATCTACTTAATGTTCCATTTTTTCTATTTAAAGACCTACATCATATGGCGGGATTTATCAGATCAGCTAAGCATCCATATTCTTCCCTTACCCATCACGGCCTCATTAAACTATTAATCTTAAGGGCCTTAGCTCAGAGAAATCAAACATGGGAACAATTTACTGGCCAACCTCACGTAGCCCAAGGACTTGTACTTTTTCCTGAGGTTCCAATCAGATAAAAAGTAAGGGCACCTACACTTGTGTTGAATGTTTAATTGGAATAAGAGTAGGAGGACCAGAGTCCCTCCAATTCAGTTGGGGAGGTGGGAGGATGACACAGGATCAGAAGAAGAGGAAGAATCGACGGAGGATGTCACAGCAACAAACCCTATGGATGGCTTGGAGAATTTGGGAACTCCAGTAGCAGAAGCTGAAGCTGGAGCAGCATTGGATGCTGCGACAGTTGAATCTGAAGCTATGATAACATAAGAGAATGAAGAGGTCCTCATCATTGAATCCTCTCCTAAATGGAGGGGAAATTTAATTGAAGAAGAAACAGAGATGGCAGAGGAAAGAGAAGATGCTGAAACAGGAAATATCCCTTCTACATCAACTGCAAGGTTGGAAACCCTTGTACCTCGAAGGAAGAGAAGAAGGTCAAGAGAAGAAATACAAGCATCTTGACCAGTGAGGAGAAGGAGAACTAGATCAGTCATAGCAGCTGATGCAGTGAGAGCAAAATGGGAAAATATTGAATCAAATATCGAATTTTCCATTTTGAGACCTAGGACAAACAATGCTTCACAAGAGCCTGTTGCAGAAGAACCTCAAATTGAGGGGATTTTGTATGAAAATGGGCTACTAAAGGAAGAAGTGCAATTTCTTTGAAAAGAATTGGAGAATTGGAAGGAGGCATGTAAGAAACAGGTAGAGAGAAGGTTGCACACACTAGTAGAAGCTGCAGACCAGTTAGAAGGATCATATCCTACTAAGGAGGATGAAGAAGTGGAGAAAGTAGTATGTCCTACATGTGGGTAAATTTTTAATCAATCAGGTTACACAGTCATAGTGTGTGCATTCGGGACCCAAAATCCTGCACCAGCAGCTGAAGAAGAGCAAGAAGCACCTAATGCAAAATTAAGGAAAGAAGATGAACCAGAGGCAGGACTGATCCCCAATATAGAAGTGGAAGAAGCTGAGCAATTACAGTCTCATCCATTAGAACTACTGGATCATCCTAATGAAGGGAACATTGAAGCCAATCAGGGTGCTGACACACAAGAACCAACACCTTCAGAAATTTTTGTTGAGGTTGCAATTCAAGAAGAACGAGGTAAACCAAATATTGAGGTAATTCCTGATCCGAACTTAGAAGTTTTGACTGTGACCCCAGAACCATCTCAGGATACAAAACTAATGGAGGAGTTACAACAATAGGAATATATTGAAGTCAATCAGGATGTTGATACACAAGAACCAACATCCTCAAAATTTCTTGCCAAAACTCCATTTCAACCAAGAACAACTGATCCTACGGTGGACATAATCCCTGATGTGGAGCTGGGAGAAGATGAACAGATGCAGTCACAATCATCAAGGGATACTTAGGTATTTGGACAACAATTTCATATTTCGGGAGATATGGAAGTAACTCAAGAGAAAATGTCAACAGCATGAAGAAATGGGGGACAAGATGCTGATACACAAGAACCAGTAGTCTTGCATCTCCCCAAGGCACCATCTCCTTCTTACCCTGTGTTTTGATTTGAACAATTTATTTGGTTTAAATTGAAAGCAGTAAAGGAAGGGAGACCCTATGAAATGGAAACCTCGGCCTAGTTTCTGGAAACATTTATGGAAAGTATATTCATTAAGCAGAACCTGCTATGTGAACTTTATTTACATGAAATGGCTTTTCCTTTGGACCACCATTCGAACCTTGCCCCTTACCTAGGAGATGTTCAGCTGAGGGCCTTTTCCTCTTTTGTTAGCAATCATGTGCAGTGGGAGAGATCTTTCCAGACCTTTTCTCATAATGTGGCTAACACTAATCTTTGGATTCTGAGTGAGCCTCAATCTCTTCACCTTCTCCTTGCTCTCCAGCAGCAAAGGCTTACATCTTCCATCATTAGTCGGCAGATGGTTGAACTTCAAGAAAGGGTCATCTCTATTTGTGTCAGCCAAATTTCCATGCAGCAATAATTGTCTTTGGATGGTGGAAAGCATAGATGGCAGGCTACTCCTTTATCATTGCAGAATAGGGACTCTTACCGTTTCAAGAATTTTAAACAGGCTCTTTCGAGGGTCGAAGGGTATGTGGACTATATAAGGAAGTGTGGAGCCAATTGGATGGGACTTAAGTTCAAATTTCCTCTTACCTTGTGGCCAGCAAAACCATACAGGGAAGATTTCTTTCTGACTAAGGCAGAGGAGCAGTAGTGTTGGAGATATTGGGTTTCCTATAATGGATTTCTAGAAGAACAGGGATCACTTGAACTCCCTTATAACTTTTCCTCTCTCCATGAACAAAGTACAATGCCAGATTCAAATTTAGACTAATGAAGGTTTTTGCATAGGGACATGCAACAGGACATTTGGGGGGAGATGTTGGGCCCAGAAATGAGCCCTTTTTAACCTCGCTTACTATACCCATTTTGCCTTATCTTACTCCATTTTATGCACCAAACATATGTTCTTCTTTCATTTGAGCCCTGAATCCTTACAGGTATGATTACTTATTGTTTTATCTTATTAATACTTATGATTGTTATAAACAGGTCTTTGCCTCTTGGATTATGCTAACAAATTGAGATTTTATGAAGATAGTTCAAGATGTGAAGAATACAGGTGTATCAAGCCGAGTGGTTTCTAGAAGAGATGAACATCCATTGCCAGTTGTACCCACAGAATCCATCTCTACATGTGAAATGCAGTCAAAGATCCTCATTCCATGCAAACTGCAAGAGGAAAGGATGCAACAGACTCAGCCTCAGAAGCGTGCCGTTATTCAAGGGTAGCTGCAACTGACGAAGTATCTCTTAAATGGGTTATGTTACTTCATAATCGGCTCGAGCAACAAACTTCCTATATTCCCTGCTTCTGTTTCTCCCACAGCTATAACATCACATTGTAATAGGGCAGCCTGAAGATTGTAGATATTCATGGCTGTCTGATATTAGTGGGTGGAAGTTATCAAGGATAATTTTAGGGGCGAATTTTAGCCCAGTGGACAATTTTTCCATGTTTTTCTCCCAAAAAAGATTCACCATTTTCAATTTTTTGAATCCCTGTTTTGCCCAATTTTGATGGGGTAAAATTTTTCCACCCTAAAAATCGCTAAATTACTATATAAACGATATAAAGTCCTTGGAAATTTTAATTTTTTTTTAAAATATCGCCAATCATTTTATAGTTGGCGTTTTAAGAATTGGTAATATTCGCCAACATTTATACATTTTTAAATAAGTATGGTTCCTTAAAATCATCCATGGAAGTTATGAATATTGATGTATAAATATTAGGAACTATTCAGAGCCGAAGGTTGGAAAATAATTAATCGTATTGTATAAGCTGTGACAGAGATTGTACTTTCATTCTATCATCTAATACAAGGAGTAGGATTCTTTAGATATTTGTGTTTTAACTTGTGTTAGTCTTCGGCGTCTCTGTTTGAAGGCTAGGCCCACCTTCCCACAGAGATTGCCAAGTTAATTAGGTGTTTATCTTTTCTATCGTGTGGTGTGGATGTTACAGTAGACAAATTCTTTTATAATAGCTGCAATGGTAATGATTCATTGTGTGTTTCCTTGAATGATTAGTAATTGCATTTCCTGTAAGCTATAGTAGAGTGGTGTGATAGTCAACTGTTTAGGTTAATTTCCTTTATGCAATTGTGTGATAGCTGTAACAGCCAAGCTCATCCCTAGCTTCTTTCAATTACTGTCTTTCTTGAGTTTTGCTAATTCAGTCCATTTACAGTTATAATTGTCGAAGTTCAATTTATGCATTTCTGATTCTTATATTAAGGTTGAATTAATATAGTTATGATGGATTTCCATATAGCTTGGTAAATTAGGATTAAACTTTCTGCAAAAGTAAGTTTAGATGTTTATTTCCTGAATCATTCATATCTGAATTGAAGCTGTAGGAAGGTATTTATAATTTTGCATCCTTAGGAAGGTAATTTAGATTAGATTAATCATGGGAGAAGTTGGGCTGAACATATAGGTAGGATAGTTCATTTAACAACATCAACTACTAGTGTTTAAGCACAGACAGTGTGAATTATCTTTGCAATAAAAGACTTCCTTGGGTTGAGAATTTATATTGAAAATTATGTATGTTCACTTTAATGAACTTGCATATAGAGTGTCCAACACTCCTCCCAGTCCACCATACCCTATGATGCCAACTATGCCTTTCCATGTGAACGTATTATCCAGGGCCGTGAGCTGAGAGTCAATTTCAGCCATTCTGGTTTTCATGGCTAGGACAGAGTCACGAGCGTCTGACCAGTTGCTGAGCATATTCTCGACTAGATTGCATAACATATTTTTAATGAGCCAATAGTGATTTACCTGGATTCATCCCTGTCTGGAAGCTAGTTTCTGGTTGAGAACCCTTGCCTCCCAAACTTGAACAAGGATACAGAACTGAGGAGAGATATGGTTTTCATAGTCTGCAGTGGCTTGTAGGCTGCATCTGCGTTGGGTTTTTCCCCTGCCCGAGATAGCACGATGCGACATTCTTCTTTGTCTCGACATGATAATCAGGATGAACCTTGACTCACTAAAACCTACAAGCTGATCACTGCAGAGAAATCCCAGCCAAACAAAGGCACCACCTTGAGGCAGAGGCCAAAATTCCAAGCACTTAGTGAACCCAAAATTGCTTAGAGCCAAGCTTAACCCAGCAAGGATGGTTAAATGATTCTCCATGGTGCAAATAACCTCTGTTTTCCCTGCCAAAGTACCTACGTGCATTAAATATCCCTGCAAAACCATGAAAGCTAGGAGGAGTACAGGGTGTCACCAACCGTTGTCGCAGGCATCGAAGAGACATACATTTCATCTGCCACACATGAGGAACGTCGAAGGATATGGGAGATCATGATGTCTTGGTTGATGGATGTGCTGGGCACATGCTGCTCACCACGCGGGGGGTGCATAGGATAAGGCGTGGCGTGCCGATGAGTGTCTTTGCTGTCACTCGCATCCGAAAACTTTTGATAGATATTTACTATTCATTTCTTTTAAGAATGCACTTTCCTTGATCATGTCGTTGGTCCATGACCAGTAATTATATACAAATATTTATAAATTAGCTTTACCATGTACAAACAATTAAAACCTTAATTATAACCATTTCCAATAATAATATCATTTTTATAATTATTCATAACAACTTATTTGTTTAGTTATTAAATTTATTATTATATATAATATCATTATTATAATTATTCATAGCAACTTTGTTAAATTTAATGTTATATAT
>LPNX010409583.1:175017-272493 GCA_001517045.1 Pseudotsuga menziesii | reverse complement strand
TGTATATACATATATATCTATATACATATATATGTATATAGATATATATGTATATACACATATATATGTATATGTACATATATATGTATATATACATATATATGTATATATATATATATATATATGTATGTATGTATATATATATAACACTTATTTGCATAAATAATTGCAACATAAATTCCTATAGAATTATATTTTCTTTGTCTTTTAATCAAGATGAATAATAAGAAGAATTTAATTCTCTTCCATTTAAGAGTTTTAACCCAATTTCTCTAACATCCTTTGTTAAAAGTAAGATAATAAATATTTAGGATAATCCTTGACCTCACTTAGGATCATCTATTAATAATACTTATCTTTATGCTAATATTTAGGTCATAGGAGTTCACTAAACGCTAGAAAATAGCCATTTCCCACAATCTATGACAATGACATCTATAATTGTAAGGTCAACAAGTAAATCGCTTTAATTTTCCTCAAGTGCTCACGGAACTAAGATGACACTCGTAATATTTTGTTAGATTCTCATGGCTACCCTACCATTCACCTCTACCTTAGTGGATTCATTTCCCCCATCGTTTAGTTGTGTCACCGACTTCAATATCCTAATTCTACAAATTCAAAATTACAACTTAGGAAATAAATAACAATACTTACAAAGTTTACTAGTGGGGCCTTGGCCTTGAACTCCTCGCTAGGAACTGGTACACAGTTACACTTACAGCTGCAAAACAAGTGGGGGTAAAAGAGGGATCTTATACTAATAACCCTTGAACTCATTGTAGGATAAAGCATTATGTAGCTAAGATGATATTTGATCATTATAGACTAAAAAATTGTGTGGCTAGGATAGTGTTGCCATGATTATAAGTTGGATGTGACTTGGTTAAAGAAATGATCGATTAATATTTAGGTAGACTTAGGTTTAATTGTTGGGTGTAATAAAGTGGTAGGGTGACTTGGTGAAGAAAATTATCAATTAATATTATAACTTTACTTAAGTTTAATTATTTGTATGTAATAAAGTGATGGGATGGATTGGTTAAATAAATGATTAATTAATATTATAGGTTTACTTATGTTTAATTGTTTGGATGTAATTAAGTGGTAAGTGAAGGGTGGTGTATAGGTTGACTTTGGTTTAATTGTTTGATGTTATAAATGGGTATGTGACCACACATGTTCCAAGGCTGAATACATATCCATAAGTAGTTTTTATGTCATCCACACAACTTGCCCAATATAAATCTAAATATCCACACTTTTAGGATTATAATCCTCCCTTGTCCAATTTGGTCATTTATGTCTAAATCAGGAGTCATGTCTAAATCGAGAGTCCTTTCAGTCTATTTTTAGTCACTAGCACCATTGGGTCCACTTGGCCTAATTGGGGCACATGTACCCAATTACTAAAGTGCGGGGAACACTAATTAGGGCCAACTTCCACTGATTGCACTTGCATGCATCAGTTTAGGAGCCTCTTAGATCAATCCCTACAAATTAGGAGCCACTAGGAGTGCTGAAACCAACCTCCATTAGTTGAGTTCAGTTGGTGACTAGTCAAGCTCAGTTAGGAGTCAGTTACATTCAGTTCTAGTCTGTTACACTCTGTTCTACTCAATTAGTGCTAGGTTTGCATGGTTGCATGCAGGTGAGGTGCATTTACTCACCTACCTTAGTCATTTATACTAGTTAACACTGAATTAGACACTTGAGTTGTGATTTTGAACTCCGATGAACTCCGATAATGATTTAGACAAGGTTAGTTAACCATTCAGTCAAGTAGAGTCAAACCAATTCGAATTTCCTCACATGGATTGAAATTGCATGAGGCTATTTAGCCATTGTACTTAATTGTAATTAATTATCTTATTACTTTTTATTAATGAAAGCATTCACAGTTGCAAGCCATTTTTGCACAGTTTCATTCTTCAATTTCTGAGTAAAATTGTGTGATCTATCTTGTGATTTGTGTGTTGGTCCACAGATCTATGTGCTCAATTTATTTGTTTGATGTTATAAATGGGTATGTTACCACACATGTTCCAAGGCTGGATACATATCCATAAGTAGTTTTTATGTCATCCACACAACTTTCCCAATATAAATCTAAATATCCACACAACTTGGAATCTTTGTTTCTATTGTATAAAATTCCAAAGTAACGTGTCCATTTAAAATATCTCAACATTGTTCATTGTATTCCAATTCTCTACTTTTCTCGTTGTCATAAATATGGAAATGAAGCTCACAACATAACTCAAATTAGGCCTAGTGGTTGTAAGATATATCCAGCCACCCACTATTTGCACGTAAACTAATGTATTCACTACCTCAGAGTCTATCTTGGTTACTAAATCTCACCAAATCTTTTTTACTAAATCTCACTAGATTGGTTTTCACACCAATCAACATGTAAGACTATGAATGTTGGTGTACCTTGGAAGCATCGGTTTCTTGCTTTTAGGTTCTAGCTTTGTTCTCTTCTCATCTAGAATCCTAGCATATGCAATATAACCAAAAACTTTAATATTGTTGATTCTAGTCTTTCTCCCAAGCCATGATTCCTTAGGGGTGTTCTGCTTCATGCCATCATTGGAGACGTGTTCAGTAGATATACTACTATGAACACTTCCTCATCCCAAAACTTATTGGGATCATACCTAGTTTGCATCATATAATTGGCCATCTCTTTGATTATCTATTTCCATCTCTCCACTATTCCTTGTGTTGTGGAGTATTAGGTGTATTTTAATATAAGTCGCATCCCATGTTTAGCATAAAAAAAAATTGAAGTCTTTGGAGCAAAATTCTCCACCATTATCAAATCTAAGAGTGGTTATCAGGAAACCAAACTCTTTTTCTACTAATGATTTAAAATTTTGAACTCATTAAACACTTTAGATTTTAACTTCAAGAAGTACACCCACATTTTCCTAATATAGTCATCAAAAAATAGAAGGAAGTACCTATCACCGAGGATTTATGTTATGTTCATTGGTCTACATATGTTTTCATGAACTAGTTGAAGGACATTGGTCACTCTCCAAGCTTTTCCTTGGTCAAACGGAATTTTGCATTGCTTTCTTGCCTAGAAATTTGTGCATGCTCCCTAAATTTTTTGTTAGATGTTTGGAAGTCCATCTACCAAATTCTCTCAAGCTGACCGAAATAGGTAGGGTAGGTTAAAGTTCCCATATCATCAATTCTAGAGTGTAGATAATTTATGCACTCTTGGTTTCCAATGCATACTCCTTGACCTAATCACTATGGACTAGTTTGAATAGTCCATGATCCCTTGCACCATGAGCAAAGGTATTCTAAGTCACCTTGTCAATTACATATCACTTGTGATTACTAAAGTTGAAAGAAAGCTAGGGAGAGTGCCGCATGATCTAGGCTAATTGATAATAGATTAAATTCCATACTTGCCAGATAGTGCACATGTTCCCTCTAAAGGAATTATGAACATTTTCTTTCCCAACGACTTTGTACTCTTTACCACCACCAAAGATCACTGAATCCTTAGGAATACTGGCAATGTACTATGTGAACTATTAGAAACCTAATCCATTAGGGTTATGGTATTTCATATTATTAAATACTATTCACCTAAAAACAAATATAGAAAGATTCATCGAGAGTCCAAGAGACCACTTGGAATATAAAACCAAGGGTTATAATTCATGTATTTATATATTTATCATATTAATGAAATTGCATCTCAGGATTATCTTCATTCCTATGCATGGTATCAGAGCGATTATAATCCATGTGGCCTATGAAATTTCTTAGCACTGTGGGTTTCTGCCATACCTACTTGCTATCATTCAAACCTATGATTAAACTCGCCTATGATATTTTTTAGCACTATGGGATTCTTTCAAACCCACTTAATTTCATTCCATACATGTGTTTAACCTTTCATGCAAGTCATATGATTTGTTCCTCACCTCTCGATGTGATTTATCCTCTTCATGAAGTTGTCACCTGGGTAGATTCACCCTACTTGTATACATATTCTCCATCCACAAAGCCAACTCCTATGAACTAGAATCATTACCCTTTCAAGTGTGGTTGGGTGACAATATTAGTTGGGAATTTTTATTTTCATTCCTGAGTTGCAATTTTTGTGGTTGGGTGACAATATTAGTTGGGAATTTTTACGCAAGCATGAATTATTTTTGAATTTCAAATGGTTGTAGCTATTGTTGTGAGATGCAAATGTACCCAATTGCAATCAAAGAACAATGGTTTTCTTAAGGTTTAATTGTTCATATAAATCTTATTTAAGCACAAAGTAGGGTTCCATAAAGTTTCCATTCAACAATTGAGGCTAGGTCATAGCCATGAGACTTGGTTCATTGGTAATCAAATTAATCAACAGAAATTTTTTTTTTTAGTAGGGTCTAGCAGAGAGATTTTAGAAATCACATTTTGTTCCTTTTTGACATTGCATCTAGTATTTTCAATTGACGAAAAAAAATTGTACTTGAAATTTGGCTCAAAAATACATGAGAAACCAAAGACGAGGTACAATTCATGATTAGTTGAAGAAGGGTTCTTCTCTTTGATATATTTCTTGTTGGTTGTGGAGCCTAATCTTCCAGATCCAGAGATATTATTCAGTCATGTTTGTAACCCAAGTGTATTGTACACTCATTCCCCCTGCCTTGGGGTTAGGAGGCAACGCCCTCGAGACACGGGGGTTTGGGGGCAGTACCCCTGAGAAATGAGGGTTTGGGGGCAGTGCCCCCGAGAAACGGGGGTTCTGGGGCTCCATCCCTGAGAAAAATTTTTGGGATATGTGTTGGCCAATAGCTTTGTGGACCCATTGTATTGGGTTAACCCTAGAATTTTCCCATTGTATTTCCCCTATAAAAGAAAGCATTGTAAAACGACTGAGTATGGATTGTATTGTATTGGAAGAGAGACTGTGAGAGCGTGAAGAGGAAGTGCAGTGGTTTTTCTGCAGGGTGTATCCCTTCATCTTTCTGGACTGTAATAAAAGGACTGGCAATTTCTTTGTGGACGTAGCGCATCGTTTGGGTGAACCACGTTATATCTGTGTCTCTCTATAATGTTTTAATGTGTTTTGCATCTTGTTTATTGATTTAACTGTATATCTGTTATTGATCTGCAGTCATGTTTTCTAACAATTGTTATCAGAGACAAAAGGTTTATTTGGTTGGTAAACTCACAGGAAAGAAGGTTTCCTGGTTCGAGTGGGAGCAATGGCAAAAGAAGGAAAGTTTAGGGTCAAGAAATTTAACGGCCAAAACTATCAGTTATGGAAGATGCAAATGGAGGACTATTTGTACTAGAAGGATATGTACCTGTCGTTGGGTGGAAAATAAAAATAGCCAGTGGCTATGAAGGATGAAGAATGGGAGTTTCTTGACAGAAAGGCACTGGGAACAATACAGTTGTGCCTGGCTTCGTCAGTGGCCTTCAATATTTCGAAAGAAAAAACAACAGAGGGTGTAATGAGTGCATTGAGTAAGCTCTAATAAAAACCCTCGGCTTCTAACAAGGTATTTTTAATGAAGCGTTTATTTAATATGAAGATGTCAAAAGGTGGATCTGTTGTTGACCATTTAAATAAGTTTAATACACTTACCAGTCAGTTAAGTTATGTAAAAGTGAACTTTGATGATGAGGTTAGGGCTATTCTAATCTTGTGCTCATTGCCAAAAAGCTGGAATAGCTTGTCATGGTTGTAAGTAACTCTGTCCCTAGTTCAAACACTCCTAAGTTTGATGATGTTGTTGGTGTTATTCTTAGCGAGGAAATGCGAAGAAAAAGCACAGGTGAGACATCAAGTAATGCGTTGACCATGGAGAGCAAAGGGAGACAAAATGAGAGAGGAAGGAGCCCAAGAAATTATAGCAAGTCTAAAAAGGGAAGATCCAAGTCCAGATTTAGAAAAATAGAGTGTTGGAACTATGGTAAGAAAGGACATCTGAAGAAATACTGCCGAACACCAAAGAAGAAAGGTGAGAGGCAGCAAGAAACTACTCAGGAAGCAAATGTAGCAGGTGATGTATTACAAGATGCTTTGATTCTTGCATTAGATAATACTAGTGATTACTGGGTAGTATATTCAGGGGCTTTATGTCATGCTACACCCCATAGGAAATTCTTTCATGATTATGTTCAAGGTGATTTTGGGCATGTGTTATTGGGGGATGATGAACCATGTAAAATTGTTGGAAGGGTAAGGTACGGATTAAGTTAAATAATGGAAGTGAATGGATGATAAAGGATGTAAGGCACATTCCTACTATGAAAAGAAATCTGATCTCAATAGGGTAGTTGGGAGATAGCGGCTGTTTGTCTACGTTTGGAGAAACGTGGTGGAAGATCACTAAAGGATCATTGGTAATAGAAAAAGGAGATAAGGTAGTTACGTTATATTTATGTCCTCATAATACTGATTATTCTATCTCTATAGCATCCACAAAAATGGGTGCGGTGCTGTGGCATCATAGGCTTGGCCACATGAGTGAGAAGGGGATGCAGATTCTCCACACAAGGAAACTGCCTCCAGATCTGAAGCAGGTAAGTTTGGAATTCCGTGAGAACTGTGTTTATGGAAAACATAAGAGAGTTAGATTTCTCAGGGTTGGGAAACAAAAGAAGAGTGAAAAGTTAGAGCTTGTCCATACAGATGTATGGGGACCAGATCAGGTACAATCTCTTGGTTGCTCTCATTATTATGTTACTTTTATTGATGATGCAACTAGAAAAAATTGGGTTTATTGCACTAGACAAAAATCTGATGTGTTTGATACTTTTAAGAAGTGGAAAGCTTTGGCTGAGAATGAGACAGGAAAAATGTTGAAATGTCTTAGATCTGATAATGGAGGCAAGTACTGCAGCAAGGAGTTTGACGGTTACTATTCACACAATGGGATTTGCAGAGAGAAGAAAGTCCCTGGAACACCACAAGAAAATGGTGTGTCAAAAAGGATGAACATAATGATCATGGAGCGTGCAAGGTGTATGAGATTACATGCAGGGTTGTCCTTACAGTTTTGGGCTGGTGCTCTAAACACTGCTGTTTATTTAATAAATAGAGGGCCTTCAAGCGCTTTGGATGGTGGCATTCCAGAGGAGGCATGGACAGGTAAACAGGTAAAATACTCATTTTTAAGAACTTTTGGTTGTGAAGCATTTGTCCATATTGATAAAGATGATAGAACAAAGCTTGAGGCTAAATCCAAGAAATGTACCTTTATTGGATATGGGGTTAATGATTTTGGTTATTGCTTATGGGATCTTAAAAATCACAAATTCATTAGGAGTAGAGATGTAGTATCCAATGAAAAGGTCATTTACAAAGATCAGCTGCAGGGAAAGAAAGAAGAAAAGGAAAACACAGAGTGCATAGTGCTTGATGAAATCAAAGAAAATGAAGTTCCAAAGGCACCAGAAAATCAAGAGTAGCAATAGGTATTTGAAACTCCTACAACTGTAAGAAAGTCTACAGGTTAAGTAGACCCCCTGAACAATTCTCTCCTTCACTGTATTATTTATTAATGACTAATTCTGGTGAACCAAAATGTTATGAAGAAGCAATGCAGGTAGAAACTAGAAATAAGTGGGAGCAAGGCATGGATGAGGAGATGGACTCATTGGTAAGAAACCAGACTTGGGATCTGGTTAAGTTTCCTGTGAAAAAAATGGCATTGCAGAATAAATGGGTTTACAGGTTGAAGGAAGAATATGGAGGCAAGAAGCCGTACAAGGATAGACTTGTTGTAAAGGGGTTTGCACAAAACAAAGGTATAGACTTTGATGAAATATTTTCTCCTGTTGTTAAAATGACTTCAATTAGAACTATTTTAAGTCTAGTGGCGGTAGAAGATTTGAATCTTGAACAGTTAGATGTAAAAACAACCTTTCTCTTTGGGGATTTGGAGGAAGAGATTTATATGCATCAGCCACAAGGGTATGAGGTCAAAGGGAAGGAGAATTTGGTTTGCAGGTTGAAGAAGAGCTTGTATGGCCTAAAGCAAGCTCCAAGGTAGCGGTATTTGAAAATTGATAAGTTTATGACAGAACAAGGTTATGATAGATGTCATTCTAACCACTGTGTTTATTTCAAGAGGCTAGTTAACAGAAGATATATTATCTTGTTATTGTATGTGGATGACATGCTTGTTGCAGGGTCTAACATGCAGGATATAAATGTGCTCAAAATAAAACTAGCTAAATCATTTGCGATGAAGGATTTGGGTGCTGCAAAGCAAATCCTTGGTATGAGAATAACAAGAGACAAGAAAAATCGTAAATTGACATTGTTTCAAGGTGAGTACATAGAAAAGGTGTTGCAGAGGTTTAGAATGTAGAATGCAAAACCAGTCAGTACGCCTTTGGCCATGCATTTCAAACTAAGCAAGGATATGTGTCCAGAGACACAAGAAGAGATAGATTACATGTCCAAGATTCCCTATTCATCAGTGGTTGGAAGCTTGATGTATGCCATGGTGTGCACAAGACTAGATATTACACATGCAACGGGAGTTGTGATCAGGTATATGAATAATCCAGGTAAAGAGCATTGGAAATCAGTACAGTGGACTCTCAGGTATTTGATATGTACCACTTATCATGCATTATGTTTTGGAGGTTTAGACACTGTTATATAGGGATATGCTGATGCAGATATGGCTGGTGATAAAGACAGTAGGAGGAGCACCACAGGGTATGTGTTTACTATGGGTGGAATAGCAGTAAGTTGGATTTCAAAACTGCAACAAGTTGTTGCACTTTCAACAACGGAAGCAGAGTATGTTGCTGCTACAGAGGCTAGTAAGGAGATGATTTGGTTGCAGAGGTTCATAGAAGAATTGGGTAAGAATCAGGAGAATAGTAGGTTGTACAGTGACAACCAGAGTGCCATTCATCTTGCAAAGAAATCAGCCTTTCATTCAAGGACTAAACATATACAACTCAAGTACCACTTCATAAGATCTATTATAAATGAAGAATTGTTAAAACTAGAAAAGATACACACTAGCCAGAATCCTGCATACATGTTGACAAAGGGAGTAACCAAAGAGAAACTGAGTTCCTGATCAGTTTTTGTTGGCCTTCAAGAATGAAGGTGAAAATAAGAAATTTTCCAAGTCCAAGGTCTAGAGCATAGTCCAGCAAGTGCAATAGCAGTGGAGTTGCTGTGATCAGTCTCCAAGTGGAAGATTGTTAGTTGTGGAGCCTAATCTTCTAGATCTAGAGATATTATTCTATCGTGTTTGTAACCCATATGTACTGTACACTCACTCCGCCTACCTTGGGGTTCAGGGGTAGCGCCCCCGCCCCTAAGAAATTTTTTTGGGATATGTGTTGGCCAACAATTTTGAGGACCCATGATATTGGGTTAACCCTAGAATTTTCCCATTGTATTTCCCCTATAAAAGAAAGCATTATAAAATGGCTGAGTATGGACTGTATTGTATTGGAAGAGAGACTGTGAGAGCATGAAGAGGAAGTGCAGTGGTTTTGTTGTAGGGTGTATCCCTTCATCTTTCTAGACTATAATAAAAGGACTGGCAATTTCTTTGTGGACGTAGCCCATTGTTTGGGTGAACCATGTTATATATGTGTCTCTCTGTAATGTTTTAGTGTGTTTTGCATCTTGTTTATTGATTTAACTGTATATCTGTCATTGCTCTGCGGTCCTGTTTTCTAACATTTCTCCTACTACATCATGAAAATATTGGAACTAAACAATGTATGTCATGCTCTAATATGAAAGAGATCGACCAAAATAAGATGAATCACAAGCTAGATGCTATTTTTACTTATTAATTTTATTTCCTTAAATGAGCCAAATAGTTGTGTCCATGGAGAGTTTTAAGGATCCATAATTTTCTTAAAATGTAAAAACCTTAGTGAACCTATCTAATTCTTAAATTTCCAACCATAAATGTTTGGCAATTGTTTTGTAAAAATATTCAAACTTCAAAGCATTTTATATAGTTCTTGGTCAATTTTGGTGATATTTAGAGTAAAATAATTTTATCCATGGAATTTAGGCAAATTAATTTAGAAAAAAATGAAAATTGACTTTTTTTTCTTGAGAAAAGAACCACTAAAATTATCCCATGGCCTAAATTTTTCCCTTAAAATTTTCTTTGGTGTCTATTACACTACAATTAGTTGAAAGACACATGAAGAAAGGATGTCAAAGATTTGAAGTTCAAAACCCATTCTTATAATGTTGTAACCCATGAAGACAACAAATCTTTAAGGATTTATTTTGAATTGTGGGAGCCTCCCTCTTGTTTAGTATTTAGATTATGCATTTCAATTATTGTCCAAGGCAACATAGAACAATTGACATGCTTCCTTATGGCACTTATTTTTTATTCCTTTAAAAAACATTTGATCTTCAAAGGGTTTTGAGCTCAAGAACTGAGTTTCTATGCCAAAGGAAAAGGCCTATGGCCTCATTCATCACTACATTCTATATCATCTCATGGGAACCAATACAAAAGCATAGAATTGTGATATCTTTAAGGAGTGAAAGTGTAGAATCAGGGACCTATATTTGAATATTGTCCCAATTTTGGAAGCATGTTTTCCAATAGATCTATGGAAATATTGTCTAGCCTGAATCTATGACTATTCGGTTTGTGGCCTTGGAATTACATCAAAGCATCATCAAAGAACTCAAATCACCGACAACACACTCAATTCAACTTCAAAATCAACATTTATTATAACTTACAAATAGTAATTTTTGTAAGTGTACTTGTATTTTGATACATGAAATAGTTCTTTTGTAAGTGTCAAATTTAAAAATCAAGTTGAAGTGAATTTGTAAATAGGTGCATTTTCAATTATATTTGATGCCCCTTCATCTTTTGAGTCCATTATTTCTTTTGTTGAGTCGGATTGTTAAGGGTGGAGTTGCAAGAAACCATATGAAGTCTATGGTAGTCTTTAAATGACAAAATTGAAGAACTCTTTCATGCTACACACATCACTCAACAAAACTTCAAAATCTACAATTACTATGAATAAGAGAACTCTTACTATAGTTATTCCCTGCTTACAAGTCATGCACAAGAAAATTGACAGGTTCAAAACTCAAAACAAGTTGTTATTTATGAATTGAGTCTCCTACGACAACAACATTCTAATTTTGGATTACCTATTGTCAACAGTGAAAAAGAGGGCATCAAGCATCTTCTCGTTCTGAATCAAATTAGGGAATTTGATGAAGATGCATTTCCTGAAGAAAATAGGATAAAAATTAAGACCCTAATGTAAATAAGGAACTTAAGAAAACTAAAGATAAAGTCATTAAAAATAAGATAACAACATTGTGGCAGATAAATATAAGGGCCAATTTCTGAATGAAGTTAAGACTGTTATACCTTGGGAAGAGATTCTCTTAAAAAAATAGACATGGCTCAGCATATGAAAAGGTTCATGATAATATTTTCACATTCCTAATTATAGAAAACTAGTTAGATTTGTGAATGGAGGTTTTGTATATGATGTTGATCAAAAGACGAAACTTGAGAATAATGGTAAGAAACAAGTACATGGTGATGATGTAGTTAAGGATTCTCATTATGATGATGATAATGGAATGAAATTGATAATACCCAGTTGAAGAATGAACCCATATAGTGCCATCACTATCATCGAGTTGGCCATTATGAGTTAGCTTGTTTTGATATTCACCCATGTAGTTTTTGTGGGAAGACCAATCACCTCTCGAAAAGGAACTATAAGAGCAAGGAGCTTCAACATACATAGGTTAGGAACTTGGCGTTGGAGTTTGGGGGCCAAGTTATTAGAGAAATATTATTGAAGGGTTCGTACATAGGTTCAACAATGTATACAAAGAGAAGTTTCTATAATGGATGGTTTTGAGTGTTTTGGATTTGTTTATTATAGGGAAATATTGGGGCCCACTTGAGGGTGTCTTTTGATTTAAATATCGAGTCTTTAGAATCCTCTCAAAGATGGCGTGATTACCCTTTTCCAATTTAAGGGGTGGTATATTTGATCGATTTATTGGTTCCAAAATTCTCCTCTTTCAGTTGACAGGGGGGGCATAGTGATGATCGTCATATTCTAGTTTCAAAGTCTACCTTATTTAAGATGGTGACGGATTATGGATTCAGTTTTGATTATTTTAACATCACTCATTATCAGGATTGATTTTGCAAATGGATTGAATGATAGTCATGCAACTTCAAAGTCCTATCAATCAACCAAGAACAAGCGATCCTGAACCAGAGCCATATCCATAGTCAAACTTGTGTCAGTGGCCAAAACCTTGAGCTAGAGCTAACTAGATAGAGTTAGAGTTAGAGTTGTAACCAGAGCCATAGTCAGATCCATGTTCCATAGATTCTGATTTGGTTTGTGGTCTTCCTTAAACCACCATTTATAATAAGACTTACAACTGCTTCTAGACATCAATTTGTGGTCATCCTAAACCACCATTTTCCATAGGGAACCACTAAGTTGAAACCTTAGTTAGAGCCAAGTTCTAGATGGAAACGCTAAGACAAAACATGAGTTAGCACTAAGTTCCATATTTGTGGTCATCCTTAAGCTACCATTTAGTAGAATACGTCAACTTCTGATTGATTTTGGGTTGTGGTCATCCCAAAAACCACCAAACTTAGAGAGCACCTTCTATTAGTATAAGACACCAACTTCTAGCTAAATTACTTAGAAAATGATCAGATTGAAAAGTAATAAATGTTCAACATTTGACAACTATCTACTTATATTTTTCATCTCTCTACATGCACTCACATAGTTTGGATTAAGTGGGAGAATGTTGGAAACCTAATCCATTAGGGTTATATTAATTTGTAGTATTAACTACTATTCATGTTAAAAAAATACAAAGAATCATTATGAATAGGAAGAGTCATAAAAAATCCAAGAGACCACTTGGAATATAAAACTAGGGGTCATACTTCATGTATTTATATTTCTATTCTATTAATGAAATTATATATCTTGATTATCTTCATTCCTATGTGTTTAACATGAACCAATCCTATATGTTGGTGAAATTGTGAGATGCACCTAAGTCGATGTACTAAGCAAATGGACTATGGTTATCTATAGGCTACTTAGCCATAAATGCATAAAAGGGTGACTCCTCCTCCTCTATATGCTCTACAACATGAGCCTTTTGTTAAGGCCCTACCTAATTTATTTTCTATTCAACCAACCACTTTCTAAAGAAATTTTTCATATGGCCAACATTGCCACAATTGTGAGAAGTGATGGTCTTATGACTTTGTGTGGGGTCATCTCTATTACCATGACCTTTCTTCTTGTCCATTTTACCTTTTCCCTTGAAATTGGTGACAAAGGATTGTTCTAAACCATATGTCTCACTAATACTACCAAATTGTTTGTTATATCTATCTTGTTGCAATAGTTTATTATAAAATGCATTAAACTTCATGTCAACATCCATAGAGGTTATGTTCAGGGCCTCAATGAAATTTTCATAAGCACATGGTAGGATTTTCAATGTGATTATCACCAGCATAGATCCATCTTAAATCCAGATCTATCAAGCATCGAGAGGGATCCAATTTCTTGTGGTGAAAATATTTTTTTATCTTTAATTTTTTACAAAAAAATTACACTTCAAAAAGTTTGATGCCTCTCTTTCTTTATATATTCGGGTTTAATTTTTAATTTTTTTTATAAGCAAACTTGGATTTTTTTAATCACTTTTAATAATATTTTATTTTATGAGCCGACATGAATTTTTTTAACTTTTTATTTTTGGTAAATTTGCGTTACAAAATCTCCCCCATCCTGGGTTGTAGAGCACCTCACTCCTCTCGGTGCAACCATGTATTTTCCATCTATTTTCCCCTCAATGGAAAATGGTTTTTTTCGAATATCATTGATCTTGAGTAAGTGCTCATGTAATGAGGCACATACATCCAATGTAATCAATAACAACATGTTCTTCAAGAAGAAGGCCCATCCACTATTCAAAGTTTCATGTAGATCTTTCAACTGCTTTGAAATTTTGATTGAAGTCTTCCTAATATAGACCTCAAGAAGTAGAAAATCTAACGTAGACAACTTAAACAACATTACTGCTTCTCTTTCTCACCCTTCAAACTTTTCATGGTATCTACCGACAATTGTGGGGTGTTTATATGTACCAAGGACGATATTTTCCAAGCACATGTACTAAAAAATGTCCAACATATGTAAATTACACATATTGTAGTTCTTGTCAAAGAAAACCTCTGGCTCACTTCCAACATGATGTTGGTCAAAGAGGTCATATGACAAGTTACAAATGCATTAGAATGTAATGAAATAGAGTAAAATATTAAAAAATACATGTTAAATCATTGTTGCAACCACGTATATCCTTGTAAACCCACAATCTAACATGAGAGGAATTTTGAAGACTAAAATGGACCTCAAAACAAAAAAAATGTACAATCAAAATCAACTTTCAAAGAACCAATCACATTCTAGATAATGACATCATCTCTTATGGTTGACGTGGAATTACTTGAGTTAAAAATGATTACTCGTCAATTTCTAACTAGTAGATTAAAATCCATAGTTAACCATACTCATAATGGAAAAAGAACTCATAAACTTTACATTTGAATAAATACATATGTTCTTAATACTTATAAAGTGAAGTAATAATGAATGTTTGAATACGAAATATATTATTAATACTAAAAGTCAAACTTAAATTCTAAAATCGAATACTTTTTTATATGATGGATATATGGTATGTAAGTTTATATATCAAACCAGATAGGTTATATACAAGATTCATTGAATATCCAATTGTTTTGCTAGTTATTTCTAGAAATACACTTCTTGTTTGTGAAAAATTGAAGAGGGGTATCCTCTATCCTTTCCACTGTGATCTCTCCTGTCAGGGTGACAATTCAATTGATCATATGTTTGCAGTCTGTACTTTTTCTCAAAGTATTTGGCGGAAGTTTATGCGGGAACTGAATTGTAAACTTATTTGGGGTAATGTATCATTTGAAGGTAGTCTCTGTGACTGTTCTATATTTGTTGATCATTTGAAACCATTATCTGTATTTGTTATCTAGAACCTTTGGTGTTATAGGAACTAGATCATATTTGAAAATGGGAAAATGAACTTTTTTCATTTTTTCATATCATGACTAAAATTATATCATTTTTAGGGTTTTTTGTAGAATCATCTACAACTCCTACTCATCCTTTAAAACCCCCCTCCATTATTAGGGGTTGTCCTGTGGAATTCTTTGATGAAGCATAACATAATGATTGGTGGGTGTGAGAATGGTCGTTGTAGTATCCTATGATCACTTTTATAAGTTATGGATGGATTTTGGCTACAAGACTAACTCAAGGGAGAAATTATTGGCTCAATGGGGATTATTACATTTTGCCAAGAAACTGAATAATGTATCCTTATAGGTATTTGGGGACTTATGGGCTACTATTGATTGGGTGAGGGGTCGAGCACACCTACAAGTTATCTCTCTAGAGGGTTGGAAATAAGGAATTGTGGATGATCTAAGAAGCTTTCACTTTATAAAGTTTTAATATATATATAGATAGTTGAATTATCGGGAAGAAGCCCATGGGGAACTCAAAAATCCATATTTATTTTGAGGAATTTCTGGAACACTCCAATATTGCCTTGGACTCTTTTAGTCATATTGAATAGAAGTCAATTTTGTATGCCTCACAGTGGTCATTTTTTATGACTTTCATGTCATGAAGCATAAGTTGTATGTACTTTTTTTAGTGTTATGTATTATTGTTTAGGTTCTTGTTTGGATAGCTATCATGTATCTTTCTAAAAAAGTGTTGATATATCTTTAAAATGGTCATTGGAACGGTTATCCACTTTGACACTTTTTTGAAGTCTGTGAAGTTTACTTTGATTCGTCTCTTTTCTTTTAAGTTAGATTCTTATATTAAATTATACAAAATTTACAAATGAAAGCACTGTCGTGGATTTGGGGATTCAAAAAAGAGAGATCACCCATGCTAGATAATAATAAAAAATTCCCCAATCTCCCCTTACCTAACTACACATAGTTTGATCGAAAATTGTTGTTGGAGAAAACTGACTAAAATTTACCTCTATCAGACTCCATAGACCTTGAAAATGGTCTCTATAAGACTCCACAAACCATGAAAATGACATAGGTACTAAAAGAGGATTTGATTCAGCTAGATAAATCCCATAAATTGTAATACCGATAGTCTGCAACCATAATATAACAAACTATGAAATCAAGAAAAAAAGGAGGGAAGAGTTGCAATGCATGACCCAGTGAGAGGACCTTGACACATGTCATTGTTGGGTCTCCATAGACACACCAACATCTAAGCATCACCATCACAAGGGAGGATCTACTTCATTTTCTAGTTTCTTCTTTGTGGCTTTGAGGGTGCTCACTTCCTTTTTCAAACTGCTCACCGAGAGAATTACCTTAGATTCCACCTTCGTAACCGATGTCGTCATCTTGTCCAAGATTTCCATATTTAGACCATTACCATTGTCACTAGGGTCCATTCTTGACGCTATTAAAGCAGCTACAGGGGCTTCTAGAATAGAGATAATGTTCTCGATTGACACTTTCATCTCAAATTGCGAGAGGGGAATATGCATCTCTTTAGCCATATCTGTGCACCAGTTAATGACTCCTTGGACCCAACGAGCCAAATATTGATACTTCACATGTGATTCATCTCCGTGGATGTGAAAGTCATTCATAATTTCATATAGAATGTCCATCATGGAGAAGAGATGACCAACCATTTCCCCACCTTGAGGCACCATTGAATGGTCGTGATGATGGCCCCCATTCCCCGATGACATGAATCTCTCATATGATCTCCCACCATGATTGAATCCACCTTATTGATTATCAATCGAATCCCTTTGCTCTCAGTGCTAGGAAAATCACTATGAATGAAGGAATGGACCTTGGGTTGGATTTAAAATCCCCACACAAGAGGAATTAATCACCTTAGCCTCAAGATGATCGTGTTAGCACTGGGATTGAGCCCCAAGGTTGAAGGAAGGCCCGCTCCCGGGTAATAGCAAAACCACTTTAGACAGCACCTTCAACCTTGCACAGTCAAAGAGGGATCTCTCGCTTGTCTTCAGATTTTACTCCAAATAATATATTCGCTCAAGGGTGTTCAAGAGGCCAGAATCCTAAAATGGGACAAAGTAGAGTGATGAGATGCAAGTGGGATTATCAGGGCAAGGGGCCATTGGAAATGGAGTCGAAAACCTGAGTAGGGAACATTTGCATGAGGAAAAGAATGGCATGTGGTTGCAGATAGAGGCAAGATAGCCATCGATCTTGCAATCAAGATATATTTAGCGAATGGTTAGAGGACGACAGAGAACAACCCATCGCGCAGAGCACCAGCGAGATGAATTCCATGTGAATTTGGAAGAAAACTAGATAAATGTCTGAAACAACAGGCAGAGCATAGCATGTATGAATTCCAAATTTTTATACACTTAGTTACAG
Source organism: Pseudotsuga menziesii (assembly GCA_001517045.1). Taxonomy (NCBI): domain Eukaryota; kingdom Viridiplantae; phylum Streptophyta; class Pinopsida; order Pinales; family Pinaceae; genus Pseudotsuga; species Pseudotsuga menziesii. The sequence continues at coordinate 254,950 of LPNX010409583.1, read as the reverse complement.
ACATGAAATAAATCAACAAACTGGAATGGAAACATGATATACATTTCACGTAAATAAAATACATATTGAAAGAAGCAATGACACATGAATCTCCATCTTAAAAAAAACAACTCTTCCTCCGCAATTTTATTCATAACACGGGCACCAGATCTTATTTTACAACAGAGAGCCTCAGCCCCTTGAAGATTTCCCAATCCTCCAGCTAACTCCCTTCCCCCTATTGGGAGTGCATTTATAATACTTCAGTGCTGAGATTATTCTCCGAAACAAACCGAAAACCTGTTTGCAGTCACAATCGTGCATTAATAGTATAGAGAGTGGAACTATTGTCATGTTTTACAAATATAAATAAACATTATGGAGCTAGTGGGCGCATTGATCCTGAGTGACAGCTTGACGTGCTTGGCCGTTATTATGGATTATGAGTATGAAGCCTCCTTCTCTGTCCGAACCATGTGTTTTTGCCATGTTCAAATGCGGCTTTCTGCGTGGGTGCACACCGACAAGGAATTTTGTAACTTGCCCCTACTCAACCTCATCTGCCACCTCTTTCTTCTCTGGGTAACACTGTTGGACGTGGGGTTCGAAAGAAGGGAAACGTTGCTTTTGGCAGAGGCAAGCCTTTTTGGTGGCTTGTTATTCTTGTACTCTTCACCCTCAGCGAGGTGGGATCTCCCACAGGAAATAAGGTGTATCATATCTACACCAGCCCCATCAACCTTGGTAAGTGGACTTCACAAACAGGGCTATGCAGCCCTTGCCCCTTTGTGAGTGGCGGATTTCCCGGCTACCTTCCTTACTTACGCAGGTCAACTCACACAAAAGATGCCTGTCTTTGCGCAATGTGACTCTGCCACATGGATGATTTCAACTGTACGCACGCTACAAATGGCGTCCGAGAATTGGCCAATCTACCGAGAGGCAGTTTACACATATGAATGTCCCTTCCCCTATCACCTCCGCACTGGATATGATACCTGTAGCATGGAGGTCTCCTTAGCCCTCCGATTTGGGGGGGGGACCTTTTACATCCACCATCCACGTTTCTTTACCTTGGATGTCGATTTCACCTTCTTTGATACAATAGGAATCTTTGGATCATGAAGTGTTCTAATCCGTCCATCAAGATCAACCCCTTCATGCAACCGTCGATCCAAGTGGGTCCTACTATTTTTGCAATGCGAAATCCTGGTCTTCAATCGTGTTAGTTTGTATTGCAAAATAAACCACAACCGTAGATATCTTCCCTTCTTTGTCATGACCGTTGATATTCGGGGTCAGTACCACCTTTCACAATTTGAAATCGCAACTTTATCCACACAAGTTTGGTTTGTGAAATCGGTTGGGACCGTGGACCTACTTCTGATCTCATCTCCACCATCGAATTCTTCCAACCTTTAACCATTTCACAATTTGGAAAATCTCCTTCCCTCGAGCATGTTTGTTCAGCAAAATCGTTTCGGGCCGTTGATTGAGCTTTGCTTTGATCTCGGCCTCTCATTTGTTTTCCTGCTTTAATGGTCTCTGCAATAGTCAAACTTTGACCGTTCTCCCGCATCTTGGGCCAAAAATACGATCCATCGTTGCTCCTCTTCCTTGTGATCCTGGATCGTCGGGTTATGACGCCTGTCTCTACCGTCGACCCTGCCGTTGTGATAACCTGAAGAGTGTTCACATAATGTTTCAAAGGAATGGAACCCTCCTCGAACTCTATCGAGCCTCTAAATCGACTGTTTCAAACAGAGTGTTAACAACTGGCTCCACAAGGGATTCTATACTTGCAGTGAGGTAGCAAAGAACCCCCGTAGGCCAAGTGTCAAATCCATTGGGCTATCTTCAATCTTTGTTTGAAATCTCCAATCTGCTCCGAGCTACTGCTTTAGCAAATTCATGCCACTCCTGCAAACGATGTTCTTGACTGCAAAACCTGTGCTTGCAATTGAAAATGAAAACAAACTAAAATAGCAAATGAAGGAAATGCTCAATAATTTCTGAGTTTATTTGTTCCTACCTACTCTACCTAATTTTGTGCACAAGTCCAATTAAGTGAAATCAGACTTCCAATTAAGCCAATCAAGCAACTGGCCCAATTGTTTTGTTCTTTTTTCGTGCTTGATGGAAAAAAATGAAATAGATAAAGGGAGAGGGTAATGACAAATAGACTTCTCTCTAAAGCATTAATGTGACCAGTCATCATCCTTACCTAGCCCTTCCATGTACCTTGCTACGGGGTCATAGAAAACATGGCAACCTCCAACGTACTCTGTCTTCTACTTGTGGGAAAGTCGTTCGAAACTCCCTTCTTCTAGTGATTTGGCCGGATGATACCTGAAATATTGAAGAAGAGGGCCCATAGAATCTTTCTTCAATGAAACATCCCCTTTTTCACCCAAAATTTCTGCAACGACAGCTTGATGTGCCTCAAGAGGTAGGTCCCCCGCTCCTCCGGCGGAACTGAGTAGGCATATTCCCCCTGTGTGAGGTGGTGCTTCTGAAAGAGGAATATCAAAAAATGTATTTATTTGAGGGTTGTTACATCCTTCTCCGTGGCTTGAAATCCCATTACAAACTCCCGACGTATCGGTAACTGGAAAGGGATTGCATGGCAGTTTCTTTTTATCATCTCCACTTACATACAGGTTTCTGAACTACACCATCTTCCCTTATTTCTATTTTTTCTTAGAGGCTCTAATCATGTGTCATATTAACTCAAAAGAGGAATAACACAAGGGTAGGTTATCACCTTCAGTGCCCTTATCGCCCTTTTTTGCTTTAACCTCCTAACTTCGCATAGCATCTTGGCCCTCTCCATCAGCAGGTCTTGGTTCAATGGCCAACTTCTCAGGTACAGACCACAGGTATTCTTCCTCATATTCACCGTACACAGGCACACTGAATTCCTTCTTAAAATTGTTTTTTACGGACCCAGGGTGGCGCAGGTCGCAATCTTCAGAGAACGGGCCTACAGGATCACATGTTCCTGTATCGGGTCGGTCATCTTTTTGTATACTGGGAGAAGGCTTTAGCGGGACCGGGACTCTCCCATTCTTCTTGTAGGGCCCAACCAATTTTAATGTATCTTTTACTTCACCACCGCTGCCCTAGCTTGATAAGCTTTTTGATATCGCAAGGTTTTCCTCAACCTTCAGACAATCAGTAAACATATGCTGCATAGTGGTTAATTTTCTTTCCAAAAGAAGCAGGGACAACTCAAGAGGAAAGGTGGCTGCAAAATAGATTTTAGAATCATTCTCAAGAGGTTGGACCTCCTTGGGCATATTATAATAAAAGCTTGTGAATCTTCTGTTAAAACTAGATAAGGTCTCACCCTCATGTCTCTTCAGGGAATAAAATTATGAAAGTATTTTATCCAGTGGCCTTCTCCTACCCCAAAAATTTAAAAAGGTGCAAGAAAACTCTTCCCAAGTGTTGATGGACTTAGGCTACAAGTGCTTGAACCATTCTTTAGAATCTCCTTGTAAGGACTGGGAGAAATCCCTCATGTAGACATCATCATGTTCGATCTCAAAAAGGTCAAAGAAATGCTCAAAGGTTTGTAAATTTTTCTCAATGGTGAAGCCTTTGGGTTCTCCGTTAAATTTGGGGAGGTATTTGTAATGTTTCACGGGAAAATCATGGAGGATGGGAGCCAGTTGTAGCGGCTTGTACCGGCTTGGAGAAAGGGGAGAGACCAGGTTAGGAACAATAGCTACGCTATCATCTGAGGTTTCATGAATTTCACAGGGGTGACTTTTGATGTCGTGAGCCCCTGGAGAAAAATCTAGGTCATAACCAGATGTACAAGATGACGCAACGCTTTCGGTTCATAGAGAAGGATAAACAAGAATATATTCATAGCTCTGCTCAGAATGAGTTCAACCATAGAAGGTTGTTCTAATAAATTTAGGGAAGGATAAGAACAAACTTACAAGATAGAACAAAGCCTCTTGGAAGAAATGTCGACTCGAGCATCTTGACCTTCCACCATGCATTCTTCGAGCCTTACAAGAGGTTCACTTTTATTTTGGGGGGGGGGGGGGGGCGACGAAACCTGCCCGTCTTTTTTCTGATCATTTAATTTATGGGTCGTACCACCAGCGGAGTTGCTGAAATCTAAACCCTTCACGAGTGGAGTCTCAGGGTGAAAAGTGCTAAACCTTCTTGACATCTGATCATTGTTCACCATCAACAATCAGATCTAAAACCATGTCGTTTTTTCCTAGGGAGGATCTTCAATTTCATTCCCCAACAATGGCGCCAGTTTGTTAGCACCGAGATTGAGCCCCAAGGTTGAAGGAAGGCCCGCTCCCGGGTAACATCAAAACCACTTTAGACTGCGCCTCCGGCCTTGCGCGGTAAGAGAGGGATCTCTCCCTTGTCTTCAGATTTTACTCCACATAAGATATTCGCTCAAGGGTGGTCAGGAGGCTGGACTCTGAAATAGCACAAAGTAGAGTGACATGAGATGCAAGTGGGATTATCAGGGCAAGGGACCATTGGAAATGGAGTCAAAAACCTGAGTAGGGAACATTTGCATGAGGAAACAAATGGCGTGGGATTGTAGACAGAGGCAATATAGCCATCGATCTTGAAATCATGAGATATTTAGCGGATGGTTAGAGGACGAGAGAGAACAACCCATCACGCAGAACACCAGTGAGATGAATTCCACATGACTTTAGAAGAAAACTTGATAAATGTCTGAAACAACAGGCAGAGCATAGCATGTATAAATTCCAAACTGTTATACACTCAGTTACAGACATGAAAGAAATCAACAAACTGGAATTGAAACAGGATATACATTTCATGTAAAGAAAATACATATTGAAAGAAGCAATGACACATGAATCTCCATCTTAAAAAAAACAACTCTTCCTCCGCAATTTTATTCATAACACAGGCACCAAATCTTATTTTACAATAGAGAGCCTCAGCCCCTTGAAGGTTTCCCAATCCTCCATCTAACTCCCTTCCCCCTATTAGGAGTGCATTTATAATACTTCATTGCTGAGATTATTCTCTGAAACAAACCTAAAAACTGTTTGCAGTCACAATCATGCATTAACAGTATAGAGAGTGGAACTATTGCCATGTTTTACAAATATAAACAGACATTATGGAGCTAGTGGGCGCATTCGGCCCGAGTGACAGCTTGATGTGCTTGCCCATTATTATGGATTATGAGTATGACTCCTCCTTCTCTATCCAAAGCATGTGTTTTCGCTGTGTTCAAATGTGGCTTTCTGTGTGGGCACACACCGGTAAGGCAGTTTGTAACTTTCCCCTGCTCAACCTCATCTGCCACCTCTTTCTTCTCCAGGTAACATTGTTGGAAGTGGGGTTCGAAAAAAGGGCAGTGTTGCTTCTGGTCGAGGCAAGCCTTTTCGATAGCTTGTCATTCTTGTACTCTACACCCTCAATGAGGTGGGATCTCCCATAGGCAATAAGGTGTATCATATCTACACCATCCCCATCACCCTCGGTAAGTGGAATTCACAAACAGGGTTGTGCAGGCTCTAGACCCCTGATACTCCCATCCAAACAAACGCATATATAGGGAGCAATCTAAGACTGTCTCCTTCTATAGAGGCTTTGGGGGTAGCGATGGTATCAGGGGTTCCTGAAAAAATGCTTACGGGGAGTAAGTGTCCCAACACCAAGTCGTCGGGGGTGAAGGTGTCTGAAGGCGGGTGTATCTCTCAAAATTATTCACGTCTGGGACTTGATGGCTGGTGTCATCCTTGGCATCCAATACCAAGGTGGTGGGTGAGTGTGGAAACTTTCTGACCAACCATCATCACCCCTAGACGGACAAGCTTCTCAAACCAGATATTCATCTCCAAACTCTTTGGGCCTTTGCAGATTCATGAAGAGGCTTAAACTCGGGTTCTGGAGATATGTTAGTTCACTCCCATTGCTCTAAAAGTAGTATATATAAGGCTTCGAGACTGACCCTCGCAATGAATGGTCAACATTCCTGCACACTTTGTCATCGAGTGTTTTCTTTTGGTATCAGCATGTGTGAGGGCACGAGCAGAGTGATCCTTTACTTGCTAGAGATCTAGTCCCGTCGTTTCATTGGTCATGGCACCTTACCGTCTGCTATGGGAATTATTTTTTGGATGCCACCTCGTACAATTGATCCATGCCGCAAGGCTCATGAAGTAGATGCTCCCATGATTTCTCATTCTATGATGTAGGAAATGGAACGGTTTTCCCCTTTGTGATGGCCTCGCCCTATTTGAGTGGCGGGTTTGTCGGCTACCTTCCTTACTTATGCAGGTCAACTCACACAAAAGCTGCTTGTCTTTGCGCAATGCGACTCTACCACAGGGATGATTTCACCTGTATGCATGCTACAAATGGCATCCAGGAATCGGCCAATCTACCGGGAGGTAGTTTACGCGTATGAATGTCCCTTCCCCTATCACCTTCACACTGGATATGATACCTGCAGCATGGAGGTCTCCTTAGCCCTCCAATTTGGGGGGGGGGACCTTTTACATCCACCATCCATGTTTCTTTACCTCAGCCGCTGATTTCACCTTCTTTGATACAACAGGCATCTTTGGATCGTGAAGTGTTCTAATCTATCCATCGGGATCGACCCCTTCATGCAACCATCGATTCGAGTGGGTCCTACTATTTTCGCACTGCGAAATCTTGGTCTTCAACCATGTTAGTTTTTATTGTGAAATAAACCACAACTGTATATCTCTTCCCTTCTTTGTCGTGACCATTGATATTCGGGGCCAATACCACCTTTCGCGATTTGAAATCGCAACTTTATCCGCACAAGTTTGGTTTACGAAATCAACTGGGACCGTGGATCTGCTTCTGATCTCATCTCCACCATCAAATGCTTTCGACCTTTAACCATTTCATCGTTTGGAAAAGCTCCTTCCCTCGAGCATGTTTTCTCAGCGAAACTGTTTCGAGCCGTTGATCGAGCTTTGCTTTGATCTTGGCCTTTCATTTGTTTGCCTACTTTAATTGTCTCCACGATAGTCAAACTTCGACCGTTCTCCCGCATCTTGGGCCAAAACTACGATCCATCGTTGCTCCTCTTTCTTGTGATCTTGGATCGTCGGGTCATGACGCCTATCTCTACCATCCTTGCTGTTGTGATAATCTGAAGAGTGTTCACATAATGTTTCAAAGGAATGGAACCCTCCTTGAACTCTGTTGAGCCTCTAAATCGACTGTTTCAAACAAAGTGTTAACAGATTGTATCTCTACACCTTATCACATCACCATTAATGTTGAGGGGATGGTGCATCAATACTCGACACATTTGATTGCATAGAAGGGATAGGAAATGAATCCTCTAGTGCCTCGAGCATCCCCTCATTTCTTATGAAAAACAAGTAACTAGGTCTTTTTTCTTTCTGAAAAAAAGTGTGTGTGTGCATGTAATATTTGTTAAACTATTTATAAAGACAAATTTAAAATAGATTCTTATAATGTGGTTTAAAATTTTAACTAATATATTCATGGTACATAAATATATTTAAATTTTAAATGTTAATTCCTAAGCTTAACTTATAGTTAACATAATTTTTGGATATAAATTTAAAATTTATTTAATGAATATAAGTTAGATCTAGTTTTAATGAATATATATTAGAATTATATAATGAATATGTATATATTTTTTAAAATAAATAATTATTAATGTAACAGTCGGGGGACTGAGACACCTAAATGGGGAATAGGGGCAGGGGAGGACAGGGGACTCAAAATTCCTTTGTTTAGAGTATGACAGGAAGGATGACCTGGAAGCAAATGATACTAACTCATGTGGAAGGGATCATAACTGGGAAACCGGGGAGATAAATGCAATGGGAAATACTTGGGGAAGTAACTATAATAGTGATATCTATGGGATCTAATGGAGACTCATTGCAGAGTACTCTGAGAAAATGCGACCCAATGGGGAAATGTTTCCAAAATGGGAGACCAGATGTAATATGTGTGGACGTCGAAAGAGATCATTTTGGGCCTTCTTCTTAGTTTAAGGAGCACGAAGAAGGGATAGAAGTATGTTCAATATCATACTATCTTGTGTATTTTTGTTGAGCCCGAGGCGGTAAATGCTCGATGGTGTTTTCATGTTTAGAGAGTTTGAAAACAAGAAGAAGATTCCAATGGTTCTCTTTTTCATACAGTAGTTTCCTAAGCCTAAAAAAGGATAAAAGTGTACAAACGAGAGTTCTCCCGGCTGAAAGGGGCATAGAGACTTATTTTCCGTTGGTATTCCAACCAGACTGAAAAATGTTAACCCTATAATGATTGGATGGTCATTAAAATACTTTTACTAGCATGAACAAAACCAAGATTGCTCGATGCTCTTATGTTTATGAGAGGGATGGAAAAGAGCTTAAATATAACCCATAATGAGCTTTTTCATAAGTTACGGTCCCAATGTTCGAAAAAGAATAAAAAGATACAAATGGAAACAATCCTAGCTGGAAGGTGTCAGGGTGATCCTTCACTTTTAATAGTCTATGTAGTTTGAAAAAGGAGATAAACGAGGCCACATAAACGCCCTTTCAAATACTTTAATGAGTGTGAAAGGAAGCAAGTGTGATCGACAATATTTTCATTCTTTTAGGAGTCAAAAAAGAGCTTAAAAAAAATCCATAATGGTCATTCAAGCAAGGAGGAAGTGTTCGATGTACCAAAAGGGATGATGTTGTGAACATGGTTAATATGAATAACAGTGGAACACTAGTGGGGCCTCCTTGTGGGATGATAGATGGCGGTAAAATAAGGCCAAGTTTGTAGTATGGTTAGATTGAATGGCTTGTGACCATGCCAACACGTACAAGGTTTTATTCACATGGTGGAACACAAATCGAGGTGACTCCAGGAAATGTCCTAAAAATCAGTAGGGAGGGAGGCAATCTAGTCAGTTGTTTCTTCATCCAGGAGTTGTTTACACAGTGGCAACAGCTTTTGATCCTCATAGAAGATTACCCATACATGAGCATGGATTACTGGGGAGATCCGGAGATGCCTTGACCTCTAGACAGTTCTAAGGACCTACCGGTACATATACATGACACTTTGTAGTTACAATCATATATATTTTACTACCATAGTGGTAGCTAGATCATGTGTGTGATAGATACTGATGACATACTATGTGCATGTGCAGACGTGGGACTGCACCCTACAGCAGGGTACCAATAGTGCAGTGGCAAGGTGGAGGGGTTAGATCCACCTGCTCACGGGTAGAGGAGGTGACGAAGTGCTACATTGGACTCACAACGGCCAGACATGGAGCGGATAATGGAGGGGGTCACCAACTCGTGGTAAAAACGATGTAAAAACATAAAGAAAAATTATGATACAAGGGTACTAATGGTGGGAGACTTCAGGCATATAACCTCTTGAGGTAGAGCCCATTGCAAGGATGCTTCAAGAGGTGACTGTCAGAGTCAGCAGGTAGATATACCCCCTTGTTGAGACATCAATGGATGGCATAAGGGCCATACCACATGGATTCAAACTTCCCTTTTTGAGTCCTATCGTGGGATTGATCATAGACAAGGAAAAGGTCCCCCTCGTTAAAGGTGAGTGGCTAGATGTGGGAGTCATAATGGGACTTCGACTGAGTCTTAGATGCTTCAATCATTTGGAGAAAAGCACGACAGTCCTCATTGGTTTATTCAAGCATGTGTTGGAATTGTTCTAACAGTGAAGTATCAGGTATAAGTTCAATGGCAAGGTGGAGCGATGGAATCTGGAATTCAATGGGAAAAATCGGTTCGACACCATGGACTAAGTGAAATGGGGTAAAACTGGTGGAGGTTTTAGAGATCTTTTCGTCGTCGCGAAAGTGGTGTCGGTATAGATCAGGCGGATATTCCACGGTCAAGGATGGGAAAGGACTACTGGAAGTAGAGATCATGTAAATGGTGTTTTTTGTGTCCGAGGAAGAGGTCAGAGGGTGGATCTCCTCAAGGACGGTGATTTCAGACTCACCGGAGTGCTTGCGGAGGTCATTGAGAAGCGACCGGTACTTAGGCAAGTTTGGGAAATGGTGTGAATAGTGACCATATAGGTCACAAATTGCACATGGATGGTTGGTTCTGAGTGATATGTTCTTAACCACAGGTATGGTTGGTACGTTGACAACTGGGGTATCATTAGTATCGACTATAGTTCTCATGTGGTTGCGAACGATAGAAAAATCAAGACAATTATGTGTTGCATGGCCTTAGACATGGCATAATGCACATGTAGGATGAGGATGTGGTTCTGTTGTCGCTTTTGGTGTCTTTCCCTTGGTATTCATGGGAGGAGGGGGGGTGGGAGTGGAGACAGAAGCAGTCATTTATGTACCAGGAGGTGGGTGCGACATCGTCTCAATAGGTTGGACAAGAGTCAACACGATTTGCCGAGTCAAGGGAGGGGCAGGTGGATCCAAGTACCGCATGGGAATACCCAAAGTGAAGTCAGGCAAGTTGAGAGTATCCATGACAGGCTTACTCACGATGTCGAAGGGTGGAAAGAGGAAGGGAATCGTGTGGATAGGGAATGAACCCCAATAATTCCCCAAGGTCTATGGTTGAGGTTGTGATTGAGGCTGCGAGGAGGTAAAAATGCTACCAGATGTGATAGTGCACAAATCTAATATATCAGTCGACGAAGGGCGAGGTGCTAAGGACAAAAAGGTGTTTGTCATAACAACGTTTGAAAATAAGCCCGACCAATGACATACAGGGAAGGTATGGACACGCTATCGATGGTAGTGTCGATAGTAGTAAGGACATGCTCTGGTGTGGTTGGTCCCTTTGGATCATAGTATGTCAGTTGGTCGATGGTCACGATCCTCCCATTATGGGGAACATCAAGAGTCGAATGACGATAGAGGAAACAACTTGCTTTGAATACATATAACTACATCCTAGGAGGAGGTTGTAATCGAGTTGGGAATTGAAAACCTCAATGTCAATAAACACTATTTTTCTAGCTAACTCAACTAGGACATTCGTGAGGACACCCTGGGGTTGAGCAGCACGACCATCATAGGCACGAAGAGCGATAGAAGAAGGTTGAATGGTTAGGGATCCAATTTTCTACCAAACAAAGCTTGACATAATGCATGTGGGCATCCCCTCATTAATGATGCATCGATGAATGACCAAATACTGAATTGTGACCGAAAATTGGAAGGAAACAAATGATGGCATCCAGGGTTTTCCTTGATCTAGGTTGAAAGTGATTAACCTAAAGTCAGAGGGATTGATGACAGCTAATGCAAATAACAATGCTTTATGTTGCAAAGGATAAGTTTTAAGAACTTCCATAGCGGACATGGCCAAGGGATAATTGGCCAAGTCATCGACTATACTGTAGTTAAGTGTGGCTCTAGCAGTGGCGTTGTTCGCAACATGACGCAAAGGGAACCATGTGACTTTGGAGATCCTGTCTGTGGGGGGTCCTGGAAAATTCAAAGACATATATAGAGCGGTGGAGGTAGATTCCGCGGAAGGGTTAACGGTTTCCGTGGTGGACCCATACTGGTTTCATCGAGTCTATAGGTTGACATCAGATGATAATGCCATGAGGTGATGGACACCGGGATCAATGGGTTGACCCACAAAAGTGGGTGCGGGGGTTTTTGGTACCAAGGGCTAGGTTGCAACCATTCCTTGATTTGGTAGGGGGTTTTGCAACACCATAGGTGGAGGATCTGGTGGTTATGGGTTTGGCTGAGCCAGAGCAGCGGCACTAGGGTCAAGTTGATTATCATTTTGGAGTAAATGGAAAACACGATTCATATGAGTACACTAATGTGTATAATGGATGTAAGTGTTACAAATGGCACACAGATGGTTGGTCTATAACTTTGGGTTCTTCCCAGTCCTAGGGGGCATTGGGGATTTTGTGTAGGAGGGATGGCTCCGTTATTGTTTGGAGGGTTGGGTTTTTGGCCAACCCTTGGAATTTGGTTATTTCCCAGATTCCTATGTGACCTCTCTTATTTCTTCCCTGACCTTGTTGGTTATTCAGGGTGGGTTGATTAGGGAGGTTTTGTTGTGCATAGACTTGTCGTTGAGGATTAGGAGGAGTCGTGGCCAAAGCAGGAGTAGGTTTCACAAGTTGTGGGTAATAGGCAGAAGCAACTGGAGGGGATGCAAAGGCTATCGCTTGGCCATTAAACAAGTGTGTCGAGCAATTCAGTTCGTGAACACGAGGAACTAGTGCGGGAGGCACATAGGAAGGTGTGGCCCCAAACTAGGCCATTACGCGTGAAAAATAAGGGGTGTAAGCTGGTTGGGAAACACTAGGGGTGTTACTAGAATGGGGTGGAATTGAAGGAGAGGCCGTGTAAAAGTGGGGATGTTAAGTAATGGAGTCGATGAATCCATCAACATCATGGGATGCCCCCAGCGTATCTCGACGTGAGGAGCCAGCACAGGGAGCATCGGGTATAATGGTATACATATAACCTGATTGGGTGTAGATGAGATCAAACCATTATGCATTCAAGATGGCATCCTCCTCGGCTTGTGGGCGCTCAAATGCAACATATTTACCAATGGGGGAGAGTAAGGTTTAAGAAACTGATATAGGAAAAATCATATTATCTAGCTGGATCTTACACAAGCTACGATGATGAGGCCATTCATAGATATGGTCCACGGTATGGGTAGTTGTGTTTTGTCTACAAGATAATAGAATTTCCACACCCTCATCATATCGAATGGGTAACTGGAAGCACTAGAGAAACATTGAGGCTAATGAGGAAAATTTTGGGTAGGTGGCATGAGGCAGTTCGATATACCATTTGGTTGCAACAACTGTGATTGTGCACTGGAATAACCGCAATTGTATATAGTCATCCACTATATTGTTAGATGAACACCATAAGTGGAATGACATAATATGGTTTGGGGGTCTTCTCTCGCCTTTCCCTCAAACTTAGGGATGTCGTAGGGAATTTTGGTAGGCATGGGAGGCCATAATGGGTTATGACGAATGGGTTCATTGGTCAACCATGCCAAATCAGGCAGGTTGAGACTAGCCATGAAAGGTAGACTAGAACAGAGAGTGGATCGAGAAGGACCAGCAATGGTGTCGACGCCAGTAGGAATGTAGTTCCCATGGGTAATGGGGGGTGGGTAAGGTTGACTTCTGACAGTAGGAGTAGTAAGTGGTATGGTAGGAATAGCAGGAATGGACGTGGAAGGGCCATTGACCCCATGTATGAATGGTGGTATGGTAGGAACCATGGTGGCTTGAGTGGGGCCACCACTAGTGGGTAGTGGACCAGCAACATCATGTGCAGTGGAAAAGGGACTACTAGGACCAGGACCTGTTGGTCCAGCAGAAGGGATACCTGAAATCATGGGTGGAACAGACACAAGCCCACTATCAACCTTCCCCCCCTGAAAGGGTTTAGGAATTGCACCAACCATGGGGATAGATGGGGCATTGAACAAGGTAGGTTCAGATTGATAGGAATATGAATCAAAATTAAAGGTAGTATATGGCTCCGAAGGTGGTGAATGATGTTTAATATGGATCAAATGGTGAAGGTTCAAGGAACTGAACTGAGGGGTATTCCCCCTAAGCCTATGTGAGTAGCGTGGTGGAGCTACGATGATGTGATGATGTGTTGTATAATGAATGTAGGCGTAAGAGTGTCAAATGCAGGCTCAAAAATCCAACTACAATCGAGTGTGCAAAAGGAGAGCATACAGATGGTGGCTCACAGGCCAAAAAGAAAGCTCTAAAACCATACTACAACAACATTTTACAGCAGACGAGTCTACAAGAAAGTGGTCAGAAAGCCAAAAAATAACACTACCTAGAAAGAAAATGATGCACTAACATATGGGGTAAGAGTGCAAGCAAACTCCTAGCTACAAGATGGAATCCCCTTGCAAATCATATCCTCTGCAAGGTGATGAAATCCCAGTCAAACAATGTGAAATGGAAGAACAATAGGCTAAGAGAATCCCACTACCGAGAGGGACCTCGGGTAAAATATCCCTAGATAGAATGGAAACTAGGCTACCTCATTCATGACACATCCATAGTGGTTTACGGCCACTTCATCCCTTTGGCCCTCGACACCCGATATACTCTAACATGCACGAGGAGGACTATGAAGGGTTAGCCTTCGATGCATAATGGAGTGCGGTATTCCACCCTAACTTATGAAACCCCTTCGTTGTGGCTTACTCCCGAAGAGAGGGGGGCCCTTCGACAGACTAGTCGTGACCGTTTCAACAAGCACAAGAGAATTTTGGTCCCCTAATGGACAACAATTATGTCTCAAATGTAAGTGACAGAGGGGAGTTGTTTGGATTCCTATCCCCAATGTACTAACTTAGCTACAAGATTGTTTTGGTCCTCAAATGAGGTTATAATGTTGGTTGTATTGAGTTAATTTTTTAGCCTAACTTGGGGTCATGAACCAAGCATTTTTCTTTAGGGTGTGAGATGTGTGCACATGTGATATGTAAAATATAAACCTCAATGATCTCACGGCCGAGACGCAAAAATGCAGATAAATAATAGTTAATGACTAATAAATATCATGCAAAATCACAACTAATTCTTTCAGAAAATAAACTATACACAAGTAAATGAGTGTATAAGGAATTGATCATGATGTAGGAAACACATAGGGGATCTCAACTACGAATATTGACTCAAGGGGCTCACATACAATGAAAATAGGACCGCAAAACAAACCAGAGGGTTGTACTGGATTAGATCTGGAAAGAAATAAGTCAGGAAGGGGTAGAACACAGACATGGGGTCTAGAACAAGGATCTCAAACATTGAGAAGGACTGAAAAATTGCAGGCTTCACTTGTCAACAGAACATGTGCGATCGGGGCTGCACAGAACTATGAAACAATCGCAATCGGAACAGAAAATAGTCAGAAGACTCAGGTCACACAAAACAAGGGTTTATGCATGACATGTCACACCAAACAGGAGTTTATGTGCGACAGGTCGCACAAAACAGGGGTTTATGCACGACAGGTCACACAAAACATGGTCACAATAGCAATTGGGGTCGCTTCGAGAGTCAGGACAAGTGCCATATGGAGTTTTGGTCTAGGCCACACTTATCGAGGCAAAAGGCGTGACCTAGGTAGCACTTATTGGGAAAAAAGGTGTGACCTAATCACAACTTTCTGCCAGATAAGTGCGATCCGGCTGTAAGTGAGAATTTTTGAAGAAAAGACTGTCGTCTTGGGCTAGGGGGCACACACTGAGGCAAGACTGGTTCGAATCTGCCGCGAAAGGGCTAGATCCGTGATGGCTGAAGGTACCAAAGGATAACAAACCAGTAGAAACACCTGCAAAAACAAAGATATAAAAGGACGACCGAGTGGAGTACCCAAAACTGTAGTGGGGATTTCTCCCCTACTACGTGCAAAAGCACCTACCCTAGATCAACCGAATCATAGGGTAGAGTTCATGGTACAAAGTATTTCTCAAATTTAATTAACAACAATAACAATAGTTTTTATTTTTCAGATATATTCTACTAACTAATGCAAAATAAATAAATAAAATACCTTTCTTTTCAAGTTGGGCCACTGTAGTCGTCCGAGGAAATGGTCCCGCAGCTCCACGGTTTTGGTCTCCAGTCTACTCCACTAGTGGTTGTCAAATAGGGGGAATGGATCAAAATGGGTATGGAGCAAGCTCAACATACACTGTGGGAATGATATGGCAAGGTGTGATGATAATGGCGAAAGGTGGCCAAAAGTGAAAAGTGTGGCCAAAAGTGTTTGTGGTGAGACCTTCACAATGTATTTATAGGATGGTCCAAGGTTTTTTGACCCATGGTTTTTTATTGTGCATGCTATTTATCTATGTTTTTTGACCCATTCTCATTTTTAGGGTTTTTTTGTCCTTTTTGGAGAGAGTGGGGATAAATGACGCAGGAGCATCATAACAAAGCCAACAATGTGATTATTTGGTCACATGTTGTGGCTTGAGAAAGAGATAGTAGTCTTGAGGGTTTGAAGAAAAAGTTTATTAAAATGTTTTAACAATTTTAATTATGTAAACAGTTAGTGTGATGACAGTTTTTTAGAGAGATTAGGAATAAATGGCTATCTAAGACTCCCTGTGAGGAGATTGAGCGAAGTAGATTAATTGTTGAGTAATTTTAGGATTTAGTTTTTGCTAAATTTAGCAGGCCCTAATGTTTCTGAAATTTAGTTAGTTTTGAGGGAAAAAAGGGGAGAATTCGAGAGAGGAACATGAAGGTATGTGAGAGAGACTATGTATGTGAAACTCTGGAAATACATAATAATAAAATGTGATTGTTTCAAATGACTGCTTTTTAAAACATCATATATGTAAGTTAACGAGGATTAATGGTTTGGTGTGCTGATATAGTATTTCGGTGTGATAGAATATCAACACTGTGTAATGGGAAAGAGGAGCTCGATTGGTGTTTTGTTTTGTTCCTGTCTTCATTAGATGAATGGGTAATCTAAATTCATAAAATTTGACTAAGTATGTATATGATTGTGTACAAGATCCTTAAGGTGGGGTATGTGAGAGTACTTGTGTGCATTGTGCATTCCTTTATCGATGGGAAGGATATTAATATCACCTATAGACAGGATATGTTGGATATGGTAAGAAATGTATTGTTACTAAATTTCTAAAAGTTGTATATGGTCATTGAATTTAGGAGAAATCACAATAGGAAACAAGATATAGGGTGAATCGATTGATATATAGGGTTTATGTCTATTTCATCGAGTAATTATGATAGAGCTCTGTTGAGCAATCTTGATAGTATTCAAGCCAGAATAGAAAGGGCGCGAGAGGTTTTCTATTGATAGATCTAAATCCATTTTTTTTCGAAACAAATAAGTGTGCCAGTGCACAAACTTGGATACGATGGTGTTTAAATGGTTGGGATAATGTTCAACATTCTGTTGATAAGATGAACACTAGGTAGAAATGAATTAGGTCTTGCGTTATTGCTCACTCCTAGTTCGACGACCCAACCCTCTACATCTCTCTCAAATAGAAAGTAAGTTTGACGTTTGGTTATATGAACTGAAACGTGTGCTAGTGTGGTCACATGGTTGAAGCGTTAGCGCTTATTCCCAAGTGAATATATATAGTGGAGTTTTGATGAGTTAGTGGAGAACGCAAAAAGGCTAGTTGAGACTAGGTAAATTAGCAAATAGATTTAAATAATCATACTTTTTTTATTTTGAGTCATTTATAACCCTGCCACCAATTTTGGTATCAGAGTGAAAGTATTTTCTCATCATAGCAAAAGAAAGATATGGCTATACGTGTAGGTAGAGCAAGAGGTCATGGCAGAGGACGACCAACAACAAATGCAGAAGTTATGGAGGAAATGATATAACTACAGGCACATATGGAAGCTATGAAGTTGGGCAGACAAAGAGATCCAGAGGCAAGGGATGTGAGTGAGCTTGAAGAAGAAGAAGGGGAAGAAGTAGCATTCATGCAAGAGACACCTGAGCTAAGATACTTTTGGTCAATTCTAGGGGCAACTTCAAGGCCCAAACCAGAGTTTCCTATCTATGAGGGGAGCCTCACTGCTAAACATCTCATTGATTGGATCAATGTGTTAGACAAGTACTTTGAGTATGATGAGATTGAAGATAACAAGAAGGTCAAGTTAGTAGTGACAAGGTTGAAAGGGCATGCATCCTTATTATGGGATAGTGTGCAAGCTGAAAGGAGAAGAAATAGCAAGCTATTGATAAAGAGCTGGGATAGGATGGTGGCTAATACGAGAGACAAATTCTTTCCCAAATATTATCAGTTGTCTTTATATAGAAAAATGCAAAATCTTAGGCAAAGGTTATTGTCTGTACGAGAATATACTGAAGAATTCTATAAAGTGAACCTGAGAGTAGGCTATGTAGAAGAATTGGCAGAGAATACTGCTAGATATATCAATGGTTTGAAGATGGATATTCAGGATGAGATTAGCATGATATCTCCTAGGACAATGGAAGAGGCCTACCAATGTGCCTTGAGAGTAGAAGAAAAGTTATCGAGAAAACAGAACTTCAACAGAGGTATAGGTTCATCCAAAGGAAGAGGCCAAACAACTGAAAGAGGAAAGTTTGCAGCCCAAAAAGGAGAGTCTAGTAACTCAAACCAACAGCAGCAACAAGATAGAGGAGGTGACTCAAGAGGGAGAACACCTTACCAAGGAGGTAGAGGTAGAGGAAGAGGAAAAGAAACTATCTTTAGATGTTACAAATGTAACCAATTGGGTCATAGATCCTTTGAATGTCCAGAGAAGGAAAACATAGGACAAGGAAAAGCCTATGTAGCTCAAAATGAGTAGCAGCAAGAGAAGTTACCAGTGGTTGAGAATTTACCTGAGACTGGAGAAGCCTTGAGAAATGAACAAAGTTTTACTGAAACCTGAGAAGGAGAATGTTGAACCTGCTCAAAGAAAATCCTTATTCAAGACCATGTGTAAGGTCAAAGGAAAGTGTTGTAATATGGTGATTGGTAGTGGGAGTACTGACAATCTTGTTTCCACATAAATGGTGGAGAAGTTGAGCTTGAAGAAGATCAAATATCCAGTTCCTTATAAGTATCTTGGTTGCACAAAGGAAATCATATCCTGGTAAGTGAACAATATGAAATTGATTTGCAAGTAGGTACGTATAAAGATAGAATAATATGTGATGTTATGCCCATGGATGTGTGTCATGTTCTTTTGGGTAGACCATGGCAGTTCGATAAGAAGGTAGTTCATGAGGGTAGGAGGAACTGTTATAGTTTTGATAAATATGAGATGAGACATGTCCTACTCCCTTTGCAAGAAGGTAGTACATTGGAACAACAGGAAGCAAAAGTTTTAATGTTGAGTGGTAAGGAATATTTGCAGCAGTTTGAGGAGGAAGAGCTCGGTTATGTTGTGATGTGAAAACCTATATTTGTGATGACAAATAGTACTGTTTCAATTATTCCTGAAGAAGTTCAGGAAATTTTGGTTGAATTTGGTGACATTGTGGTAGATGACTTACCCAATGAGTTACCAGCGAGGAGATACATCAGCCATCACATTGATTTTATTCCTGGAGCAAGCCTAACAAATAAGGAAGCATATAGGTTAACACCTCAGGAGAATGAGGAAGTCAGGAGGAAAGTACAAGGACTGTTGGATAAAGATATGATTCAGAAAATTCTGAGTCCATGTGCAGTACCAGTAGTACTTAGTCCAAAGAAGGATGGAGAGTGTAGGATGTGTACCGACTCCAGAGCCATTAACAAGATAACAATCAGATATAGGTTTCCATTACCTAGGATGGATTACATGATGGATTGCCTGAGTGGGGCAAGATGCTTCTCAAAGTTTGATCTGAAAAGTGGATACCATCAAATTAGAATTCAAGAAGGAGATGAGTGGAAGGCAACCTTCAAGACAAATGATGGTTTGTATGAGTGGATGGTTATGCCATTCGGGTTGTCTAATGCACCAAGTACTTTCATGAGGTTAATGAATGAGGTCTTGACTGACTTCATTGGTAAGTTTGTAATAGTTTACCTTGATGATATTCTAATTTTCAGTCAAACAGAAGAAGATCATTTGGAACATTTGAGATGTGTCTTAGGGAAATTGCAAAAGGAAAAGTTGTTAGTGAATGTAAAGAAGTGCTCATTTCTGAAATCAGAGTTGGTATATTTGGGTTTTGTTATCTCAAGAGATGGCTTGAAGATGGACCCAGAAAAGGTGCAAGGGATCATTGATTGGCCTTCACCTCGAAATATTTTTGAAGTAAGAAGTTTTCACGGTCTGGCTAGTTTTTATAGGAAAATTATCAGAAATTTCAGTGGCATTTGTGCACCCATTGTTGAAACAACTAAGAAGGGAAAGAAACCATTTCATTGGACAACTGAGGCTGAAAAGAGTTTTCAGTTTTTGAAGAAGAGAAACACTGAACAACCAATACTGGAATTACCATATTTCAATCATCCTTTTCAAGTAAAGTGTGATGCCAGTGGGACAACAATTGGAGCAGTGCTCAGTTAGGAAGATAGACTGGTTTCCTACTTTAGTGAGAAGTTGAATGAGTCAAGACAAAAGTACTCATCTTATGACAAGGATTTCTATGCTATTGTTCAAGCATTGAAGCATTGGAGGCATTATCTAATGCCTAGAGAATTTGTTTTGTTTTTTGATAATCATGCCTTACAATATATTAGGCAACAACCTAAACTAAATCAAAAGCATGTCAAGTGGGTTAAGTTCATGCAAATATTTACTTTTGTGTTGAAACACATAAGTGGACAATAAAATCGGGTAGTTAATGCTTTAAGTAGGAGACATTTGACTCTGCAAGAAAATCAGGTATAAGTTTTGGAATTTGAATATCTTAGAGATTTGTATGAGGTTGACAGTGATTTCCAAAGTGCATATCGGGCTTGTAATAATCATATAGAGGTGGACAGAGGATTGTGGACTTAATACATGTTACAGGATGGTTTTTTATTTAAAAATAGTAAATTATGTATTCCTAAATGCTCTATGAGAGAAAATATGATCCAAGAAAAACATAATGGTGGAATGGCAGGTCACTTTGGAAGTGATAAAACATTTGGACAATTGAGTCATTTTTACTTATGGCCAAAGATGAGGGATGAAGTTGAGAAATTTGTAAGCATAGTATGTCAGCATGCTAAGGGAAGAATCCAAAATACAGTCTTGTATACGCCATTGCATGTTCGAACTAGGCCTTGGGATTTTGTGAGTATAGATTTTGTTTTGGGTTTTCCAAAGACTCAAAAAGGAAATGATTCGATCTTTGTAGTTGTTGATAGGCTTACAAAAATGGCACATTTCATTCCATGTTTTAAGACGAGTTATGCTACACACATTTCTAACTTGTTTTCTAATGAAGTTGTAAAATTACATGGTTTACTTAGAAGCATTATATCTGATAGAGATGTGAGATTCACGGGTCACTTCTGGAGGACTTTGTGGAAGAATTTGGGTACTAAGTTGAATTTTAGTTCAGCTTATCATCCACATTCTGATGGCCAGACTGAAGTAGTCAATAGAAGCCTGGGTAACATGTTAAGAAGTCTAGTTGGAGAAAATCCAAAACAGTGGGACAAGGTGTTAGCTCAAGTTGAGTTTGCATTTAATGATTAACCAAACAGAAGTACATGAATGCGTCCATTCCAAATTCTATATGGTATGCATCCTAGAGGGGTGTATGAACTTTGTGACTTGGGACAATTGGATAAAAGAAGTGTAGATGGAGAAGACTTTGTAGCAAGGATTAGTGAACTACAGGAACAAGTTAAGGAAAGGATACAACAAAGTAATGTCGGTTACAAGGAAAGAGTAGATTCTAGAAGAAGAGAAAATAATTATGAAGTAGGAGATCTAGTTCTAGCATATCTGAGGAAGGAGAGATTTCCTAAAAGAAAGTATAACAAACTGAATATGAAGAAAATTGGGCCTTGCAGGATACTTGGGAAGTTCTCTGCTAATGCCTATGAGCTGGAAATGCCCAAGGGGATTAGTATTTCACCAATCTTTAATGTTGCAGATTTGTATCCTTATGTAGCAAATGATATAGGTCAATTTATAGAGGATAAAGACCATGCTGAAAATATTAAATGGGTGAATAAAATTCCAATGGCACGGCCATTAGAAGTTAAAACCATTCTAGATACTAAGGTTGCAAGGATCACGAGGAAGAAGGACTATTTGGAGTACTTGGTTAAATGGAAGGAGCATCCAGTAGAGGACTCTACTTTTGATGAGTGTTGCAGAGATGGAAGCTAAAGGTTTCATTGTAGCTTATTTAATGAACATGGTTTCATGAATTTTCATCTCAGGGAGTTTGATGCAGGAGCATCATAAGAAAGACAACAATGTGATTATTTGGTCACATGTTGTGGCTTGAGAAAGAGAAAGTAGTCCTGAGGGTTTGAAGAAAAAGTGTATTAAAATGTTTTAACAATTTTAATTATGTAGACAGTTAGTGTGCTGTCATTTTTTAGAGCGATTAGGAATAAATGGCTACCTAAGACTCCCTGTGAGGAGATCGAGCCAAGTAGATTAATTGTTGAGTAATTTTAGGATTCAGTTTTTGCTAAATTTAGTAGGCCCTAATATTTCTGAAAGTTAGTTAGTTTTGAGGGAAAAAAAGGGGAGAATTCAGGAGAGGAACAGGAAGGTCTATGAGAGAGACTCTGTATGTGAAACTCTGGAAATACATTAAAAAAATGTAACTGTTTCAAATGATTGTTTTTAAAATATCATATATGCAAGTTAACGATCATTAATGGTTTGGTGTGCCGATATAGTATTTCTGTGTGATAGAATCTGAGCACTTTGTAATGGGAAAGAGGACCTCAATTGGTGTTTTGTTTTGTTCATAAAATTTGACCGAGTATGTATATGATTATGTACAAGATCCTCAAGGCGGGGTATGTGAGAGTACTTGTTTGCATTGTGCATTCCTTTTTCGACAGGAAGGATATTAATATCACCTGCAGACATGATATGTTGGATCTAGTAAGAAATTTATTGTTACTAAATTTCTAAAACATGTATATGATCGTCGAATTTAGGAGAAATCACAATAGGAAACAAGGTACAAGGTGAATCGATTGAGATATATGGTTTCTGTCTATTTCATAAAGTAATTATGATAGAGCTCTGTTGAGCAATCTTGGTAGTCTTCAAGCCAGAACAGAAAGCGTGTGAGAGGTTTTCTATTGATAGATCGAACTGCATTTTTTTTCGAAACAAATCAGTGTGCCAATGCACAAACTTGGATATGACAGTGTTTAAATGGTTGGGAGAATGTTCAACATTCTGTTGATAATATGAGCACGATTTAGGTCTTGCGTTGCTGCTCACAACTAGATCGACAACCCAACCTCTACATCGCTCTCAAATAACAAGCAAGTTTGAAGTTTGGTTATATGAACTGAGACGTGTGCTAGTGTGGTCACATGGTTGAAGCGTTAGCGCTTATTCCCAAGTGAATATATATAGTGGAGTTTTGATGAGTTAGTGGAGGACACCAAACCTAGCCGAGACTTGGTAAATTAGCAAACATATTTAAATAATCATACTTTTGTTATTTTGGCTTATTTATAACCATGCCACCAATAAATCATAATAAATGCTCAACTTTCCTTCAATTATGGGGAAGGAATAATAATGTTTTGGATCATATTTGGTAGAATTTTAGTTGTGAAGGTCAAAATGAAGGAAATGATGGTGGAAATATGAGGTATAATTATGGTTTGGACCATAGAAAGCTAGGTGAACAATTTTTAGTGTGAACAATAAGTTTAAATTAGGTTTATCCCCAAGACTTAGCTCAATTTGTAAGACATGCGCACACTCTCCGAGTGAGAGGGGAGGTCATGAGTCTTTCAAGATTATGCCTTAGAGAAGAAAGACCCACGATCAATTTCTAATTGAAAAAAAATTAAATTCAGTTTACAATATAAAAAATTAAATCTTTCACTTCATTTTATTTTATGAATACTTTACTTAAGTATATTTGAATTTAACTAAATTATAGATATAAAGTTAAAATCTATTTAATGAATATAGATTAAATTAATATAATGAATACTTATATATATTTTAAAATAAATAATTATTAATATCAACTTAATAATATAAGTTTAATTTTGATTTACAATTCAAAACTAGAATATTTTACTTTAGTTTTTATTTTAAAAGTACTTTAATATATTTATGTTTAAAAGTATTTTAATATATTTATGTATTGAAAAGTACTACTAGTATGTTTTTTTATTAATTTTTTTTCCAAAGATCTTTTCAATTTAACTTAACCTTAGCTACATAGATTGCAATGCAAGAGATTAGTTTTAAATCTTCATTTTCCACGAAATAAATAACTCATAATATTTACATATAAACAAGTAACAAAATAATTTACCTCTGTAAATATGTTGAAAATCACCAAATCAATAGCCAAAACATCTAGATAGATCCCAACATATGGGCACCAATTCAAGTAAGAACAAATCCAATTTACTCTTAAACTTTTTGAATTGAAAAAAATTAAGAAAAAATTCACTAAGTAGCTGGCAAATTGACCATACATTAAGAATTTTGCTGAATCAAAAATTTATATTGTTTGTACAATTTAATACATTTACATAAATTATTGTTCAAAAATTTATGTTATTTGTATAATTTTATACATTTATATAATAAATTATTGTTCAAAAATTTATATAATTTTATACATTGACATACATTAATGTTTTGGACACGTCCATAGGAACCTGAACTGAGTTGGCTGTAAAGACCTTTTTTAAATGGAGCAAGGCCAAGGTCTTCACAGTTATAAACATATCATCATTTATCATTTTATGCCATCTTCTATCATTCATGGCATTTAAAGTTTCTATAATTGAATTTGGTAGTATTCGCTTTATTATTTTTCATTTTTGGACCCGCTTGTTTTTCATCATTTATTTTATTACACATAAAAGTTATTTAGTGTTTACATGAAGCTATGTCGAAGTTGTACAGTTTACCTTTTTATGCATTCCATATTAAAAGAGAAAAATTATTTATTCCAATGGTTTTTCTTTTTGGACTTTTAATATGTTTAGTTGTCACAGTGTAGTGTCGTTCTTTCCTTAGCAACCAAAGTTGAATCCCCATTTGGGTTTTTGTGAAGTTGTTGCAAAATCAAAATAGTGGGACCATGTATAAAACCAACATTTCCACACAAGAAAAAAAACCAGCCACATCCACTATGTACAATAAACTTTGATCATCTTTAACTAATTATTTCCAAAAATAAGCATGACATTCAAATAGCATAAAGCCCAAGATTAAAGATATTGATGTAAACATCGATGAAGAGGAAAAAATTAGAAAACCTTGAATAAACACCAAACTTGCGTTGCTTTTCGATTTGCCACTTGTTACCTTGAATTAACAAGATGCTTTTCTAAAGTTTTAATGACAACTATTTTCCTGTTTTCTTTATAGTTGGTTGTCTAGGCGTTGTCAACTGTAGCTTTAAAACGAACTTCAATATTCCCTTGAGAACATGGTTAGACTTTTCCTTCTCATCAACATTCTAACTTCCTACTTTACCTATAAAAGAAGTGTGGCAGAACAACATTTCAAAAATAGAAGAAAATTCCAAATGGATGAGACTAAATATGTAAGAGTGGGCCTAATGGTTAAGAGCATGTGTTTCTTCTTAGGAGGTCATGGGTTCAAATCCAGAGGGGGGTAGTGTATGTACACCTTTGNGGGGGTCCCTTGTCCCACAAACAAGGGGGTCTCATACACCAATTTGGTGTCTCGCTTGGCGGTGACCTTAAAAATAGATTATTATTATTATTATTATTTAACATTCAAAAAGATTAGAATTTTCTTAATGTATCATTAGTTATTAATGAAGTAGTAATAAAGTGGAATGAATTCAATGACAAAAATAAATAGGAGAAATATTAATAAAGTTAATTAGCGATTAATCTATGTTAAGTTAATTAAAGTTGATTAATTAAAGTAGGATGTATGTAAGGACATATGGCCCTGATACATAATTCTTTCTTATAAAATTACAAATTGAATTTTCTGCATAAATATATGAATTGGGAGCATATTTGAGGATATGTTGGCAGTGGTTGTTTTAGGGGGTTTCGAGGTTGAGGTTGTTTTATTGTTGGTTGTTTGACTGATTGTTGGGGGGCTGTAATTTTGTTGTTCGAAATCTGTAAGGGTATAGTGGGGGTTGTAGCATGAGTGGGAAGTAAGGAGGCAAAGGGGACTAGAGAAGGATTCAGTAGGCATAGTATTAGTTGTTGGGGGCTCGGGGTCCTTAGCTATCAGGTAAGGAGTTTGGTTGGGAGGAGGGTCGCTCACCCCACACTAGTTGTAGTGACCGAGAAGACAGGAGCACTAGTACAAGTCAAATGAGGGACCATCCTTCTAGGGCAATTCTTCCAGGTAAGTAGGGTCTACCTACCCTTAGATATTAGGATTAGTTGTAAATATATTAATTTGCTAGATTGATAGTATCATTTGTTGGTCATTGTCCTTGAAAAAAAATGTAAAGAATAATACAGAAAAATCAGAGTTAGTTTATCTCTTGAAATGTAAAGAATAAAATAGAAAATAAGAGTTAATTTATCTGCTAAAAAGTATAGAATAAACTAGAAAATCAAAGTTAGTTTATCAGTTGAGGAAGTTATAATCAATATTATTTATTACTTGTAACTAAATTTTATAATTGTGTATGAAGCTAGGTTAACCTTGTATTACCAAGATGAGTTCTTGCATCTGGTATCAAAGTAGTAAGGTTCATATACTAGGACCTTAAGGACCCTAAACCACCACCCACCTCCAATTCCATGAACACAATGAACCCAATTCAAAGATTAGCATTATTAACGCAATGCCAAACGTTTTTTTACAGGTTGTGGTAGTAATGGCACATCACATCTTCTCTCAGTGTCTGAGAGGTAACTGAAGGGTATTGATTACTCTCATGTTGAGCAACAACTATAACATCATTTTCGATCCATACTTGACTTTCACCTTCAATCCATATCATCTATACCAACTAGAAACTTGCACATCCAAGGTTTTCATTTATACATTTTAATAAGGCTACATACGTCTTAAGGAAATCTATGACTCATAGTAATGACTTACGTTAACTAGTCCATTTACATTGTCAATTTTCAAGTTAAGAACAATGCGTATTGATTTTCCTGAAAATTATTTCACTGCAACCTTACGTTAACTAGTCCATTTGCATCCTTAATTTTCAAGTTAAGAACGATGCGTATTAAATTTACTGAAAAAAGTCTTTCACTGCAACCTTATGTTGTTGGGAAATTTATTGTGTAAGGTAATTCTATCTATGCTAATTGATTAAATCCCTCCCCTAGAATGTACACCAAAAGAGTTTAATTGGTTGTAAAAAGTGAATGCACATAAGTACATACGCATGTTATATTTTCATAAGATTATAGCATTATTTATTAATTTCATTTATCAATAGGATCAATGGAAGATTGACAAAGCACAGAACAATAACACGAGTATTTTTATCCTGGGAAACCCAATTGGGAGAAAACCCAACAACCTTCATCTAGAAATGATAATTCTGAGAATAGTGTACAATGAAGAAAGAGAAAATATGGAAATGTTTTCCAAAGATAGAAACCCTGAAAACAACCTTCTTCTATATTATATGCGAACTCCTCTCTCTCCCAGAAAACTGCGAACTTTGCTTGTGATGTTGTTGTGTTGTTGTGTGTAATAATGAGGAAGGGCGCCTCCTATTTATACAGATTTTCCACTAATATTTTAATTGGGGCCAACTTCTCTTGGGGGAGCAACATAATTTTTATTTTATAATTTTTATTTTATCTTTTCTTTTGCTTGCTTTTCTCCCTAAGTTCTTTCTAGGGTTTGTATGATTGATTACAATGAGTTCATTGCCTCTAGGAGGTACAATACAATAACAATAAGAATAGCTTCTGAAGTTGCACAAACTCTAACACTCCCTCTCAACAAGGAAGGTATTCTTCGGTCTTCATCAGCATCATGATCATCTAGGTTTCATCTGTACATCTATACTGTCTCTATCATCTCTAAACGTATTGAAGGTTGTCTTTATGAATTTGTTCTATCCGAATGTCTGAGAGAAAATATTTTTCTGCCTATATGTCTCTACTGTCGATGGAATACTTCCATGCCTAGCTAGAGATCCTGGATGAGAAAATGTGTACGACCATCTACTACATGTTCGTCTCATCTACCAATGGGGTACTCCCATACCTGAATGAGAACCTGAACAAGCAAATGTGCACGACCATCTACTGCTTGTTCGTCTCATATGTCGATGGGTTACTCCCATACCTGGATGAGAACATGAACGAGTAAATGTGCACGACCATCTACTGCATGTTCGTCTCATCTCTCAATGGGTTACTACCATACCTGGCTAAGAACCTAAACGAGTAGAGGTGTATGTGGAATAACACAGCCATCTACTACCTGTCTTAATCATTTGCTGATGGGATTTCTCTCATACCTGGCTGAGTGCCTGGACGATCATAGGAACATGTGTGAACCTGACCATCTACTACTTGTCTGTCTCATCTGTCGATGGGATTTCTCCCATACCTGGATAAGAACCTGGACGAGCAGAGGTACCTAGGAAAATGTATGGTAAATGTCTCTCATTCATCTCTCCCTCTCAAGGAGGGATATGTTCTCTTCTACTCCAAGTCTTCCATGAAAGCATTCAAGCTTCATCCTAGGAAGAGGCTTGGTGTGAACATCTGTAGTCTGGTCGTCTATCAAATTATACTGGAGCTCAACTGCACCTTTTTGCACCATATAATGTATGAATTGATACTAAATCTCTGTGTGCTTCGAATTTTCATGAAATCCAAAATTCACTGACATCTACACATAGCTATGGTTATCATGGTGAATCACGATTGGCTATGGAATATAGACAAACAATCCTGCAAGAATTTTATGAAGCCAAAACTGCTTCTCGGGTTACTGAACTTGTAGCCATATGCTCAACCTCTGCAGTACTGATAGATATTGAGTTCTTCTTCCTATTGTACTAGGAAATTACTGCAGAACTCAAATTGAAACATCATCCTAAAGTGCTCTTCCTATCTGTAGTGTATCCGGATCAATCTGATTCTGTAAACCCTTGCAATCTCAAGTCACAATCTTAATTCTATCGTAGATCATATCCCACAGTGCCACATAAGTATCTGAGCACATGTTGTGCAATAGTCCAGTGAATATGCCTCGATTCACACATGAACTAATTGAGGGCATTTATAGCAAAACAAATATCTGGTCTGGTGTTCGTCAAATACATCAAGGCCCCAATCAATTGGTAATACATAGTGGGATTGATCAAATCTGAATCTGAAGCAAAATCTATCAGCTTCTTCAAATTTGTATCTATCGGAGTAGCTATGGACTTGCAGTCCAACATTTCGAATTTCTTCAGTATATCCATGGTGTAATTTCCTTGTCCTATGAAAATCTTCTTCTACCTTTACCATACTTCTAATCTCAAGAGTAATGTATCAACAATGTCATTGAGAAAGGGTGGCTTGACATCCATCTGATACAACTTCGATCTCATAGCTGAAGTAATAGTAATTATTGATACGATGGAAGTATATAGAGCCATGGGAGAAAATGTCTCATCATAATCAGCTCCCTCTTTCTGACACAATAGAATTTGAGCCCATAATCTGACGGCTTCCATGTCTGAAATTCGATAGAAGCCTGTTGGTAATTCGACAACAACATTTTTTTTTGTTGTCGGTGGCATATCGTCAGATATTCAACCACATGCCAAACCCCGTTGAATTTTTGACTCCTATCTTGTTGAAAATCCGACTTCTCTTTCCTGATGACATAAGGAATGCTTTGTTGGATTGTTGACGGAGACATGCCGAATGTCCAATGACTCTTTAGTCGTTTCTCCGACGGTGAATTCTGGATTGCCCAACTTTACCTTGTCGTCTATGCAATGCTCAGGTCGTCAGATTTTCGACAGGTTCTATTCAGTTTTTTGACGTCGTCTGATGGATAGCTCTTGTCAGACTTATGGAAACCTCTTTGGACTAGGGCCACGGCTCATCGGATATCTAACGGGCTTCTGTATAGTTAAAAAAAATTATACATATGGTCAACCCCAAGCATAGAATATGGTCACACCAAATTTGTTATTGAAAACAACTTAATAAGAGAATCAAAGGACTTGGTTAGATTGACCATCAAAGGAACTAACAAGATCCAACTCTAAGATTGATGGCCAAGATATGCTACTCAAAAAAAAAAAAAAATGTTGGTTAAGTCCTTTCAAATGCCTACTCATGGAATGGTTGACAGATGTTTAATAAGTGGTCAGAAAAATTACCCATGAAAGAGAATCAAGATCTGTACTCTTTTATGCCACCCAAATAACATTGATATTCACCCAGTCACTACCATTGTTGCTTAAGCCAACTGCCAAGAATTCTGCATTTTCACTCACAGCATAAATATTTAATTCCACTGATCCATCTTCACTTAGCTTGTTAGGGTCAAGCAAGACCTCTACTTCTGCTTCCATATTTTCTTGAATATCATAAATTTAGAAAACAGAAATCAAATCATACTTTACGTCCCCACCTAACACGCAAAAAGGAAGAAGAAGAAATAAAGAAACAAAGGAAGAACAATCCAACCAAATTTTTAACAAATAACTAAAATGTGTTCAGGAAACAAATCAAATTTTCACAAATGACATTAAATTTTCACAAAAAAGTTGATCATAATCCTTTAAACTTCCTTTACAAAATACGTCCATCAATCTCTTCTCATAATTTTTAAGTATACCTGGACATACACGACAGTCTACGCTTGGAGCCCAGTGTTAAAGAAATAGAAGTACTTATCACCATGTTTGGATGGACGGCCATATCTAAGATGGTTAAAAAAAATTGTTATGCACTCTCTTAGTTTCTCTCTTGTCTCACAAGAATGTAGTACGGATTCAGTTAAGGCTGCTTGTTTCTCAACAAAATCCTTCACCTCCTTTGCATCAGGGTCTTCAAGCCTGGAAGAAAAAATAATTGATATTTATCAGAACCTCAAATGAGACAAGGTTTCTCATCATATTCCATTTTTCAAAAGAAAAATATTTATAATCTGTAGCAATCTCTAATCTTCCATTTGTAAAAAACTGTATTGGTTTACCAACAAAGCATCAATTCAGAGTTTTCCAGGATGTGGTTCTATGTTACAAGAAACAAAGAAACAAGAAACGGATTGAGAAACAAAAATTAAGAAATGGAGTCTACAGGTTTCATATACAAGAAATGAAGAGACGGAAAAAACAACAACTCTATATAAGAGGCAACATACCTTTCATATTAGTACATAAATATGCACATTAAAAAAATTGGATGAACAAGAAAAACAGTATTTGAAAGCCATTCAACATCTAGTAGTTAAGGTAAACATTTAAAATCTAAAAGATCTAGTAAATTTATGTGTTGTAGACATCAGGTTCAAGTCTTAGCGCAAGCATGAGAGAAGTCTATATTTGTAATTAAGGTAATGAGTGATGTGCAAAATTTTAGAAGCGCTCCATCAATCGAAGCATCCAAAGCACACTAAAAATATTTTCAAAGCTTATGGTTATGGTAGTAGAGTGAACAGTCATATCAACCCAATAAACCAGCAGTAAATCCTTAATTCAAATTGTAGCTTAACATGAGAAACCTGTAGCATGATTTGAAGAAATTCAGGCTCATAGAAATCAGAGTCCAAGGTACATTCTTGTAGCCACAGATTGAGTAGAAGAGGATACGCTACAAGTCATGAGGTTGTTTCATGTTGGAATTTCCTGTGGTCTGGAATAAGGATGTGATCAGACATATATGAAATATAGTCCGGTTTTATGAGAAAGCTCTTCCCATTTTGATTCATCCTACTGAACAAAAAGAACACATAGGCCCTTTTTCTGAGGAAGTTCTAATCTAGACAAAAATAACAAATAGGAAAACTCAACCATAGCATTCCCATGTTGCATGAAAAGTAGAGTTGTATCCCCACTGACCCCATATTTCTATACAAGAATACACATACTGTCATATTTGGTAACTAAGTCGCTAAATGCATCTTCATCACAACAGTTGTTTGATTATATTATGGTTATGCATGAAATTTGTTGTTTGGGCATTTTCATGGAAACATAAGTTATTTATCGATCGATGCCAAGTGGACTACATGGCTTTTATGGATTTTTGGTTTTATGATTTTGTTGTACGTTGTTTGGGAATTTTCATGGAAAGTTAAAGGATTTTATGGGTTGATTCCAAGTGGAATGCATGGCTCTTATGGAGTTATGGTTTTATGATTTTGTTGTATGTTGTTGCATGTGGAAACTTTTATAGATAGCTCACTTGGACTGATTGAACAGATAGCAGAGTTTTAGGCTAGTATGTTTTTCTCTTGCTTGTGTTGGGATGCATGGCGGCCCACTCTGTTCATTATTGTTTATATTAATAGTTGAAGGAAGTATTTAATAAAAACAAATAAATCAAACCATATTGAAAAAATGATATTTACAAAAAGACTCACCAGCATCATCCTAATTCCAGTGCCCAAATCCATCCCCACTGAGACCATCATATGCAATATAGAAGACTGCATTCAGAATTTGAGTGCTTTGGAGAAGGAAACCATCAGACAAGATTGTGCTCTTGTCCTAAGGAAAGCCAAACTACCCAAGAACAACATCACAAAAGAAGAACAATTAGCCTTAAAAAACCTCAGGTCTAACAATGACATAGTGATATTAAAAGCAGACAAAGGAGGTGCTACGGTCATCTTGGACAAATCAGCTTACAACGCAAAGATGTTAGATCATCTTACTACTAGCGGGAGCTATAAAAAACTTAACAAAAACCCTATTTCTAAAATAATAAGAGAGGTAAAAAGAACTATTAAAAACTCAAACCTTGATGAAAGAATTAAGAAACGTCTTACCCCTAACCGTGAGATTACACCCAGAATCTATGGCCTCCCAAAAATTCACAAAGAAGGAGTACCCCTCCGGCCCATCGTTAATACTATAGACTTCCCCACTTATGAACTGGCAAAACATGTAGCCAAAATCCTAGGCCCCTTGGTAGGTAACACAGAATCATTCATTAAAGACTCAAGTGAATTTGTGGAGTTGATAAAAAAGAAGAAGGTAGAACCCAATGACATAATCTCGAGTTTTGATGTGGTCTCCCTATTCACTAAGATACCTTTAAATGAGGCCATTCAAGTCATCAAAGAGATAACAGACCCTAACACAACAAGGTTAGCAGATGTTTGTCTCAAATCCACTTTCTTCAGTTTTCAAGGAGAATTCTATGAGAAAACCACTGGGGTAGCATGGGATCCCCCCTCTCACCCATAGTGGCAAATATCTACATGGAAAAATTTGAGAAAGAGGCTCTAAAATCCTACCCACTAAAGCCTTCACTTTGGAAGACATACGTGGATGATACAAATGTGATTTGGCCGCATGGGGGAAACGAGCTAAAAAAGTTTTTTGAACAACATAATAATCACTCAGCAGATATCAAGTCCACAATGGAACTGGAGGAGAATGGGAGCATCCCATTTCTTGATGTCTTGATAACTAGGAAAGAATATGGGACCTTAGGACATATGGTTTTTAGGAAGAAAACAAATACAGAAAGCTACCTCCACGTAGATTATCACCACCACCCCTCCCAGAAAATAGGAGTCATCAACACTTTGGCAGTTAGGGCCTCTAGAATTTCAGATACCGACCATCTCCAAGAAGAAAAAGACCACCTCAAAGAAGTCTTTTTAAACATAGGGTACGAGCCTAGGACAATTAAGAAAGCCTTGGATAAGGCCAATAATGGACATTCATATAACCATGCAACACCTAAAGATTTGGCTGACGACTACAAGGACCATACTTGTGGCACAAGAGCCTACTTACCTTACATCCAGGGGGTCACCGACAAGATATCCAGAATCCTTAAAAAGAGTAATATTACGACTTCATTCAAACACTTAGAAACTATCAAACAAAAAATGAAATTTGTTAAAGACCCGATCGACCCAAAACAACTTAGGGGAGTCTACAACATCCCGTGTTCGTGCAATATTAGCTATATAGGTGAGACTGGATGATCGTTCCACACCAGACTTGAAGAACATGAAGCTGACATGAGGATTGAACGAGTCCGTACCTTGGCCCTAGATGAACATTGCGCCAAAACCAAACATCAAATTTGCCTTGAAAAGACCAAAATCCTAGCCAAAGAAAACCATTATTTTAAAAGAAAATTTAGGGAAGCCCTAGAAATCATCAAACATCCAGACAATTTGAATAGAGATGGAGGCCTCGAAGTCAGCACAAACTGGCTACCCTCCATCCTCAAAACTAAACTAAGTAAATAATCCTTCGTCCCTTAAGTAAGGTTACCCCACATAACTTTAATTTCCTAGTTTAAATTGTGATTATCAACCTTTGAAAATCTCAAAAACCCTACTTAAAAATTAAAAATTTATAACTAATAGAAAGTTAACCTCATAAAAATTAATTTTAAAAACTTTTTAATTAAATCATAACTATAATTAATTAAAATTATAATTTTATAAACATTTGAACTCTTAACCAATTCTAAACTAACTATGACCAATAATAGTATTGGTTTGATTATTGAATACCAATAAAAAGTATTGGTAGAACTTAATTAATAATTTTCAATAAAGTCTTATAAAAAACTTTAAGAACTTTGGTTAACAAAACTTTAATAAATCAAAAAATTATATAATTAAATAACATTGGTTAATATTTCATAATCTTTATGAAAAACATTAAATAAAGAAATTGAAAACTTAAATAAAGAAATTAAAATTAATAAATCAAAAAAGAATTAATAATTAAAGTTAAAAAAGATTTTGAACATATAAAAAATTTAAAAATTGGTTAATTACAAAATAAGAATATTTTAAAATTTAACATTTGATCTCATCACTATTTATTCAGTTCTCTCACTCTTCATGATTACTTGGCAAACTATCTTGATGATGGATCCTGTTTTGGATTCAAAACCGTGGATATACAATTATGAATACTATGGTTTTTCCGATTCCTGCTACAATTAACCACCACAAAAGTCTTGCTACAGAAATTACTTTCCAATACGGAAGAGAAATCTGGAATCATGTCCTGTCACTGGAAAAGTTAAGAGTTAAAATCATGAAGAGAGCAGAAGACTTGAATTTCTCAAAAACTTGCAGAGACAAGAAGCTAACTCCCTCGTTCGTTGTAATCAACCACCGTATGCAAAATAACCAAAACCAGAAATTATTTTATTAATTAAGCTTTACACTGGTCAGAACTGAAATCAAGAAAACACGCGCTAACCTAGATCGCCTGTCCAGAGACGCGTTATCCCTCCACCTGAAGCTTTCGGCCACTATCAGTGCGGGGGTTATGGAAAATAGCGGATGCTAATATAGCCCTCAAAGTCAGCAATCAAAAACTAGTAACGTATGACAGAAAGCAGAGAAAAATCGTTGGCCTGGAGAATGAGATCGCTGGCACAAGGGGGAAGAAGATCGCTGGCATTAAAGAAAGGATTTTTTGTCCCAGCGTGAAACCAGAAAATGAACACGCCTATGGCATGGAGAATGAGAGAGCTGACATAAGATATGAGAACGGGTTCGCGGGCTTTAAAGTGAAGAAGTTTGGTCCTAATGAGGAACTTAATGATGGACAGGCCAATAGCATAGAGAATGAGATCGTTGACATGAGGGATGAGAAGAATGAGATCATTGACATGAAGAATGAGAAGGATATCGTGGGCATTAAGAAGAAGAGGTTTGGTTCCAGCGAGAAGCCTAAGAATGGACACGCCAATGATCATGACAAGAATGTAGTTAACCTCTCGAGCCATGAGTTGACTAACATTGAGAGCGGTATTCTAAAGAAAGGCCTGAACTTCACCTTAGCGCCCAAATCCATCCCCACTAAGACCATCATATGCAATATAGAAGACTGCATTCATAATTTGAGTGCTTTGGAGAAAGAAACCATCAGACAAGATTGTGCTCTTGTCCTAAGGAAAGCCAAACTACCCAAGAACAACATCACAAAAGAAGAACAATTAGCCTTAAAAAACCTCAGGTCTAACAATGACATAGTGATATTAAAAGCAGACAAAGGAGGTGCTACGATCATCTTGGACAAAGCAGCTTACAAGGCAAAGATGTTAGATCATCTTACTACTAGCGGGAGCTATAAAAAACTTAACAAAAACCCTATTTCTAAAATAATAAGAGAGGTAAAAAGAACTATTAAAAACTCAAACCTTGATGAAATAATTAAGAAACGTCTCACCCCTAACCGTGAGATTACACCCAAAATCTATGGCCTCCCAAAAATTCATAAAGAAGGAGTACCCCTCCGGCCCATCGTTAATACTATAGACTCCCCCACTTATGAACTGGAAAGACACGTAGCCAAAATCCTAGGCCCCTTGGTAGGTAACATAGACTCATTCATTAAAGACTCAAGTGAATTTGTGGAGTTGATAAAAAAAAAAGGTAGAACCCAATGACATAATCTTGAGTTTTGATGTGGTCTCCCTATTCACTAAGATACCTTTAAATGAGGCCATTCAAGTCATCAAAGAGATAACAGACCATGACACATCAAGGTTAGCAGAAGTTTGTCTCAGATCCACTTTCTTTAGTTTTCAAGGAGAATTCTATGAGCAAACCACTGGGGTAGCCATGGGATCCCCCCTCACCCATAGTGGCGAATCTCTACATGGAAAAATTCGAGAAAGAGGCTCTAAACTCCTACCCACTAAAGCCTTCACTTTGGAAGAGATACGTGGATGATACAAATGTGATTTGGCCGCATGGGGAAAATAAGCTAAAAAAGTTTTTTGAACACCTTAATAATCGCTCGACAGATATCAAGTTCACAATGGAACTGGAGGAGAATGGGAGCATCCAATTTCTTGATGTCTTGATAACTAGGAAAAAAGATGGGACCTTAGTACATAGGGTTTTTAGGAAGAAAACAAATACAGAAAGCTACCTCCATGCAGATTCCCACCACCACCCCTCCCATAAAATAGGAGTCATCAACACTTTGGCAGTTAGGGCCTCTATAATTTCAGATACTGACCATCTCCAAGAAGAAAAAGACCACCTCAAAGAAGTCTTTTTAAACATAGGGTATGAGCCTAGAACAATTAATAAATCCTCAGATAAGGCCAATAATGGACATTCATATAACCATGCAACACCTAAAGATTTGGCTGACTACCACAAAGACCATACTTGTGGCATAAGAGCCTACTTACCTTACATCTAGGGGGTCACCGACAAGATATCCAGAATCCTTAAAAAGAGTAATATTACGACTTCATTCAAACCCTTAGAAACTATCAAACAAAAAATGAAATCTGTTAAAGACTCGATCGACCCAAAACAACTTAGGGGAGTCTACAACATCCCGTGTTCATGCAATATTAGCTATATAGGTGAGACTGGACGATCATTCCACACCAGACTTAAAGAACATGAAGCCGACATGAAGATTGAATGAGTCTATACCTCGGCTCTAGCTGAACATTGCGCCAAAACCAAACATCAAATTTGCCTTGAAAACACCAAAATCCTAGCCAAAGACGACCACTATTTTAAAAGAAAATTCAGGGAAGCCCTAGAAATCATCAAACATCCAGACAATTTGAATAGAGATGGAGACCTCGAAGTCAGCACAAACTGGCTACCCTCCATCCTCAAAACTTAGAGCTAAGTAAATAATCCTTCGTCCCTTAAGTAAGGTTACCCCACATAACTTTAATTTCTTAGTTTAAATTGTGATTGTCAACCTTTGAAAATCTCAAAAACCCTACTTAACAATTAAAAATTTATAACTAATAGAAAGTTAATCTCATGAAAATTAATTTTAAAAACTTTTTTATTTAAATCATAACTATAATTAATTATAATTATAATTTTATAAACATTTGAACTCTGAACCAATTCTAAACTATGAATGACCAATAATAGTATTATTGGTTTGATTATTGAATACCAATAAAAACTATTGGTAGAACTTAATTAATAATTTTCAATAAAGTCTTATAAAAAACTTTAAGAACTTTGGTTAACAAAACTTTAATAAATCAAAACATTATATAATTAAAGAGCATTGGTTAATATTTCATAATCTTTATGAAAAACATTAAATAAAGAAATAAAAAAACTTAAATAAAGAATTAATAATTAATAAACCAAAAAAGGAATTAATAATTATAATTAAAAAGATTTTGAACATATAAAAAATTTAAAAATTGGTTAATTACAAAATAAGAATATTTTAAAATTTAACATTTGCTACTTTAAAAAAATTTAGGGTTTTTTAGTCGTTTCTTCTACCCTTGAAATATCCAAACCGACATCCTCTTGTCACCACATCCCATCACTATTTATTCAGTTCTCTCACTCTTCATGATTATTCGGCAAACTATCTTGATGATGGATCCTGTTTTGGATTCAAAACGTCGATATACAATTATGAATACTGTGGCTTTTCTGATTTCTGCTACAACATTTATTTTCTCCATGTCATTCTCTTTCCATTTATTTTCCCTGTAACCTATGCAATGTAAACATCATTGTCACTTATTTAGTCAAGGGACTACTTTGAAAAGCTTCTGAAGTGTGTAAACACCAACCAGAAATTGAACTAATTGCAACTACCATATAATCCACAAATTCTAGTGTCTGGCCTAAATAATTACACCTTGACCTTAGCACCTGTTGTACTGAGAAGATCTTGATATACAGGGGTATCTGGGCATAACTTCCCAAAAATGCAGCAACACCAATTTTCATTTCCATTTATGAGACCCACCATTGTGTTTATATCTTTTGTGGTTTTTGTCACAATTGGCAGGAGGGGTTTTTCGGAATTAGTATTCCATCCTGTGTGGTTTAGGGTTGGCGTAGTGAATATTAGATTTGTGTCCATGCTGCTTTTGATTTTCTTTCCACTAAAAGCTGAGAACAATAAGAGAGAAATGAGAATAAGAAAGAAGATTACATCTTCAAACTAAAAAGCTTCCTTGAACAATTGCTTGATGGAAAAAAAATATTCAGCTCCAGATGAAAATGAAAATCATAAAT
Organism: Pseudotsuga menziesii; assembly: GCA_001517045.1. NCBI lineage: Eukaryota > Viridiplantae > Streptophyta > Pinopsida > Pinales > Pinaceae > Pseudotsuga > Pseudotsuga menziesii. Next base: position 216,175 of record LPNX010409583.1, on the reverse strand, counting down.
GTCTCCTTGGAATTGAAAATGCCACTTTTGCCTCCTCAAATTGCTCTAGTTGTTGGACATTAAAATCATCTTATATCTGTGTTATTTATGTTTTGGGTTTTGTATAGTGCAGAAATGTTCTTTGTTTAGTTTTTAAAAGTTTTACTAGGGTTAGAAAATGGTAAGTTAAGGGTGTACTGTTAGGGATAAAAAATAGTGTAGTTTTCAAGGCTTTTTAATCAAAGAAAAAAGAAAAATGGAAAATGGCCAAGGTTGTTTGGAAGAAAATCCCCATGACATAAGGGATTTCCTTCAACAAACCCTCAAGGACATTCAAGATCTTAGAGATACAAATGTTTCTCTGCATACCCAAGCACCCATACTGCTAGAACAATAGGGAGGGAAGTCCCCACATACATAGATGAGCCCTAGGTGAATTGTAACATATATAAATACACCTCTAATAATAATCATCATCATAGATGACAAATTGAGGATTAGTCAAATTAATCAATTATTGAGCCTGATCTAAATACTAAAATGATTAGTTACAGGCAAAAAATCATGATTTTTCCAAAATTGAAATAATCAAGATTAATTATGAATAATTGCTAATTAATGGGAAATAGACAGTCGTGCATGGAAAAGCACCAATAATGGTTGAAAACTAAATTTTTGGGGGGTTATTGTTTTCATTCCCAAAGGTATGTGTTAATCAACATAATACTTAATTTTTTGCAAATTTATCCAAGGTTTTGTAAAGTGCATACTACTTGCCTCTAGTTCTCATTTTTTCATGGATTATAGAACAATTTTAGAAAACGTAGGCCTGTTTTTTTCCAACAATATTTTATGTTCATTTTTTTCATTTTTTCCCTATGTTTGAAGATTGAAATTGGTCATTTATTTGGCAATATGCCGAAGGCTAAAAACCCATTTTGACAGTATGATGAACTTGAGGATGAGATAAACAGGATGAAATTACGTTGTAAGCTATGTGGAACAGATATGAAGAGGGGTTTACAACTTGAAATAACATTTGGAAAGAATCCCAAGGCATGATGTTATATTTAGTAGCATCCCCAGAAATTATCCAAGATGCCATGAGGCTCCTCATGAGTTAGAAAGAAAGTTGAGTCGACAACTTAAAAACTTGAAAATTATTGCTGGGGGAATCGCTAGATCCCCTAGAGCTACAGATGTATCCAATACTAGGGAATGTGAGAAGAAATCCACAGGTTCAGCATCCATGAGGACCTTGCCTGTCTTTGTTCCAAGAATCAAATAGGGGTCACAACCATCCATTATTAAATCAATGGTTAGAAAAAAAAGGAATAAGTTGACAGTTGTGGCAAGGTATCTTTTAGAGCAACAAATCTTTCACCATTTCCAATACTAGTGTCTTCTCCTAGGGTATGCTTGTTGCTGACACTATTATTGGTCCAATTGGCCTATGATATTAATCCCCTTACCTATGAGAAGTAGTGGTGGTGCACTTCTTCAAAAGGAAAAGGCCTATATAGGGACTCAACTGGAGGAGCCGCGAAAATCATTAGGGGGCACTAGATGCATGGTATAGTTAGTAAACTACAAAAAGGGCACAAAGTTTTGATGCATCTATACATGTTAAAGATGTAGCATTGTTATGTTTTTAGTTGGATGAATTTGTCAAAGCATTGTGCAGCATGTGGTGCAGTTAATCACCAATAATGTTGCTAACTATGTAGGTGTTGGCAAGTTGCTAGTGGAGAAGCACCCCACATTGTCTTCGACTCCATGTGTTTACCATTTCATTGATTGATGCTCGAGGATATCAGCAAACTCATATTTGTCAATGCATCCATTAATCAAGGAATGAACATGACCAAATGCATATATAACCATGCATTTGTCCTTAGTCTCATGAGGTGATTCACGAGGAATAAGGAGTTCTTGCACCCTAGAATTACACATTTTTACCACCAATTTCATTTCCCTCCTATCCCTTAACTGTTGTGAACTGAAGCTGAAGAGATGTTTCTTTCTGATGAGTGGCATGGTTGTGCCTATAGCACAAACTCATAAACCAATATGGATTTTGGCAAGAAGTGGAGGAAGAGTGCTCAATCAACAAAATTTTGGTAAAGGTTCTTCATTTAGTTGATGGGGAACAGCAGTGTACCAAGATGATATCATTGTTTTTTCGAAGAATAGGGATGATCAAATTGGACACTTAGCAAGATTGTTGACAGGTGCAAATCCTTGGGCATATCATTGAATTCAGAAAAATCATCTTGGGGGTCTTTGAAGGAAACATTTTGGAACACAATCTTGGAGTAAGGTTTGATTCTAAAATAATGAAGGGTATTTAAGGAGATTATTTTTACTAAAAAAAAGCAAGCCATTCAATCTTTCTTTGGTTGCATCAATTCTGTAAAGTGTTTCATTTCCTATTTTTGTGAAAATTGGAAGGCCTATATCAAATATGTTGAAGAAAGATCAAGACTTGAATCTTCTGTTCCTCTTTAGATGAATTGGAAATGGTACTCCTCTCATATATGCCTTTGTTTCCAATTATGTTTTTGAAACCTCATCTATGCCTTTGTTTCCAATTGTATTTTTGAAACTTTTGGTTACAACCAATCTTGAATACGATGAAACATTTCCTGGTTCTTTTTGGGAAATATTTTGGTTAAATCATCTTGATAAGATTGAGTTTGAAGAAGTGGAAAGAAGAATCAAAGAAATCCTTTGCAGATATATCAAGAAAATTCTATGTTTTTTTCATATGAAAAAATCAGCAAGGGAGTGAGCAACCAATTACTTTAATGAGCAACACACTTCAAGGGGGGAGGTTGACTTAAGCCTTAATGGAAACACAAGCTTATGCGTTGGTGAAGGCACCTAACTACTTTCATGATCACTTTTGGAATGCTAAGACGGTGTCCTGCATTCCTCATCCCATGGTGAAGGATATACTTTTGCAATAGGAGAGCAGTGGGACAAGGGGTAGGTGGATCACAAAGATCCAAGACTAAGACCTTGAGTTAAATACAACTACAATGGTTCATGGCCAAGGTTTGTCTAGGTTGGTGGCTGAGAGAATCCTTGATACAGTGGACAAGGCCACCATGGAGGATCTACAACCAACCAATTAATAAATGCAATATTCTACAATGAACCAATTAAGAGTGGTAATGTTCAACCAACCAACCAATTAATAAATGCAATATTACCTTCCTTAGAGTGGTAATGTTCAGTCTTTGCTTACTAAAGTGGAGAATGCCTGAAAGTTCCTTTGACATGTTCAGCAGTTACAACCCTACACAGTGTTAATTTTCAGTAGTTACAACCCTTAAAGGAGGAGGACAAGGACTATTACATATAATGATACGAGGCTTTCATATCTTATGGTCATCACTATAAAATCTGTAGAAGACTTATGGGTTTCTTGCTTGGAGAATATGGTGTCGATCCATCCTAATGCAATGGGTTTTTTATTCTATTTTTTTTTTAGTATGACATAGTGCACATTGTTGGTAAGTGCCCTAGTTTATGGACGAAGCTTTTTGGTAAGTGCCCTAGTTTATCAACGTTCGATCTGTGAGATATGTGGACGGTTGACTCATGATTAATGAGATATCAAAATAATGTCATCATATTGGGTGGACTATTAAAACCTACCTTTCAGATGTAGATCAAGCCATGAATACAACCATACTGAGGCTTTGTGCCTAGTGAACCCAAAAATAAATTTGGCNATATACACACACATTATAAAAGTACTTTCTTAGACTTTTTGGCCTATAAATAAATTAGATCTATTTTCAAAAATATTTGTGAAAAGATTGGATTCTACAACTTACTAACTCATAAAGATCAGAAGTTTCTTTTCCAAGTTATTCAATCATAGAAATAACCTGATAAATCAAACTATTTAAGTTAAGTTTATAGATCAGATAGAAGAAAGTTCTCCTGAATGTATGGTAATCACCATCATCAACTAAATGTGTGTGTGTGCACATGCATAAATACCCAATACACTGTTCAATCAAATAAAAGAAAACATAATTATACCTTGATTTATGGAGCTTCGCACTATCTTCTTTTGCTTTACCTTTCAAAACATCATTCAACATACTTCAAATTTTGTCCTGTTGCAATAATTTCATGTTAGGACCCATCAAATAAATATTTGTTTGTTTATGAAAATAACAAAACCAATCTAAATAAATACAATACTATTACAATGTAAATTACAATACTATTCAACTATTCAAGTAAATTAATTGTTAATAATAGATCACCTGATAAAACATGGAGAACCAAAAACACTATGTATATAAGGCCATCAATCACATCAAAACGCCATTTCTTGCCTCTTAACTATGAAATTTTTTCTCAACGCTATATGTAACAAGTTCCAATGGAGGATTCAAATAGAAATAGTAAAAATTAAACACTAAAATTATAGAAATAATTGTTTTTAATGTATTCTTCCTTACCATTCATTGAGCTCCTCTCTGTCTCAAGAATAATTTAGTATTCTCTACTAAAAAAGACCAACCAAGTGAAGGTAGAATCTCTTATGCCCCCCCCCCCCCAACATCACTCTCAATTCCCCAAACCCAATGCATCTACTTGCAAATAACAATTTACTGCAAATTATTTCACTCAATAGCTGAAAGAAGATTTCATTAAATCATTCATTAAACCATTCAATCATTCAACAGCTGAAAAAAACATTCATTAAACCATTCATTTAGTCAATAGTTGATAATAAAAAAATCGGTAAACCATTCATTAAAGCATTGATTTAACCATTCATTCATGAAACAGAGGAAAAAACCATGTAAAAATTTTTATTATAAATAAGAATTACTCAAAATTTGTTTAGTCACTTCCTTTTTACTTTTCTTCTCTTTAAATAGTTATTCAAAACCGCATCTTCCAGAATCTGATCCTCGATACCCCTACTAGACTGCTCGCAAGGTTGAACTTGCGGCGAGGGGCGATGAATTTCTGCAATAATGTCAAAATGTTTCATTAATTTATTTTATTTATATAAATACAAGTAATTCATTTAAAAAAACATTACAAAGGTGTCTTTCTACCTAGCATGGGCACATCAGCATGTTCATCATTATCATGTACAGGCTCAACCTGTTCAGTGTTATCTGCATCTACATGCTCTGCAGTTAAATTGTGTAGAATTTGAATTAATGTTCATCATCTACAATTATCTATACAAAACAGTAGCATATTAATAAATTCATTACCAGGAATCGAAGCATGATCTTCGACCAAAGGGAGAGGAATTATTGGTTAATTAAAACTAGTTAGTTGGTTTTCTTTCCTTATTTAAATACAAATGATAAAATAGTGTAAGTAACAATCACATATAAAATCCAAGTACCCTATAAACCTATAAATGGAAAAGCACCTACAAATATATCTGCATCTCCTTGTCCAAGTTGACCTAGTAAAGCAATTTACAATGGAGACATCAAACCTTTAATGGGATTCATATCATAAAACACCATGTGATAAAAACCATGGGCCACTATAAACCACCTACAGGAAACCCATCCTGAACCTCATAAATATTAACCTTTCCATCCTTAACAATGTCAAGATTAACCTAGAAATTCGCTTTTTAAAATTGACTTAGTTATGACACAAATCTCCCTCTAAGTTACACATTGGATATCTAGTATTTCAATATGCCAACCCCCCCTCAGTTCTATCATCTATCTTTACATCTAGACCTTACACCAATGAACCACTGAATCGATAAAATAAGGGATACATATGCCTAATTAGGTCTTATCACAATATGCCCATTTACATTTTATTTTTAATGTCTTCCATTCACTAGCCTCTGTGTGCTTTTGCCACTGCTCCACTTGCTATTCTCACAATGCTTCTATATCCAAAACTTTCTCATGGTCATTTTGAACTTTTATGGGATAATTGTAAGTGGGCACTACTAAAATTCAGATGATTCAAACATGCACATTCCAAGAATAATTTAATCACTTACATGAATCTCTAGGCCATATGCATTTAGCAACTCGATCACATGCATTCCCATGGTAATAATCCTAACTCTAACAATAATCCCAAGCTATAGCTTACTTCCTTCGGTATAAGCTCAGGTTTATGCAGCGTAAAATACATTTATTTGATCTTTTCCAAAATGACATGGTTTCCTCAACCTCTAAATCAACCAGTGTAGCCTCGCTAGTCCCACCCACCCGTAATGGAATGATAAAGAAATATCATGGGTATAGCATAATCACTCTTAGATCATTATGTCAAATATGTGAACCATAACTAAGCATGTACTAATATATGTGTAATAGCTAGTATAAGCTGGGATAGTCAACCTTCTCTCCCACAACCAACAAGGGATTTGTACATTCATCAAAGACCTCAACTCGAACACATAATTCAACAATTTGGCATTAAAAAGAATTGTTCAATGAATTCAACCTTGAACCTTGAACCTATTTCGTAACCCCGAAATCCTAAACGAATATGAGAAAAATGAGAGATATATTAGATATGACATAAACGCACCAATTTAGGAGGCATTATGTGCCTAGCTTGATAGATTGCAGCAACTTTTGTTCCTACCCAAAGGAGGCAAAGTCCATAGTTTAGAACCAAAATGAGGCGGAGTCCACAGTTCGCTCAATGATGAGAGGTAGAGTTCATAGTCCACGCGATGGGAGGAGGTAGAGTCCAGTACAGTTCTCTCAATGCCGATAGGTAGAGTTCATAGTCTAATATAGTTCACTCAGTGCCAAGAGGTAGAGTTCATAGTCCAATACAGTTCACTCAGTGCCGAGAGGTAGAGTTCATAGTCCACTCAATGGCGATAGGAGGCATAGTTTGACTCAATTCACAATGACAGAGTGAGGTAAGGCATATCCGCATTTTTGTTTTTTGTTTTTTGTTTTTCATTTTTCATTTTTTTAAATTAATAGGTTTCTTTTTTATTTTTGATATTTAATATTTAAAAAAAATTATTACTAACACCTAATCTATATAAAAATTTATAACCATAATCCATTATAACCATTGATATTTAATATTTAAATATCTTTAATATCTTATTACTAACACCTAATCCATATAACCATTATCATATATATCCCCTTACCACTAACCCTTAACATAACCTTAAATCCCTACAAAATTTAACACTTATGACCATGAATACATAACCCCTACCACCTATAACTTTTAATGTTAACCCTTAGTTATTGACACTTATAACATCTAACAATGAATACACATATAGTCTTAACACATTTAACATATGACCCTTACTCGTTATAATCCCTTATTCCATAACACTATGACACATAAACACTATAATCCCTCACATATAACCCATAATCTCTAATCCGTTACATTTTATCACCCCTAATCACTATAACTCTTAATATAAGAAATACTTATTATAACCCTTAATGTTGATAAGTTCTAACCCTTATAATCACTTAATCCCTATAACCCTTAGCATTAATATAGCCATTAATAATTATAACCTCCTAGTTATGTATGTCATAACACCTATAATTGATAACCCATATATCCATTAGTCCATATATCACCTAGACTTGTTAATCCATTTAACCCTTAATCCCTATAAGTACATCAAATACTTCAAATCTAAATCTATAACCCCTAATAAGTAATAACCATCATAATCCATTTAACGACAATGAAGAAGATGATGATGATGGTAATGGTGATGATGACGGTGATGATGATGATGATGATGATGATGATGGAAATGATGACAATCACCATCATCTTCATCATCATCATCATGTTGATCATCATCATTTAGATCATCATGATAATCATCATCATCATCATCATCATCATGTTGATCATCATCATTTACATCATCATGATAATCATCATCATCATCATCATCATAACCATCATCACCATCATCTTCATCATGTTGATCATCATCATCTTCATCATCATGATCCTCATCATCATCATTTCCATCATCATCATCGTCGTCATCATCGTCGTCGTCGTCGTTGTCATCATGACCCTCATCATCATCATCATCATCATTATTGTCATCGCCGTCATCGTTGTCTTCATCATCATCATGATGGAAATGGCGATGATGACGGTGATGATGATGATGGAAATGATGATCCTCGCCATCATCATCATCATCATCATTTCCATCATCGTCGTCATCATTGTCGTCGTCTTCATCATCATGACCATCATCATCGTCGTCGTCGTCTTCATCTTCATCATCATGGTCCTCATCATCATGACCCTCATCATCATGACCCTCATCATCATCATCATCATCGTCGTCGTCGTCGTCGTCGTCATCATCATCATCATCATGGTAATGGTGATGATGACGATGATGATAATGATGGCGATGACGATGGAAATGATATAGTTTTGAGGGAAAAATGACTACACACCATGGAGCCAATAACCATGGATTTCAAGGAATTATTCAAGATCTTTACTAAAGAGGCTCATACACAAGACATTAAAGGGATTTAAGTCAAGCTCCTGTGAAATCATAAGCTCTCACCATATGGAGAAGTTATTAAAGAAAGGTCCCTATGGCATTGTTTCTCAAGTCAGTTCCATACAGGTTATGGACAATCCCATACAAGAAATCCACCTTTACTTGTAGAAGGTTTTCAACAAATATCATCAAGTATCTGAGACATCAACGTGTTTACCCACTTCACAAGAAGAGCATGATCACGGTATGCCTATAATCCACCAAATGTGCATCCTCATAGACACACGTTTGCACAAAAGAATGAAATTGAATATAGTATTCATGAATTGTTGGAGGAGGCATCATACATCCCAGTATCAGCCCTTATTCATCACTAGGAGTCATGGGATTGAAAAAATATGGTGTGTGGCAAATGATCCCAAACCTATGTGCTCTCAAAAAGATAACAACCAAGAAAAAGTTCCCAATTCTAGTGGTTGAGGACCTCTTCAATGAGATCCATGGTGCAATGTTATTCACTAGACTCAACCTTAGCTCATGATACCACCAAATCATAATGACGGAAGTTGACATCCCTAATATTACTTTATGCACACATGAAGGTTATTATGAGTTTTTAATGAATCCCTTTAGACTTTGCAATGCTCCATCTGCCTTCGAGAGCCTCATGAACAATATATTTAGACCCTTCCTATGTTGCTTTGTGCTAGTATTCTTTAACGATATTTAGATCTATAGTTCAAATTGGCAGGAACATGTGGAACATGATGATAAAGTACTATAACTAATCAAGGACATTCTATTATTTATCAAGCTATCCAAATCCTCTTTCGTGTCACATTGTTAGTAAACACATGGTTTGAGAGGAATTCAAGAAAAATGAGGCTATCCAAGATTAGCCACAACCCAAAACACTAAAGAGATTATATGGCTTCATATGGCTCATAGGTTAATACAAAAAGTTTGTGAATAATTATGAGATGATTGTTACCCTATTAAAAACCCTACTAAAAACGAATCCATTTGTCTAGGTGGGTGCTAAGAAATCCTTTTTAGCTTTAAAAGAAGTTATGTGTACCACACTGTCCTTAGCAAAACACAATTTCACAAAAACTATTGTAATTGAATGTGATGCATCGGGTTGTGGTCTAAGAATAGTACTCATGTAAGAAGGGCACCCCTTGGCCTTCATTAGTTAAATTTGGTTATGAGAAAGAGATGATGGTCATCCTTCATGCAATTTAAACTTAATGTCCTTATCTCATTTGGAGACACTTTCAAATCAAAAGATATCATCACAGTTTGAAATATTTTTTGGAATAGAGGTTGTCATCCCTGGAGTAGCATAAGTGGGTCACTAAGATATTGGGTTATGACTATGAGATCATATATAAAAAAGGTAAAATGCAATGTCATGGAAGACCCAATATGCATCTCTATTTGCTTTATCCTCATTAGTCCAAGATGATTAGCAGAAGCGTGACAAGAGTGGTTAACCATTGATGCTATGTATTATCTCATCAAATGACTTCATAAGGACTCAAATCCTCCCAAAGGCTACACACGACTATAATAAATGTTGTTGTATAAAGGTCATATTTTCTAGTACCAAAATCATCTTTAAAACAAAAGATACTAAAAGAGTTCATTCATCTCCTATACTAGGTCATTCATGCTTTTAGAAAACCTATGAATGCACTGGGTGGTATTTAAATTGGGAAGAAATGAAAAAAGATATACAGATGTTTGTGAGTGAATGTGACACATGTCAAAGGAATAAGGGTGACACAGTGAATAGTACAGGAGCATTGCAACCATTGTCGATTCTCCATTGATTTTATAGTATATTTCATAAAATTAGGAAATAAATCAATCATCGTGATTGTAGTCGATCAAATTTATAAATATGTTATCTTTTTTGCCCTAAGAAAATCCTGTACACCGACAACCATTCCCCAAGTTTTTATGGATCAAATTTTAAGCTCCATGGTATTCCCACTTCTATTGTGTCTAATAGGGATCCCACATTTGCATCTAAATTCTAGCAACAATTGTTCAAACTATAGAGCACCCAATTACAAATGAGCATAAATTATCATCCCAAAATGGATAGCTACACAGAATTAGTCAACAAGTGTCTAGAAACCTTTTGAGATAATTTACCTTTGAAAAGAAACATCAAGGGGTGTAGTGGCTACCTCTAGTCAAATTGTGGTATACATTAGTGATCATGATCCTACAAAAATGACCCATATGAAGTGGTATGTGGCCAACAACAACCTTTAGTAGTTTCACATATATTGGGGACGTCAATGGTGCATGTCATGGATAGTATTCTTCACAATCGTGAAGTCATTCTTTGCACACTTAAGAAAATTTTGGAAATGGTTCAAAATTGCATGAAACAACAGGTAGACCAACATTGCTTAGAATTTTCCTTTGATGTAGGGGATTAGGTGCTCCTTCAAATTCACCCATATAAGCAGACATCTCTCAAATCTAAATGCCATCAGAAGTTGGCACCAAAATTTTATGTCTCGTGACAGCTTATACAATACAATGGTTATGATGCTTAGAGATTAGCCTTTCCATTACACTCCAAGATCCACCTAGTATTCAATGTTTCCTTTTTGAAGAATATTATATCGCATACTTGTTGAGTTCAAACTATATTACTAGAACTTGATAAGGAAGGCTCCATTTGTCTCTAACCCAATGCAATTTTACACTATCTAAAAAATTGTAATCCAATGAAAAGATATGCAACAAATATCTGCTACTGGGGAATAATCAACCATTTTGCATTAGTTTCCCCATCTACAACCTTGAGGACAACTTTACTTTCAAATGGGGAGTGCATACTAGGGTCCTACACTAACTACCCTACTTTGATGATACTTAGGATAACTTTACTGATGTACCAGGCCATATCCTTTAAATAAGGCCTAATAGATAGTTAGTTGATAGATACTCAATGTAAAAGGCTCCTCTTTATTAATTAAGACCCACTAGATAGCCAACCCTCTTTAATAATGGGATCACATGCACTAGTTAGGGTTTTTCTACTGATGCACTATATATAGAGTAGAAGGTTGTTTAATGTGATCAAGGATTGTTATTGCATTTGGAGCTCTACCCATAGGAGGTTGCCTCTCAAAGAGGCAAGTGAACATTGTCTCTCTTTTGGATATTAGTAATACAAGGGTTAATTCTTAGGTTTTATCAATTTTTGTCTTGTATTTTATGTCCAACACTGGTATTTTATTGCATTATGTTATTTTTCTCTAAGTTATGGGGTTAAGTACATTGCACCAATCTCCTTATAACTTCAACTACTTAGATCCCAAAAATATATCATCTCCCTCGGATAGCTTCGGCGCAAATGCTCTAAGAGACCAAGAGTGTGTTAATTTTTCATTCAAGATGGTACGATGGGATGTCCTTAAGGTTGTTGTATCCTCTTACACTAATAATGCATGCAGATGATAAAGAAACTAGATGCAACTCAAACCGATATTCTTAAATGAAATAATTACATTATTATGTTGCATTAATTATATTTAAAAAAAATAACTTATTCACACTTGTTAATCCCCGATGAACATAAAATTAAGAAAAAAAATACCAAAACAATGGATGAAGATAACAATTAAAATAAAAAATCGTTTACTAAAAAGACTCCCCACAAAATTGCCACAAGAGAAATATCTTATACCAATATTAACTACAAACTTTATTAAATTATACTAACTCAATTTTCTATCATTACAAAATTTCTTAATAAAATTATACTACTATCAATTTATTGTCATTGCAAAATTTCTTAATAAACTTGGCCATAACTCAGAGGCTTGTTATTAAACTAATTCACATCACTATAATGAATCATACATACACTATATAATTTAATAAGGAAACAAATTCTTTGCATGTCTCTTACTTCATACATAGTAGCATAATTCCAGTACGAATACGGATTCGAATACGATTCGATACGGAAAAAATACGTAACAAGCAAATCTAGTATGGAAAAAATACAGGAGTAGGTTGCTTATAGATTTAGAAAAACTTATTTTTCAAAGTTAATCTTTTTTTTAATATACATAAACCATTCAATATTTGCATACATGTAGCCGTCATGGGCCATTTTTCTCTTTAAATACAATCTATATTTTATATTTCATGTCACAAAAAATCGAAGAAAACATTAAAACTTCTATATATAATCTCCGAGAGGGAGGATAATTTATGTAATAATGTGTTTATAAATTTATTTATAAAAATATTATATAATTAAAATGCTAAAAATAAATTATAAAATAATAAAACAAATTTCTAATAATATATTCCAAAAAGTATTACCCTAACTAAAATCTAAAATCTAATATTATAATATATTCCACGCTCACCGCACCTATTTAAAAAAAAAAAGCCCCAAGGGTTAGCTCAATTGGTAAGACGTGCGCACACACTCTCGGTTCGAGGGGAGGTCATGGGTTCGAGCCTTGAGTCCTCTGGGGTTAGGCCTTCTGCTAGGATGGCCGGCGGTTTACCACCTCTACCATCGACAACTGTGGGGAAGTATTGTTGGGTTTCCCGTGGATCTTTCCATCTGAATAAAAAATAAAATAAAAACTAGTTACTAAAATTTATATTACAAAATAAACCTAATTTAAAACTAATCTAACATATGTGTGTGTGTGTTAGATTAGATTTAAACTTTTAAAACCTAAAACTAATTCTCAACTAAGTATGTACAAAATTAAAAATAAAACAATAGAATTTAAATAGTTTTTATGTGCCAAAAATGTAAGTAAATTTACTATATTCGTATTATGCCAAATATTCGTCGATTGTCGAACTGTCTCCGAATTTCCGTACAAGAAAGTCAAATACGGTCGAATTATGCTACTATGGTTCAAATATCTTCTTTAAGGTTTTGAACATCTTCCTCGCTATCGTCTTTTCCGAGATCTAAGGAACCAAGTGGTCTCTAACTGAGTCCACCAAAGTCCTTCTTGCTTTGGCATCATTCTTCCTCCAGCAAGGTTTGTCTTCTCCGGCTTCTAGTTCTGGGACCTTTTCTTTTACACACTATAATAGGTCATTTTCTTCTAGTAGGAGAAGAACCCTAGACTTCAAGGGGATGAAGTTGGAAGCTCCTTCCAGACGATCTCCAACCTTCATCCTGATCATTTGATTGTAGATCTGGATTTGAAACCCTAGCAGAGACTAGGTCAAAAGTGAAGGTTGGAGTTTTGGAAAACTGACTCCATAGATAAATGTGCCCTAGAGAGGTGAGTTGAGAAGAGGTAGAGTCAAGCCAAAACTCTGGATGGAGTAGGTCAAAAATTGAAACCCTAATTTTTGTTGCAACTGCAAAATTAGGTCAAAAATTGAAAATTCTCATAATTGAATTATGTCTTCACCAATAGATGTGCCCTCCTTAGAGCAAAATTCCCAAGGCTCTTTTTCTGCCAAAAGGTTGAGTGAAGACCTTGAAAGATGAAACCCTAGTTCTGACAGGTTTCCGACAGAGTTCTGGCAATGGATTCTTCTAGCACTGCTCTGATACCATGCTATATTTTCATAAGATTATAGCAGTATGTCTTAATTTCATTTATTAATATGATCACTAGAAGATCAACAAAGCACAGAACAATAAAATGATTATTTTTATCTTGGGAAACCCAATTGGGAGAAAACCCAACAACCTTCGTCTAGAGATGATAATTCTGAGAACAATGTACAATGAAGAAAGAGAAAATATGGAAATGCTTTTCAAAGATAGAAACCCTGAAAACAGTCTTCTTCTGCAGTATATGCGAACTTCTCTCTCCCAGAAAACTGCGAACTTCACTTTTGTTGTTGTTGTGTTGTTGTGTGTAATAATGAGGGGCGCCTCCTATTTATACATATTTTCCACTAATATTTTAATTGGGGCCGGCTTCTCTTGGGGGAGAAACATAATTTTTATTTTATCTTTTCTTTTGCTTGCTTTTCTCCCCAAGTTATTTCTAGGGTTTGTATGATTGATTACAATGATTTCATCTCCCATAGGAGGCACAATACAAGAACAATAAGAATAGCTTCTGAAGTTGCACAAACTCCAACAACGCATAGTTAGTGTACCTAGATATGTCTCATTGATCTATCGATTTTTTCCCAATGCTTTACCATGAACGCAAGTTGCTATAAACGAGCATTTATTTGTGTGTAATCATAGAGAAGCTCTGTATTGGCATCAAAATCAAAGCTCTTATGGAGACGATGGACATGAAACCACTCCCTTGATGGATCAAACCTTCCACCTCCACCACATAACTTAAACACCCTACATACACTAACCACAAATGGAAGAAGATACAATTAAAAATGCAGCCTTCCTTCATTTTTGTGGATGGAACTCAATAGAAAATGAGCAATTTATTTCTAACAGAGATGCAAAACTCAAACTACGATATTTCTCTACATGAACCATGTGAAAATCTATTGTCAATTACAGAGGCTTGAAACACTTTTCATATCTAATACCCATTAGATTTTTACACAAAAAGGCTATGTGGAGGTAAACATTGATTAAATTGGGGCATTTCCATAGTTATAATAACCTTGGCTCATTAGAGGCAATAAATATACAGAACAAAAGTTGTATGCATGTATGTACCGCGCATACAGATCTTTGTGAAACAACAGAAAGACACATATTACTTGTTTAATATAACCTTCAGATTTAGTTAACTTCAGGAACATAAATACTAGTCCCACTTGGCTCCCACAAACTATTCCAAGTGTATATACAAAATATGTTACATTTTTACAATGGGTTACAAAAATTATACAACTTATGAAATCCTAATCTACTAATCCTCCATGATAGCTTCTATTAATCTTCCATTCCACTCCTTCCACTTGGCAATACTTCGGCTTCCTCATCACAGCCATAAGACCAACGCTCAAACCATAAAGTGCAACGGTCAGCGGGCTTGAACCCCTGACCAAGCAGGTGTGGTTACGGTGGGCATGCCACTGGTACCGTGCCCACGGGTCACTTAAATCTGGATAGTCCCTATCCTATAATCCATGTTGGACCAATCCTGTCCAAAGTTTCCAATCCAGTACAGGTGACTATCCCGACCGAGGAGGTCAAGCATACACCCATCAAAACAAAGTCAAAGTTGTCGAAAATTCTTCTCGATTAGTGTGGCAAGTTATTTATAATATATTTTTCCAATAACTTATCATATATTTGTCCAATTGGATTCTTGCGGTATGAATGTTGGAGAATAAGAAAGCTTGGAATTAATCTCCTTTTTCTATGCTACTATTGTAGATGTGAAAACATGCTTATAGGATATCTATATATTTTTTTTTCGATGGGGTCTCACAAAATGTTTCAAGAGGGGCCATTCTTCATATTGATAATCTATGTTATTATAAACTATGGATGAATTGTGATGCCGGTACCAACACGAAAGGGGAACTACTATTTTTATGGATATTACTGCATTTCTCCTGTAGTCTTGGATTGGATGGGATCCATATTTATGGGGATTCCAGTGTTATCATAGCATGACCATGAAATCTTTGAATATCAAGCTCATTTACCTCGTGGCATGGATGGAAAACATTAGACTCCTGATTGATGGGTTCCAAAATATCTATTTCTCTCACATCTTTCGTGAGCAGAACAGTAGGGCAGATGAATTATCTACGAGGGCTCTTATTATCTCGGAGGGATTCATGTTTTTTGAGTATTGGGTTGATGATTCTCTTGCTGCAGAGGGTAGTATCCATACAATATTTGATTGAGTCTCGTTCTTGGTCCTTCAATCTGGTTCTATTTGTTTTATGAGTTGTTTTTGGTTCCAGGTTGTGACCAACTTCTTTTCTAGGGATTTTGTCTATCTTTTGCTTTATTTCTAGTGGACTAATTTTGTCTAAGACAACTAATGTGATTTGTGTAGTATTGACTATGATCTACACCTGACTATGTGCAGAAAACCCTATTTTCGGATGTACTACTTCCACATATACGATAATAAAGTATAGTTATTTTCATAGGGAAAAAAAAAAGGATATCTATATTTCTCCTCGCTTAGTTAGCAATCTACGATTATCGTAAAACAATTGAAGATATGTAATTTTATGTCAATCCCGATATAAGTTTATGCATTAACTTTAATTTTCCAAGTCTATAGTTAGGGTTTAATTTTTCAAAGTATCATACAACATCACGGTTGTTGAAAAGACTTATATATATATATATATATATATATATTAACCTGATGGGTTAGCTCAAGTGGTTGAGAGTTGTGAGTTGTAAGCAAAAGGTCTCAGGGTCAAAATTTCTCGGTGGCTATGCATAGATATATAAGGGATTCACTTGATGTCCCCATTCGGTTAGGCTCCGTAATCAGAGCCGACAGGGTGAGGCCCCTTCAGGTAGGCCCCTTGGGAAATCTTCCCATGGACCTAGCAACTCCTCTTCGAGGTTGTGAACCACATTATATATATAGAGATAGATAGATAGATAGATAGATAGATATTATGCAATCATCAATGAGAATGATATAGTTGTATCAAGTCGTATCAACTGTATATGTTAATATGCATTTTAAATAATAAGATTGATTCATTTATGTGACCACGGTGATGGATTACCTCTCTTTCCCATATGATTATCGTCGACAGATAACGGAGAACATCAAAGTGCTGAGAGACATAGAGATCTGGTTCCTTCCGCGATTCAACCAGCGTATATACCTTATGCGCCTGACCATAGCATTGCTGCAAAATTTAAAGACATTGTTGGAAAGACTTATTCATATATATGAGAGAAACACCATGAGGGTGTTGCGAGCAAACTGGTTGACTCACCAGGAACGTCCAGCTCCGAGCCTGAGAATTTATGTGGTATTGTCAACGTCACTGACATTCTTGTGTCTATGACTAGTTATGTGGCCAGTGTTACTTACCCCTAAAATTTGGATCAATTTTTAAAAAAATGGGACTTCCAAAATTTAATGAATGTATTATCGACTTGTGGGACATATCTAGAATTTTGGACTTTAAAAAGAATTATATATAAATGTCCTTTTGCACTAGTGTATGATTTTGTTCAATAAACCATCAACTCCAAATAGAATCTTAAGAGTTGTCATTGAATTCAATTGTTATGTTTAAAAAAAAACTCTATCCACATAAATCCACATACGCAGGTTTCCCTAACAATGACTATATGGGACGTTGCCACATTAGATTCAAACACACTACATAACTAGTTGTAACTAGTGTAATTGCTAAAAAAATGACAAGGACCACATTCTTAAAACTCATTACTAACTTTTGTTTTGGAAATTGTTGATAGTGGAACATTGTATTTGTTTATGTGTGGTTCCATTTACCCTAAAAGTAAAACTTTACCTTTCGATCATTAATAGAACCAAACTAATTTAACCGCCCCTCTTGTTAATTTCAGAGGGTAATGGTGCCAGAATGCTGTCGGTAATCTTTCGCCAATAATGAGGTTGGTTTTCCTGTGCAACAAGCCATCTTGCGATCTTTGGGGGAAATGTTTAGCCATATTAGGGATTGGATGGTTGGGTAGAGAAAGAACCAAAATGTGGTTCAGAATCTTGATATGTGTCAGGATCGGGAGCTTGAGAAAAATCTAAAACAAGATCAAGAGCAACCGGCTTCCTCAAAGGGTGTAATGGCACCCCTAGATGTTATGAAGAAGGTGCACAAGTCTAACCTTATAGAATGCACAGGGAAACAAGAAGGGTTAGTAGCAGAATCATGGTTGATGTCAGTTATGAGTGCCCTTAGTTTCAAGGACTACACCACAAATGAACGAGCTCAGGTAGCGATGACCCTCATGAAAGAAAAAACTATAATGTGGTGGGTAAGCGTAGATAAAAAAAATTGCACATTGGACCCTTAGAGGTGTCGTGGGAGTTGTTTGAGGAGCATTTCAGAAGCAAATATTTGTCTGACAAATACAATCATCAACATGAGGAGGCCTTCCATGCGGTCCAACAAAGGGGAAGGTCGATAGAAGAATATGAGGCTGAATTTTGCTCCATGTTGCATCATGTCGAGTACATGGATGATGACACTCAACATGCCGAAAGGGTTTTGCATGGTTTGGACAAAGATATATGCATCGATGTAACCATGTGGAAACCCACAACCATGGAAGAAATGACAAATATAGCCAAGCAAGTAAAGAAAAAGAATGATAATGGATTGCAGGCACTGAGACAGGAAAAAGTACATACCCAGGGTTCAGTACCCAAGGGGAACTTCATACCAGTAGGAACCCTTAAATTCAATGGTGCGAGATTTGGGTATAAGGGGGCGCACTCTAGAGCAGCTAGAATGGCCAACATGACAACCTCATCCCTTTATGTTGCACCAGTTTCTCAGACAACACGATCAAGATTAGGATCACGACGGCATCGAGGAGAAGATTGTGGTCAAGGTCGTGGTGGTCCTGGGTAGATAGTCACTCCCACCTCACCTAGGATCATACGTTTTACATGTCAAGGCCCACATTATCGACGAGACTGTCAAGTAGAGAAGAGAGGGAAACAAGTTAGTCAATCACAAGGTTAGCATCATATTCACGCAACAATCAACCATTGCCAAGCAGAGCACCAGGATACAGTCATGGAGTCGGCGGGTATGATCAAGGACAACCCCTTCTCTATTTTGATAGTTCTATGGGCTACATATATTTTGATCTACCCTTCATCATTAGAGAGATGTGGATTGGCAGCCCAAGCTCAAAGTGACTTTAAACAAGTAGATATAGCCTTAGGTCAGAAACAACCAGTAGGTACCCTGGTGAAGAACTGCATAGTTAAAATAGGAAGTGTTTGTACTAAAATGAAACTATATACCACTTTTGTAGGTGCATATGATGTGGTAATGTGAATGGATTGGTTGGAATCACATCGAGCCCTGGTCGATTGTTATGAGAAGAATTTTTTCTGCAATATGATTTAGGAGGGATAGTAGTGATTGAGGATCTTAAGAGAGATATTTCTATGTGTTTTATCTCAGCCTCTAACGTAAAGAAATGTATGAGGAAAGGGTGCCAGGTTTATGTTGTAGAGGCAATAACACCCCTAGGATTTCACACCCACTCTTCTCTGAGTTTGCAAATATTTTTCCCCGTGAATTACCAAGGTTACAACCAATGCATGAGTTTGACTTCACCATTTCCCTAAATCCAGGTACATAGCCAATATTGAAGACCTTGTATCAATGACAATACAAAAAATCAATGAGTTAAGTATTCAACTTAAGGAACTCGTTGATCAGGGGTTAATCTAACTTAGTGTATCACCATGGGGGCACTAGTAATATTTGTTAAAAAGAAGGATGCCATTCTTCGCCTTTGCATTAAATGTCAAGATATAAACAAGGACACCATCAAGTATCAGTATCCCATGCCATGCATTGATGATCTATTTGACCAACTAAAAGTGGCATTCGTATTTTCTAAGATCAACCTTCATCGGGTTACCATTAGTTGAGGATCAAGGAGGAGGGAATTCCTAAGACTGCTTTTCGGACCAAGTATGTGCATTACGAATTCATAGTGGTGTCATTTGGGTTAACCAATGACCATGTCGCTTTCTTGAACCGGATGAATAGTGTGTTTTAGAAGTATTAGATCGCTTTGTATAGGTGTTCCTAGACGACATAATGATTTACTCTCGAAATGAGCATGGTCATTAGGATCATCTAAGGCTAGTCCTTCAGTGCCTTAGACAACATAAATTGTATGGGAAGTTGTCAAAATGTACCTTCTTCCAAAAGGAGATTCAATACCTAGGTCACACAATCAATGGAAAAGGAATCTTCATGGACCCTGGAAAAATTGAGGCAATATTAAGTTGGTCAGCTCCCAAAAATGCCAAGGAAGTTCGCAGCTTTATTGGGTGGGAAAAAATAGAAGATTCGTGGAGGGATTCTCTCAAATCGCTTCACCTATCATGACTTTGGAAAAACAGGTGGTTAAGTTTGACTACACTAGTGATTTCCAAAACACCTTTAATGAACTAAAAAGGCATTTGACCATCGCTCCATTCCTTAAGGTGCCCAATATGGACAAGGATTTTGTTGTTTATACGTATTCTTTTGGAGAGGTCTCGAGGCGATCTTGATGCAGAAAGGTGGGGTTATAGCATATGCCTCTCTGAAGCTTAAAAACCATGAGATTAACTATGCTATCCACTATCTAGAACTAGAAGCAACGGTCATGGAACTTAAAATATGCAAGCATTACTTGATAGGATGCCAACCCAAGTTAAATTCAGATCATAGGAGCTTAGAGTATATATTCACTCAGAAGGATCTGAATTCCCGCTAGTGACATTGGAGCGAGTTGTTTAGTGAATATGACTTCAAGATATCCTATATTAAAGGGAAGGAGAACAGGGTAGTATATGCTCTAAGAAGGACACCACATATTAGCATAGTGGCATCTGATAGGCATGATCTCGAGGATAGAGTAAAGGATCGTCTAGGAAAGGACGAGTGGTATCTTCAAGTTCAATCTACATTAGCAAAAAGTAAATCTGCACCAAACATGTTTGATAGTTATTCCTTGGACAAAAATGGACTACTGAGGTTTCAAGGAAGAACATATGTGACATACCATGAGGAGCTTAGAAGTGTTATTTTTTCTTAAGATATGATTAGATTATATATGATCTTTATCTGAAAGAATAACAAGTACACCAAGATGAATAAGATATAAAAGATACACGAGACACAAATATTTTCATCGAGGAAACCATAAAGGAGAAAACCCCGCAAACTTCTTCAGAATAGTAAGATGATCAAAAGAAGTAATAAGAAGTATTCAATAGCTGTCAATCTTTCCTCCTTTGACTCTCTCTCTCTCTCTCTCATGCGCACTTGAGAGTGTGTGAGGTGTATAAATGAGGGAGAGTGCCTCACTATTTATACCCTTTCAAGTCACTGACCAAATATAACATACAATCCTACATGTCATCTCACACGGGGCCCACTTATCCTAGAGAGACTACAAGTACATATTACATGATGTTACACTGGGGACTATTTCCCTGACTTACAACGAAGGTTGTACCTCAAGTTCTAGACACAATTTAGACATCCCATAGAGGGGTAACACACATCCCCAATGGGGGGAAAACACCGTACAATGATAATATACATCAGAATATCTTTCTAAGTTACAAATACATCAACACTACCTCTAAACTAGAAAGGTATTCTCTCTTTACACAGTCATCAACACATCTGGTCAGGTCGTCATTGCATCATCATCATCACGGATTCATAAAGTCTTCATCATACTTGTTTCCATCATCTTCTTATAATTTGATCATCGTACTATACTATCTGTCATCATAAGTTTCTACAGTGCCAACCCTTTCTCATGTTGGATGTAGGCCTAGTCCTTTGCTAGGTCTTCATCACATCTCGAGCAAGCCTTCTCGTAGAATATGTCCAGGATCTTCTTCACATTGCTATGGCAATACCATGCGTCTTCTACCTTCATCTCATCGTATCCAGATCATCTCTTGTGTCCTACACAAGACAAAACAACAAACAACCAAAGCATCTATGGTCGACTCATGTTCTATTAAAAGAACCACCTAGGTGCACCTCTTGTGCTTCATGACATTATCATCTCATAATGGGAACTTCATATATCTCATATATATGGTTGGACTAATTACGACCCAACAACCTGCTACACCAAGACCTTTTTACATTCCTCTGGTCAACCTCAAGGAATTACATCTGAACAACCTGCGTCCAGGATATTTTCCGTACATAAAACCTTTAGGACATATTACATCCGAATAATCGACATACCATGCTAAGGCTCAGTATTTACATTCGGATAACCTGTCTCATTTCCCATGTGAGATAATATTATTTGTATCAAGACTGATTACATCCAAGGATAACTTGCTAGCTTTGCTAGGATGTTACACTCAAGAATAACCTACAGGATTGATTACGTCTAAGCAACCTACGAACTTCACCAGGATGTTACACTCACACAACCTATCTTTCTAGCTATGCTAGAACACATCACTCACTCTTTCGAGGGATCTCAATCTGGATCACACCAAGTCTTTCTTTGAAGTAATCGAACTTCACTCTCGCAAGAGGCTTGGTCAACACATCGGCTATTTGCTTCTCTGTTTCCACGTACTCAAGCTTCACTACTCCTCTTTGCACCATATCCTTGATATAGTGGAACTTGATCTCGATGTGCTTCGACTTGTCATGGAACACTAGGTTTTCCGTCAACTTCACACAAATCTAATTTTCACAGAAGATGCAAGTCACATCCAACTGGAGATCAAATAAGTCAAATCGTAGCTTTCGCGGCCACACTGCCTCGCAACTAGCCGAACAAGCGGAAACATACTCTGCCTCAGCTGTACTCGCCGCCACACATGATTGATTCCTACTGAACTAGGAGATCATGCCAAATTCCAAACTCTTGATGTCAATGGCGCTACCTTCCCAATCTGAATCAACATAACCGTGTAGGTTGATCTTCTAATTCACATCATATTTGAGCCCATAATCCAGTGTACCTTTTAGGTACGTCATAACATGCTTTACCGCTATCAGGTGAACATGTCTTGGATCGGTCAGGAACTGGCTCAGGGTGTTCACCGCAAAGCATATGTATGGTCTCGTATTCATCAGATACATCAATGAGCCAATCATCTGACGATACATCGTGGCATCGACCTTCTCTGATGAAGCATCACTGAGAAGCTTCAAGTTAGATGCCATAGGTACGTCCATAGCCTTGCAGTCCAACATTCTGAATCTCTTCAGAATATTCATTGCATACTTCCCTTTCCCAAGGAAGATTCCATCTTCACTCTACCACACCTCCATTCCTAAGAAGTAGTGCATCATACTTAGGTCTTTCATCTCGAACTCTGTAGAAAGTATCCTTCTTATATCTGTAATGAGTTCCTCATCGCCTGTTAGAAACATTGCTTTCGCTGCTCCCATTATGGTTCGCTTCTTTCGTTCCACAACACCATTTTGCTGAGGATTGTATGGAGTGCTCTACTCCCTCTTAATCCCAGATTCTCTGCAGAGTTCCTTGAATTCTTCCGAAGTGAAATCGTCGTCATTATTTGACCGTAGAATCTTAATCTTCCTATCTGTATGGTTCTCGACCAAGGCTTTATATTCCTTGAACTTATTGAAAACTTCACTTTTCTCTTTCAAGAAATATATCCAAGTCTTACATGAGAAATCATCTATAAAGGACACATAGTACACATACCCGCTTTATGAGATAGAAGACATGGGTCCACGTACATTCGATTGTACTATCTCCAATATTCTTTTAGCCTTACTCTCACTGTTGGGAAATGTCTTATTTGCATTCTTTCCTTTTGCACATCCTTTGAAAATTCCCTCATGCTTTTCCTAAATCTCTGGAAATCCTAAAACTGCTTTTCTTTCCATCGGTAGTGCTCCGTAGTGCACATGTGCAAGCCTTATGTTCCACAGTTCATTTGGTTCAATTCACTCATGAACCAATGCTTGTTCATGTTGTCCCTTCAACTTGTACAAGCCTTCATCTTCTTCTCCAATCACTGTTGCATCCTCTATTGTCTTTCCTCTGGGCCACATCAAAACTTGGCCATCGACAAATGCAACCCTAATTCCCTTTGCATCTAGTGCAGATATGGAGAGAAGAATCTTCTTCAATCCTGGAACATATAGCACATCCTTCATCTTTAACGATTTCCCAGAGTCAGGCTTGTATGAAGCTTTGCCACTCCCTTTTATCGGGTATTGATAATCATCCACAAGTTTCACCTTGTGAGGTGACTCATGTTCAGACATGTTGATGAATGATTCCTTATATCTCATCATGCATTTGGAAGATCCACTATCAACGAGCCAATCATTGCTTCTGTGTGTGATAGTGCCAGTAAGTGTTGATATTAGCACATACTCTTCATCTGAATCATTCTTCTCTTGTTTGAATCTTTTATTTGTTGGTTCATCATCTTCAACAATATGAGCATGGTGTCTCTTTTTCTGGATGGGACAATCTCTTGCCAAGTGTCCCTTTTCATCACAAGTATAACATTGAGCATTTGAAAGATATATTTTGGTCTTCTTCGGCTTCTTGTCCTTCTTCTTGTTGTGATGAAAGTTCTCCTTCTTCTCCTTCTTCTTGAAGTTATTCCTGGTGTAAACTACGAGAGCTTGATCGTTAGTTTCTCCCATCTTTTCTTCTCTTGTCACAAGTCTAGCTTCTTCTTATGCACATCTTTCTCGAAGTCAGCTAAAAGAGATCACTTTCCTTCTTGCACAAATCCCTTGAATGAATGAGTCCCATGATCTAGGGAGACCATTTAGGGTAGTCATTACAATTTCTCCTTCTTCGGCATTTTCTTCAACTGCTTCAAGATGTTCTTTGATTTGAGCAACCCTTGTGAAGTAATATTGTATAGTCTCAGAGTTTTGTATCTTCACATTCATCAGCTGGTTTCTCAAAGTCATCTTCTGATTGATTTCCTTCAAACATCTTTGTCAAAGCATATGCTTCCTTCGGTGTCTTGAATGTAGACACATGGGGGATGAGGTGATCCTTAATAGAATTTGCAATGATTCTCTTAGCCTTAGCCATGCTTCTCTTACGATAAGCCTTAACCTCGTCTCCCTCTGGTTCTGGAGCATCTCCAGAAATAAACTGATCCAAGTCATTTTCTTCAAGGATCAAGGAGATCCTGTACTTCCATGCCCGGAAGTTATCAACCCCCTCCAAGCTTGTCCTCAAGTTGAGTATGGTGAGTCATCTTTTCAAAATGAGAACCTCAAATGGAAATAGTAAATATTTGGATCTTACCGATTTGAGGTGTCCGACCAGGTTTCAGAGGAGGCTGACCTAGGGTTTGTTAGAGAAACCCAAATTTTCGAAACCTAGAGTTTAGGAACTTTGTTTGGACAGAAAGATGTGCCTCCTTGAGGCAAGTTACTTAGGTAGGTCACTTTATGAAAACTGAGGAGGGAAGCCTCCAATACTTGATGCCCTAGTTCCTCTTGGCAGCAATTGCAGCTAAAAATTGAAACTTCTCCGATTCATAAACTTCTACCATCAAAAGATGTTCCCTAGTGAGGCGAGTTAGCCTAACTCTCTTTGCTTGATGATCTGTGGAGAGAACACCTTCAACTAGGAAGCCCTAGTTCATGTAGCAGCACAGTGCCTTCTTTCAGAGAGGCTCTAATACCATGTTTTTTTTCTTAAGATCTAATTATATTATCTAGGATCTTTATCTGAAAGAATAATAAGTACAGCAAGATGCATAAGATATAAAGATACACGAGACACGCAGCTTTTTACCGGGGAACCCATAAAGGAGAAAACCCCGCAAACTTCTTCAAAATAGTAAGATGATCAAAAACATTAATAAGAAGTATTCAGCAGCTATCTATCTTTCCTCCTCTAACTGTCTCTCTCTCTCATGCGCACTTGAGAGTGTGTGAAGTGTGTATAAATGAGGGAGAACGCCTCCCTATTTACACCTTTCAAGTCACTGACCAAATATAACATTCGAGCCTACATGTCATCTCACATGGGGCCCACTTCTCCTAGAGAGACTACCAGTACATATTACATGATGTTACACTGGGGACTATTGCCCCGACTTAGAACAAAGGTTGTACGTCAAGGTCTATACACAATTTAGACATCTTGTAAAGGGGTAACACACATCCCTAATGGGGGTAAAACAACATACAATGATAATATACATCAGAATATCTTCTGAAGTTACAAATACATCAACAAGAAGATTGGTGATGAACGAATCCCATTGAGCACGATACTCATCCCACCTAGGGGTGTGGAAGATGCGTGAAACTCTGAAAAATGCATTCTTTTGGAATGGAATGAAGGTGGACATAGTGCATTATGTAGATCGTTGTTTAAAATATCAACAAATAAAGGTTGAACACCACCACTCGGTAGGACTGCTTCATCCTCATGATATACCTGAGCCCAGATGGGAATTCATTTCCATGGAATTCGTAGGGGGATTACCCACCACTCCCCAGAGACATGATTGTATCATGGTCATGGTGGACAAGCTCAACAAGAGTGTTCATTTCAATCCAGTAAAAAGTACATTTTATGCACCCGCTGTTATACCGAAATCTCGTCACCCTCATGTTAGGAGATAGGTATCCCCTTGTCTGCTCCAATCCCTCAAATTTTTCTCTAGAGAAATGAAGGAATAAATTAACCCCTTGCAATTTTCCCTCTTTTGAGCTGGTAACGCTCTTTCCACATTGACAAAAAGTGTTACCCAAGAAGCAAAGAGCCAACACCGCTCCTAACACATGACCAAAGAGAGGTGCCACCGCTATTTCCCTTACTGCAAGAAGCGGTGCCCCCTTATCACCGCCTATTTGCTTCTTTGGAGAAGCAGTGCTCGAGTTCTCAAGGCAAAAAGAAAAGCTTCGAGAGGAATCTCGAAGCTGACCTCCGTGGAACCTCATCCCTATGGTTTAGGACCAGCTGGAGCTCGAGATCCTCCCTTTTAGGATCTAATCTCCACCTCACCCATGATATCCTCAACCATACCTATCCTCCCATGCCTTTAAATACTGGCTCACCCCCCATGGGAAAAATGAGGAATAATTGTGTTTCATACCCAAACTCTGTCAAAATCATTCTTGAGTCTGTGTTTGCAAGGTGAAGTTAGAGGCAAGGAGCCATTGGAAGGAACTCTCAACACCAAGGCATGAAGGTTGTAGTCTCTCCAATCATTTATTAATAAAGAATGTCTTTCTTTCCCATATTTACTGTTTCATATGTATGTATTGTTTGATTCCTTGGTCACGAGCATAGATCTAATTGATTATATTGTATGCTATCGTGTTTCTCGTGTTGTTTTCCGTATTTTACAGGTTCTTCTTCAAGGATAGCGAGAGCAACCTTTGAGAGAAGTATCATGGCATTCAATTCAGTTCATTAACCAGATCTAGGGGAAGTTTAACATTTGGTGTTTGTGTTTTGTTCTAGACCTAAACCATTCAGATCTAGGGAACCAGCTCTTGTCCACAAGAGGTGTGTATTTCCGGCTAACAAAATTGGCGACTCCGCTGGGGATCTACTTCGAATCCTGGATCATTGGTAAGTTGAAACCTCCACCTTTATTTTCAATTTCTAGATCTACTTTTCCATTCATAGATCTGTAAACCTGCTTTGAATTTGATTGTATTGCCTCTGTCTACCTTTAGATATTCATATTTTTGGTTCACTAGGTTTTTTGGTGATTGTTTGGGTTCATTTTTCAGTCTGTAACTTCTTTTTCTGTTGTTTTTTTATTTTTCAAATCGTCATCTTGGACACCGCTCTTAAGCTATGTTATAAGTGCGGTTCTGGAGCTGTCACCGCTCTTCCTCTGTGTTAAAGAAGTGGTTCCACCGCCCTTTCTCTATGTACAAGAAGCAGTGCTGGAACTTGTAACGCCTTGGTGTGAATCTGCAAGAAGCGGTGCCACCTCTCTTTTGTTGTGTGCAAGAAGCGGTGCTCAAGCTGGTAACTCCTTGTTCAACACCTGTAGAAGCGGTGCCAGGTATTCTTCTTAGCCTTGTTTGGTGTTTGATTCTTAAATGCTTGTTTTGGTATTTGAGATGCATGCTTCAGATAGTTACAGTTGTTGTTTGAACTCTGCAATTCATTTTTGAACCGAAAACTCAATGAAAAATCAAAAATTCATAGTTATTCTCAAGAATTTTGATTGATGTTGGTCTTTTAAAGATTCATAGTTGGCTTTGAATAGAACTTGGTTTTGTTAGATCTCTGATTTCTGTCTTCTTTGATAGAACAAGAAAATATTCATTTCAGTTTTTTTTCATTTGTTATACATAATTTTTGTATGTTTTTTCCTTTTTTCATAAAGTTGTGGAAAATTCCATATGAAATTTATTGTATAATTTTATGATTAGTTCATTCTCGCATTAATGGAAAAATCTGAACACTTTTGTATATAGTTGTAACAATATTTTCTTGCTTTTCATTAGAGATCTCCCTTCTTTTTCAGTTCAAAAGAGAAGATTTTGTTTGTTTCAGTTAGGAAAGGACCATATAAGCAAGTGTCTTTTATTTTTTGTATGGGATTTATTCTATGTTTCAAATGAATTGAACCTCTCTCTCCCTTCCTTAAGTAGGGCATACCTTTAAAGTAAAAGTGAAATTTTGCACTATCATACTGCATGGTTTTATTTTTTATGTCCTCACCTCATGCATCCACCTAACCGTTGAAGATAAAATTAAGCGCTAGCTTAGGTTTAAAAAAAAATTAGAAAATTGTGTGATAGGTTAGAGACGTGTTCGGGCCTCGTAAAACATAGGAGTTGTCGTTAATTTGTCTGCACTATAACCCATGACTCGCGCGGTTCTTCCACGTACCGTCGGTATATCGAACGACCTTTCACGTACCCTTGAGGTATATAGAAAGGTACTTCACGTACTCGATTGTATATAGGAAGGCCCCTTGTGAGCGGTTGTGCATTAGATAGCACTAATACTGATTTGGACTCCCATGTACCTTGCGTATATCGAGAGACCCTTTTAGGAATCCTCAAACCATCTGAGTTATCATTTTGGCCTATCCCGTGAGGTTCCAGACCTTTAATCCATTCCTCGCACATATTTTTCTTGCTTCTTTAGTTTGAGTAGCGCTTGTTGTCTGTATCGTTAGGATTTTTTAGAAGAGAGAGATAGTTTTGTTACATAGTTATGGCTTCGCCTTCCAGGACTACCAACCAAGAGACTCCTTTACCAAGTACATCTTTTTTTTTCCCTCCATATGGGGATGTTGGTCCTCCTCTCATGGCTACATTAAGCCTTCCTGGATTGACTATTGGATTACCTGCTTGGTTATTCTCCAGTCCAGTTATCCCATGTACACCAGTTGCTTCTGATCCTAATCCTTCATCGCAAGAGCATCAACCTCATGTTGATCCCTCTCATTCTTCACCAGATGTGTCTTCTCCCGTTTCTCCCTCTTCGCCTGTTGAAAGTTGTAGTACTAGTAGTCAAGTGGATAAGAAGAAGAAGAAAAGGAAGATTAAGAAGAAGAAAAACAAACAAAAAACCAAGTCTCAACCAATCACTCCTCCTAGTGCGGAGAGTGTTGATCTGCACACCCCAAAATCGTGTAAGCCCAAATTCCCTTATAGGCTTTGCAAGGGTGATCACCTTCTGAAAGATTGTCATGGTTTGGTCCTAGTTTTAGAAGAGTGGTCTAAGGTTTCCCAGCAAGATATGTCACCAACCTATGGTCATCATGATGATGATTCCCCCTCAACCAGTGACTCTGTGGTTAAGAGTCGGAAGGGTAAAGTCAAAAATCCTTGCTTGCAATGTAAGGACATGCACCTTACTTACCTTTGTCCTCGCATGGATGAAGCTTCTAAGTTGTTGGAAGATATTATTGTTTCTCGTCAATGGCTTCCAACAGGTTATCACAAGTTGTCACTTGACATCTCATTGGTTGATAAAGTGGTCGATCCAGTTCTAACCTCGGTTGATCCCACTCTTCCTTTGAAGAGTGAAGTTGAAGTGGTCAATTCGGTTTCATCCGTAGTTGATCCCACTCTTCCTTTGAAGGGTGAATTTAAAGTGGTTGATTGGGTTTCATCCGAGGTTGATCCCACTCTTCCTTCTAAAAGTGAATTCCAAGTGGTTAATCCAGATTCATCCGTGATTGATCCCCTTCTTCCTTTGAAAAGTGAAGTTGAAGTGGTTGAGTTGACGTCATCTCCACCCGATATCGCTCTTTCAGAGAGTGTTAAGACTGAAGTAGTCTCTTTGACCAAATCTTCGTCTTGTTCTTCTCTTATAGTAGAGAATGAACTGAGACCTGCTGAAGTTTTATGCTTTGTTCTGATTGTTCTCGACAAGAGGAAATTTTGTCTCTTTTGACAGAACCCTCTCCAAGTACTAAGGTTATTTCCTTTGACTAGAGTAACCTAACAAAGTTTCGTCTCCATTTGAGTGTTCATTTCCAGATAGTTGTGAATGTTACTGCTAGGTGGATACTTCACACTATTGTTGACGAAGGGGCTTCTGCTAGTATTCTATCCTCAACTGCTTGGAAAGCTTTAGGTTCTCCTCAGCTTGTACAGCCACCGATCAGACACTAGCTTTTAATTAAAGACCTGCTGCACCTTTAGGGACCCTTCCTTATTTTCCTATTACATTAGGAGGGAAAACTGTCTGTATTGATGTTATGGTGGTCCAAGGTCCTTTAGATTTCAATCTGCTCCTTGGACGTGATTATCTTTATGCTATGAAGGCTATAGTGTCCACACTCTTTAGAGTTATGCATTTTCCCCATGATGGAAAGATTGTGACCATTGATCAGCTTTCTTTTGTTACACCCAACCATCGCGTGACTCTTAGTAATCAGACTGCCCTGAATGTGTCGCATGTTCTTGTGATTCCTTCCCCTTCTTCTAGGTAGCTTCTTCCCATCATAGGTAAAATGGGGGGGCATGGCTCTAGTTTATGGACATCATAATGGAGCTAAGCCGCTAGCTTTTATGAAATGGGGGAAACCTACCAACTTCTGGATATCATGTTGGGTAAGAGCAGGTTCACGAGCATAGTTCTTATTCTGTGTCAAGCTCGTTAAAAAATGAAACAGGTTGGTGAGCATAGTTATTTTTCTGTGTCAAGCTCGTTAAAAAATGAAACAGATGCCAATGAGCACAGTACCCATTCTATGTCAAGCTCGTTAAAAAATGAAATGGATCTCCTCAAGCATAGTTTACCTTTTGGTTTCAAGCTTGCATAAAAATGAAACCATGCTTTAAGCATAGTTATTTTCTATTTCAAGCTTGTGTAAAAATGAAACAAGTCATTTTGAGCATACTTTATTTTAGTTTCGAGCTCGTTAAACCATGAAACGCCCCTTTGAGCATAGTTCTTTTTCTGTGTCAAGCTCATTAAAAAATGAATCAGATACCCTGAGCATTCTTTCAACTGATCTTCGAGCTCGTTAAAAACAGTAAGATGGTGTTGAGCTTACTTTTCATTTTTCATGCTCTGGTTAAAACATGAAAACTGGTTTGAGCTTAGTTTATTACTTTTTCGTGCTCTGGATTCAAACATGAAAAAGGTTAATAGAGAGTCATCTTTAAGCTCTTTCCGGACTCTTAAAATGTGAAAAGATAGTCGAGTACTTGTCTTCTTCATACTCATAAAAGTATTTGAAGAGTCGTCTCTCTGACGATAGGTTATCTCTTTTTCGGTTCAGATGGACTATTTACAAAAAAGAAACACTCCAGCCAATCATGACTGGAAGAGTTCTCTAAGGTATTATTTTATACTTTTTTGGGCCCTAGGGACTAAATCATACGAAAAATGACCCTTTGGAATTTTCTTCTATCTTCATTCATACTCTCTAAACATGAACAATACCGAGTTTGCTTTCATTGGACTCGTTAAACTAAACACTGAGAGACCCTTTTTTGGGAACGAACCCCTCCTTTCTCAGGTTCGTAAAACATGAGTTTGGACTTGTCCGAAGGATAAGCTACAACGAGTGTTTGTTACCCTCTTTGAACTCGTAAAAATGAAAAGAGGCACTCATCAATCATGATGAAGAAATTAAGGGAAAGGGAAATACATTTCATTTGCAATTAATGGCAGTTGTTAGTCACCTTTGAACATGGCACTTGTCTGCATTTCATTCAGTCAATTGGGTATTTAGCTTGTTTCCGAGTTGATCCACTTTCATGAGTCATGCCACTCCTTTGAGTCTCTCAAATATTGCATTGTTTATTATCGCATTGTGTTTCGCCTCGACAAGTCAATCCTGCCAAGTCTTCGGTCGTGCTGCCTTATGTTCAAAAGGGAAATTGTTTTGAGAGTTTACACCTGCAGTCAAAACAATTTTTTTGAGTCAGTCCTATGGTTACATCATACTCAAAATTCTAGAACTTTGTTCCAAGTTTCGTGTCATTAATGTGGGATTCATCATTGCCCTCCTTCGATGAGACTATTCCTATCGACGTCAGCTCATCATCCAGGAATTAGTCTTAGAAACAAATTTAGTACCTTGAGATCTATATGCCTTAATGACAGATTCTCTCACTTTTGACATAGGTTCACATCATTGACCTTTGATTGAAATATTCAACTAAGTGTTCGACACCAGATAATCTATTCACACTTAGGAGATTGTACTAGGGTACCTTGGGAATCATTGACATTAATGGTGATCTCCCTTGCACTTGTTAATGGTTCACATCATTGACCAGTAATCAAGTGGTTTCTACCATGTTCGACTTCAGATCATTGTAATCACATGGATAGAATCGTACTTTGTGGAAGACGAGACAAAGACCCTGGGTATTTGTTAAGTGCTCATTGCTTTCCCCAGGTTGCGATGGAGTATTTGTATGAGTCCTAGCATGGATCCACATTTGTATGTTCGTGGCTGTGATCAGATTTGCGTTTGTATGACATAGATCTACATTGTATGTGTGGTAGCTATGTCCAAATTTGAATCTTCTTCGCATGGATCTACGTTGTATTTTAGTAGACATGACTTTTTTGTATCTCACATGGATCTACGTTGTATTGGTCGGCAGCCATGTTGTGAGTCATTTGGGACATGTATCAAAATGTGCTGCATAAAGTTGGTGATGTTTGAGAAGTTCCGACCTTTGGACCTTTTCCTCAACACTATATCTTGTTCTTTCAAAGTATATTGCCTATCGTTTCCCTCTAGCCATTATACTTTGGGGGAAAATATCGTCACCCTCATGTTATGAGATAGGTATCCCCCTGTCTGCTCCAATCCCTCAAAGTTTTCCCTAGAGAAATGAAGGAATAAATTAACCCCTTGCAATTTTCCCTCTTTTGAGCTGGTAACGTTCTTTCCCCATTAACGAAAAGCGTTACCCAAGAAGCAAAGAGCCAGCACTGCTCCTAATACATGAGCAAAGAGACGTGCCACCGCTCTTTCCCTTACTGCAAGAAGCGGTGCCCCTTATCACCGCATGTTTGCTTCTTTGGAGAAGCGGTGCTCGAGTTCTCAAGGCAAAAAGAAAAGCTTCAAGAGGATTCTCAAAGCTGACCTCCGTGGAACCTCATCCCTATGGTTTAGGACCAGCTGGAGCTCGAGATCCTCCCTTTTAGGATCTAATCTCCACCCCACCCATGATATCATCAACCATACATATCCTCCCATGTCTTTAAATACTGGCTCACCCCCCATGGGCAAAAGGAGGAAGAATTGTGTTTCATACCCAAACTCTATCAAAATCATTCTTGAGTCTTTGGAGGCAAGGTGAAGTTAAAGGCAAGGAACCATTGGAAGGAACTCTCAACACCAAGGCATGAAGGTTGTAGTCTCTCCAATCATTTATTAATAAAGAATGTCTTTTCTATCCCATATTTACTGTTTCATATGTATGTATTGTTTGATTCCTTTGTCACAAGCATAGATCTAGTTGATTATATTGTATGCTATCATGTTTCTCTTGTTGTTTTTTGTATTTTACAAGTTCTTTAAGGATAGCGAGGACAACCTTTGAGAGAAGTATCATGGCATTCCATTCAGTTGATTAACCAGATCTAGGGGGAGTTTAACATTTGGTGTTTGTGTTTTGTTCTAGATCTGAACCATTTAGACTAGAGGAACAACTTCTATCCGCAGAAGGTGATATATTTCTGATAACACCCGCCATTTCCCAATTGTTCCTCAAGGAGATAAGTCGACTACATGGGGTCCCTCGGAAAATTATTTCAAATAGGGATTCTCAATTCATATCCATATTTTGGCAAAGCCTCTGAGGATCCATGGGCACACAAAATTTCAGTACCGCATATCCTCCTAAAACGAATGGTTAGACTGAGAGGGTTGACCAAGTGATAGAGGATATGTTGAGCATGTATGTTGTGGACCAACAGAAGCAGTGGGAGAGATATCTGTTAAAGTTGGTGCAGCTACAAGACCCATTCTTAGAGAGGATGGTACCCTAATCAGTTAACTAGGGCAAAGTAATACCCTAGAAGGTACCCTAGTGACCCTAGTAGTCTCCTGGGGTTCTTGGTCTGGGACCAAGCAGGTTGATGCCATGGAAAAGCCCTTGGCATGTGGCAAGGGAACCTATGTGCCTCTAGGGTATTCTAGTCTGGGACCAGGGACGTGATGTCCAAGTAGATCCTGCGGGTAGAGGCAGAGACAGATTTTGGTCTGGGACTAGGGATGCGATGTCCAAGTAAGTCATGCATGTAGTTGATCAACTTTCAGTATGGTACTGAAGCTCAGCTTAGTACCGAGGACCATTCTTCGGGAGAATGGAGGACCCAGTCAGGGTCCAGGGGTTGATCACAATGATTTAGTCTGGGACTAAAACTCAGCCTAGGGCTAAAATCCATTCTTTAAGAATGGAAGATAATGTTGTGTGATGTCCCCTCTCTTAATCGATTATTGCTAGGTTGCTTCTCAAGGGATTAGCCACCCCTTAATGATGTCTCTGGCACATAACCCTTAGAAGCACTATTGAGGACCTAAGGATTGTACCATCCAATTTGGACCTTTCCCTTATACAATGATGACAAATTATATAAAGTAATGTACCTTGAGAGAGAGAAAACATCAAAGTCTTTGGTCTTGTTGGTCCTATAGGTAAATGCGTGTCCACCCTTATGGTTCACCTTGATCTTGTGGTTGTGTGGGTTGTGGTCCCCTTATTGACTCATGGTCCTTTATCCTACTTGGTCCTAACACTCTTATTGTGTGTGATGACTCTTACCTTTTGGGTCCTTTTGGTACATCAACCTAGGTTATTTTTATTTGGACCATTTACTTTATGACTTTATTATAAAATCATTAAATGTTTACCTTATGGTTTTATTAAAGGACCATTGGACCTTTTATTGTTATGGTTTTATTATAAAACCATTGGACATTTTATGTCTTACCTTTTTTACTACATTTTTATTATTACTTCATTTAATTATTTTTATGGTTGTTAATTGGACCACTTTATTTTACTTTTTTTATTTAGTACCTTCTACACTATCCTAAGTTAGCCTAATATCACCCCTAAACCTTATAAATAGAAGACATAATCTTTCATGTTAATCATCCATTCAAGATATCTCACTTACCTATCTATCTCCGCGGATGTTTTCATCATGTTGTTGATTGCGACTCCATGTCCCACGCGACTCACCTTCATGACTGTTGCAGCTGACCGTGACTCGATATCTTCCCGTGTCTACACATGTCTGTCTTCTCCTGTGCGTAGATACCTTCCTGTGTCTACATCTACGATCCTTTCGCGCACATTAATTTGTTCATGTCTCTGGGTCTGTGATCCTCTCCTGCGCGTGGATACCTTTCGCGTGTCTTACCTTGACACTCGACTGCTTCTAATTCTCCCTGCGCGTGGATACCTTTCGCGTGTCTTACCTTGACACTCGACTGCTTCTAATTCTCCCTGCACATGACGGTTCTCCCTGTTCTGCGAGTCTCTTCTGCTCCGCGCATGGCTGGGATAGCTCCCGAACTGGTCTAGCTTCTCGTGTGACCTATCTCCTGCAAGATCTTTCTGCAATCCTCTACGATGACTGTCTGCGTATCCTCCACAATGACTACTTCTACGTGATCCTTATGCATCCTCCACCGTGATTGTGTCTATGTTGCTCCTCCAGCGTAAATGTACTCGGGTGATCCCCAATATGGTTGTATCCACGTGATACTCCAGCGTGACCATATATGTGTAAACCTTCAACGTGTTTCTTTTACCTGCAAAGCGTGAACTCACCCGCGTTCTTAAACCAACACGATTTCCCTTACCCATGGTCTCTATCCTAGTGTGGTTTATTTACACCTATGTGGCTTCTTTTATATATGTGGTCTCTATCCTATCTTGGTTGTGTATACACAAGGGTGACCCCATACCTGCCTTCCAACATGACTTCTTTCCTGCTCAACGTGATCTACCTTCACTTGATTGTGTAAGGCATTATCAACAACATGATTGTGTCTTTTATCAGTATGAATGTGTTGCTAATTTGATTGAAGAATATGAGTTTTGTTTACTTCTACCCAAAGTCTCTCTCAAGGTACGCAATTTGTTTACCTAGATTGACTTGTCCCTTCGTTGACAAGATCAAACTTAAAGTATCTAAGTTTAAGACGGTTGATTCAAATAATGGTTATGATTCTTTAGTGTTGTTTATCTCTTGTACATTATTATTTTTTGTACATGGAATTTGGTGAAACATCTCAATGACCAACTTTAATGCAGTAACCAGCAGAGGGTTAAAGTTAGACTAACTTTAACGCGGTGACCAATAGAGTATTAAAGTTGAAAGAGATGAAAATTATGTTTAATTTTATTGCAGATCAAATTTATTGAAATAAGTACTATTATGAATCTAACCTTGTGTTGTTTATGAATTAAAGTATATTTATTCCTGTTAAATATGAATATAACCTTCAATTTCAACAACATCTTCCCTTGGTAGAGTTTTTATACAACAATAAATACCTTAGCTCCCTCAATGCCACACCATACAAAGCATTGTATGCAAGACCATATAGGACTCCCCTAAGTTGGGATTGTTTGGAGGATAGTGTTATAATAGGCCTCGGCCTACTTCAAGAGATGGAGGAGCAAATTCCCATGATCAAACAAAGGCTTAAGAATGCAGGTGATGGACATAAGAGTTGCACTATTTCCAAGTGGCTTGATCGAAGTTATGAAGTAGGTAACATGGTGTTCATTCGAGTAAGACCCTTGAAAATCACCTTTAAAATTATTAAGGATGCTAAGTTAGCATTGAGATTTATGGGACCATTCAAGGTCCTAGAAAGAATTGGGTCGATTGCTTATCGGCTTGAACTACCACCCCATTTATGAGAGATGCATAATGTATTTCATTCTTCAGTACTTAGGCACTATATCCCTGATCCATCTCATATTTTGAATTTGGAGGCATTGCAATTTTCCGAGGACGGGGTCGTTCAGGTCGAACCATATTCCATTCTGGACCGCAGGAGTCAGCAATTCTGTAGACGCATCCTGGACGAAGTTAAGGTCCAATGGGACCAGTGTAGTACATAATCTGCCACATGGGAGGATGCAGATGCTATGTGTTGAGATTTTCCCCATCTTTTTGAGTTGTTGGTATTAGACACAAGACTTATAGTTATGATGTGGATACTTATTTCCTAGCATGACACTTGTGATGTGGATACTTATTTTCTAATATGATGTTCATTATGTGGATACTTGTTTTCTACTATGATGTTTACGAAGTGGATATCTATTTTATTTCCTACTATGTGATGGTGTTCATGATGTGGATACTTATGACATGGATGCCAGCAGAATGATGATTTCATGTGGCGCTTTTATGTGATGTTATTTACAAAAGGGATATTAATTTTATGCTCAACGTAATAGAGAATTCACATGAAGCTTAACATATTTAAATTCCTGGCATGTGATGTCACTTATGAAAGATGACACTTATTTAGATACTTATCAAGATTGTGATCTCATATGATGAATAGCTTATTTATGTTATACTATGTGATGATCCAATGATAATTAATGGTTTATGATATCATGTTATTTACATTGGCATTGGAAGGGGATACATTATTATCTATTGAGTATAGATTATGGTATGTGTTATCATGGTGTTTATATGAAAGAGGTATACTATGATCTATTGAGTATAGTTGATGTATGGCTTATGTTATCATCATGTTTTAAGCGCTCATAAGTGATGAGTATGATTAACAAACTTTCTTTTCAGAGTGAGAATGCAAAGAAATGTTGCACCTTACAATTTGAAAAGAAGAATTCATTTTGTTGTTCTTTTTAGATATGAGTATTAATCGCCTTCGTGGTGGTAAGCAAGACTGTGTTACATGGAACTACTATTTTTTGTATAATTTCGTGGGGACCCATAACCACGAATGAGATTAGGTATACTAAATACTTTTATGGGATGAGGGACAACCCAACAACTAATCCTATGCCAACTACGGTTTCAATGCTTGGTCAACCAAAATCCGATGCAGTTGGTGAGGCGACCAGAGGAGACCAAAATCCGGTGTGGCCAGTGAGGTCTAATACCGGAAGTCCACGGCTTGAGGTACACCAATAGTAGAGAGAGGTATATGGAGGACTTCTTATACCCGGGGTTGAGGGATATGGAGGAAGTCAAGACCAACCTTTCCAGATGCTTGGTTGACCAAAATCTAGTTCAACCGATTAGGTGACCAAATGTGACCAAAATCTAGTGTGGTCGATGAGGTCAAAATAGATATCGAAAGTAGACCAAAATTCGGTGCGGCTTATGAAGCCCATATATTGGTTTAGTAATTATGTTAACTGTGAAGCTTTCAATGCCTATTGTACTGTCTGCGGACAAGTTACAGTAGAGAGCTCGTGCCATGGCGAGTGAGACCACCTAGAGTGTTGGTGTGGAGGGTTACGGAGGTTTCTTAGGTGGTATGATTCTCAAGGAGAGGGTGAGTAAGGAATGAGGAAGTTTTGGAGGATGTGTTTTTGTTTTTCTGTCTCATTGAGTCAGGTTTGGCGTGGAGGGTTATGGAGGTTGCTCAAGTGGTATGATTCTCAAAGAGAGGGTAAAAGTTTTGGAGGAGGATGTGTTTCGTTTTTCTATCTCATTGAGTTGATTTCGATTTATTATCTATTTGTTCTTACTGTTTAGGAAGTGAATGATTAAGTTAACGCATAACTTGTACAAATGGTTGCATATTAGACCCTAGGTAATTAAACAAGAGCATATATTAATTAGGGCGTTGAATGTATTAGTGGAGTAAAATTCTTGTGTGCTAACCACACAAAAGTTTTCATCTTCACTATATATATATATTAAGTATTGTGTTGTGAAGGATGTTATTTTGTGTTGTGAACCTATCTCTGTGGGAAGTATCACTTGGGGGTAAAGTTTGTGCTAACCAAACACGAGTTTTCATCTTCACTATATATATATATATATATATATATATATATATATATATATATATATTAAGTATTGTGTTGTGAAGGATGTTATTATGTGTTGTGAACCTATCTCCATGGGAAGTATAACTTCGCGGCAAAGTTTCTCAAAGGGAGATAAGTATATAACATCCCTTAAAAAGCTAATTAAGGATTAGAATTCGTAATCCATCATTAGCTACTATGAAGTAGTAATAAAGTGGAATTAATACAATGACAAAAATAAATAGGAGAAATTAATAAAGTTAATTAGCAATTAATCTAGGTTAAATTCATTAAACTTCATTAATTAAAATAGGATGCATGAACGCCATGTGGCCCTCATGCATAGTTCTTATAAAAATAAAATTTGAATTTTACGCATAAATAGAGGAATTGGAGGCAGATTTGAGGGTCTGTTGGCAGTTGTTGTTTTGGGGGGGTTTCTGGGCTGTTTTGTTGTTGGTCGTTTGACTGATTGTTGTGGGTGGTGTCATTTTGTTGTTGGGAATCTCTCTTGGAGGGTATAGTGGAGGTTGTAACATGAGTGGGAAGTAAGGAGGCAAGGGGGAGAGAAAAGAATTTGGTTGGCATAGTATTAGCTGCTGGGGGCTCAAGAATCCTTAGCGCTCAGCTAAGGAGTTTGGTTGGGAGGAGAGTTGCTTCTCCCACACTAGTTGCGGTGACCGAAAAACGGGAGCACCAATGCAATTCAGAGGAAGGACCATCCTTCTAGGGCAAAGGGCAATTCTTCCAGGTAAGTAGGCTCTGCCTACCCTTCTATATTCGGATTAGTTGTAAATATATTTTTTTTGCTAAATTGATAGTATAATCTGCTGGTCATTGTCTTTTTTTAATTGTAAAGAATAAAATAGAAACTTGGAGTCATTGTCTTTTTTTAAATGTAAAGAATAAAATAGAAACTCGGAGTTAGTTTATCTGCTGAAATGTAAAGAATAAAATAGAAAAACAGAGTTATTTTATATGCTGAAAAGTAAAGAATAAACTAGAAAAACAGAGTTAATTTATCTGTTGAGAAAGACATATTCAATATTATTTCTTGCCTATAAATGAAT
This sequence comes from Pseudotsuga menziesii, assembly GCA_001517045.1. Lineage (NCBI taxonomy): Eukaryota > Viridiplantae > Streptophyta > Pinopsida > Pinales > Pinaceae > Pseudotsuga > Pseudotsuga menziesii. The sequence continues at coordinate 175,540 of LPNX010409583.1, read as the reverse complement.
TTTATAATTGTGTATAAAGGTAGGTTAACCCCTGTATTACCATATGAGTCCTTACAGAACATTTGAGTGAGGATGCTTTCATATAAAAATATAGTAAAAAGCTATTGCGAACCATTTTCATGTGATCATCAAATGATTCCTGTTTTTCAAAACATCTTATTCATGTTGTTCTATCTTTTTAATGATAATGTGAATAATGCAGCGCATTCCGAAAGTAATGTCGATGAGACGGAACAAAGCAGCTTTGTGATGACGGAACAAATTCAACGAGTCCCTTCACCTTTGTTGTGCAATTCTTATGAACTAGCCTTCTCGGTAATAGGAATTTAAAATAGTCAACGTTACCTCGCAGTTTTATTGTTCAGTTTTTTATATTTAGCTTATACAATAGGCATAAAAATTAGAAAAATATTGTTTTCCAAGTATTGCTCAGAAAATAAACACTATGAAGTCCAGTTAAATAAGCTTTGGTATAGGACCTATAGGTGCTCATGCTTAATGCTCTCAATATGACCGTGACAAG
>LPNX010409583.1:161543-174963 GCA_001517045.1 Pseudotsuga menziesii | reverse complement strand
ACATATTAAAAGGACATGAACTGTCAAAAAAGCTACTCCATGAAACTTTGAGAGATACTTTTTCAAGCTATTGCTCAGAAAGAAAACACTGAATTCCAGAAAAAATAGAATTGGTATATGACTTGTGGTTGCTCGTGCTTAATGCTCTCAAGATGGCAGTAGTTGGACATATTAAAAGGACATGAACTGTTTAAAAAGCTACTCTTGTCCATCAAATGTGACAACGGATTAAAGTATGAACTATGCTCTGAACGAAGGGTGTTACCTTGTGACCACAAGCTACATTTGTTGGAAGATAATAGGTTTCAACTCTGTAAAGGCATTTCCGTGACAAGACATATTAAAAGGACATGAACTGTCAAAAAAGCTACTCCATGAAACTTTGAGAGATACTTTTTCAAGCTATTGCTCAGAAAGAAAACACTGAATTCCAGAAAAAATAGAATTGGTATATGACTTGTGGTTGCTCGTGCTTAATGCTCTCAAGATGGCAGTAGTTGGACATATTAAAAGGACATGAACTGTTTAAAAAGCTACTCTTGTCCATCAAATGTGACAATGGATTAAAGTATGAACTATGCTCTGAACGAAGGGTGTTACCTTGTGACCACAAGCTACATTTGTTGGAAGATAATAGGTTTCAACTCTGTAAAGGCATTTCCTTGTAGAATTATCATTGCAATGATTGTAAGATCCAAATTCAATAGCATCTAATGTGCAAGTATAACATTAAGTTCAAAATTCGCCCATCGGGATGTAGACCAACCGGCAAGCCCGTGTAAGCCTTGGAATAGAGGTCGCTGGTTCAAATCCCGGATAACCCGTGCTCCATTGCGGCGGGCTCGGTAGTTGCACCTAGGTGTATAGTGGTAGTGGACAGGATTGGACCCCTGGACCCAATGTCACGCGAGTACCGACCCCATCCCAGTTGTTGATTCCCCTAGTTACGAAAAATAAAAAATAAACAATAAACCATTAAGTTGAAAATTCTTTAATTACATTATCTTCCATGTATTCAAATCTTATACCATGGCCTTGTGAGAGTACTTTGCGAGTCCCACCACAAAAGCCAAAAAGCACCATTCCACATTATTCACAAGAACCTACTTTACACTCTAGTCGAAGAGTGAATTCTCGTTTATAGTCATACTTTGAAAGAACTAAATATACTTAATCTGCTGAACAAATATATTTGGCTATGTTATCCAGTATCAACAGAAATTTGTACAGTTCTGGCAATGAATAATGTTGGATAAACTAGAGGTGCATATATAATTATTTTATATTACTTGACCAAGACAGGAAGAGCAAAATGAAATAATTTATAAAAAATTTATATTGTATCCCCACTACGTTGATTTTTTCACCTGCCAATATTGGCAGAAGAGAAACAGTTAAATTTTCTTGAGAATGCTCTCCAGAAAGTGGTCTGAGATTCTAAGTAGAATAAAGTGGAAACAAAATATAGCCCTCTTTGTGTCTGTAAGTTAATTTCATATGGTTTCGCATGCTCAATCCAGATCTCATGACAAGTGGGTTACAAAGGTACAAGAGCATTTACAATGGTATTGAAGTGCAATCACAGACTCAGGATTAGAATTAAAAACTCTTAATCTAATGTAGTTGGTATCCCTTTAGAAAAAACTCCCGAGTCCCTACAGTCCTTTATCAAGGACATGAATAGAGTGTCATCTATGCATGACCTAAAATAGTGTTAATCTCACCAATCATATTGACTGACCTTCCATCAAACATTGCAGAGAGGCTTGTTTCACAAAGTCTCTTAAGTTCTCTAGTTCTTGAAATCGCAGCCTCCTGCAATTGCCAAAAGCATATTAGGAATGAAATAAACAGTAAAGGTTTTGTATTATAGCAAAAAATTAACAAAATGTTTCCAATAATCTAGAATGAAAATATTTTCAAAAGACATCTTCCAGATAACTACAAGCAGTTATCCTATCAACAAAGGTACACTTAAATAATTTAAAAGAAAATGAAATGGATAAAGGCCACCTAAAGAAGTGTCTTATGGATGACAACCAGTACAATCAGCATTATTTTACTGGCACAAAGCATACAGGACTTTGCATACAAACAAATACAAAACAACAAATTTGAGGAATAATCCAGCAGGGTTATGCTTATATCTGAAAGTTTCCAAAGTTGTGAACTCTTAGTATCTTTTAAAATTTGGACAAACCAAATATATACAGTAGATCAGGATTCATTTAAATTTTAATTGGCTACTTGAGAAATTAATACACAAGCATAACAATAAATTCAACAGCAGTTCAAACACATCTTATGCCGAAATCAATGCAATGTGCGGCACAAGGAGTCGAAAACAAGGTCGAATACCTCAGCATAAGCAACCTACCAACAACCACATAAGTAGCAACGTTATCCATTATGACTTCGACAGCGTTCTGCCGGCCTATCTCTTGGATGAACCCATCCAACAACTCACATAACAATTTGCTTCTTTAATATGTGTCAATGCATTAACATATTTAATAAACATTGTCCTCCTGGGACAACTAACCAGAAAATTAAGAAGGGTCTTACCCTTCTAATCAGTGCAACCATCTGACAAAACAATGCATCAACATATTTAATAATAATAATCTATTTTTAAGGTCACCGCCAAGCGAGACACCAAATTGGTGTATGAGACCCCCTTGTTTGTGGGACAAGGGACCCCCCTCTGCGCAGCGATTTAACTGCTAAAGTCTACAGAGGTGTACATACACTACCCCCCTCTGGATTTGAACCTGTGACCTCCTAAGAGAAACACATGCTCTTAACCATAATAAACATTGTCCTCCTGGGACAACTAACCAGAAAATTAAGAAGGGTCTTACCCTTCTAATCAGTGCAACCATCTGACAAAACAATGCATCAACATATTTAATAAACATTGTCCTCCTGGGACAACTAACCAGAAAATTAAGAAGGGTCTTACCCTTCTAATCAGTGCAACCATCTGACAAAACAATGCATCAACATATTTAATAAACATTGTCCTCCTGGGACAACTAACCAGAAAATTAAGAAGGGTCTTACCCTTCTAATCAGTGCAACCATCTGACAAAACAATGCATCCTGTGAGTTCCCATGACTCCTTAAGCTCCTCGAATTTGTGAGCGCAGTTGACCTTTCATTTTGAGGGATAGGCCCTCTCAACTCCTCATAGGTAGGGACCTCATACATGTGCCAACAATAGTAGAAACTTTGAACATAGGCTGTTAGAAGGGGTTGTTCTTGGCAATGATGAAAGGAATGTCAGTCCATAAAAAAACACCTACCCAAAACCCTGTCTGTTTCTTGCTTCTCCTTTATTAGAACCATTGACCTGATAAAAGGTTGTGCACCAACTCTGGTTCTTGGAACAAAGAAAGTTGAGGGCATTCTACAACTAGAAGGTGCAATTGGGGTAAAGCTCTCACTTCTAATTCTACTTGCAATCTCAATTCTCATTCATGCCCTCAGTGATTTATTAGCAATGTGAAAAATTTCTTGGGTTGTTTTTTCACAAATCCCCACTTCCTACCCTAAAATTTGTGCAAGGTGGTATTTCAACAAACCAACTCCCCCTGACATTTCCTTTCCACACAACTTTTTTATTTTTCCTAAGCAGCATCGAGAGCCATTCTCTAGGAGAATGGAGGCACCTGGTAAGTTACCAGGAAAATTGAAATTGACTAGACTGGGGGTCTCAACATAGAGCTGAGGGCCATTCACTAAATGGAGGCACTTGGTCAATTATCAGGAATTTAACCTTGTCTAAGACTAGGATCTCAGCCTGGGACTGAGGACCATTCTCAAGGAGAATGGAGGTGCTTTGTCAATTACCAAGTATTTGACATTGAGTCATTTGATGCAGCCTGGGACTAAGGCACCTGGCCAGTTACCAGGTCATCACCATAAGCCCTAGACTGGGTCTAGGCACGTGATGCGCTCCCCTCCTTGATTTATGGGTTATGAGACCTTCTCCAAGGACTAGCTACCCCCGGTTGAGAGACCTAGCACCTGATATTGGTGGCACGAGGACTAGCTACCCTTGGTTCAGTATTTTCATACTAATGTTGATGTGGCAGCTTCAATATTTTCATACTGATGATATCGCAGGTTCAGTATTTTCATACTGATGTTGATGTGGCAGGTTCAGTATATTTATACTGATGATATGGCAGATTCAGTATTTCTATATTAATGATGATGAGGTAGTTTCAGTATTTCTATGTTGATATTGATGACAATGTTGCTTCAGCATTTGTATGTTGTTATTGATGATAATGACATGATTGAAGTCACAACACTTTGTGTTGATGATGATGTTCCGACATATCTATGTTGATAATGATATAGCATTTATTGATGATGTTGCTTGGCACTAACATGCTAATGATGTTGTTGTTTCAGTATTTACATACTGATGATGCAGATGATGATGTTTCAGTATTGACATACTGATGTTGCAAATGATGTTTCAGTATTCACATACCGATGTTGAAGAAGAAGATTCAGTATTCGCATCCTGATGTGGCAGAAGAAGATTCAGTATTCAAATACTGATGTTACAGAAGAAGATTCAGTATTCACATACTGATGTTATAGAAGCAGCTTCAATATTCAGTATTCACATACTGATATGACAGAAGATGATCTAGTACGCAGAAGATGATTCGGTATCCACATATTGATGTTGCAAAAGATGATTCACTATCCACATACTGATGTTGCAGAAGATGATTCAGTGTCCACATACTGATGTTGTAGAAGATGATCCAGTACTCATAGATGATTCTGTAAAAATTTCCTTCAAAGCACAACTAGGGCTAAAACAGTATATTTAATTTGATTGCTGAAATAACCACACATGTACTTCTTTACTAATATGCAGCGGAATATAAAGTACTAAGAAATAATTCACCCTCACATTACAATATAGACACTATTATTTTGGGTATGGAAACCCTCGAAAAAATCCAAGATGGAAAAACTGGTGCAGCAGTCGGATATGGATTTTATTATAGAGAAAATATGGAACTTTTACAATCAACTGCTAATCACCCAAACTTGGCAAAGTAGCACCCAGCAGAATCACTGGACAACCCCAACTAAAACCCAACACACCTCTGCATGACTGTACGGCCAGCGGTACGGCCTCCAACACGTGGATGTACGAATCTGTACAGTTGTACGATTGTTGTACGGAATTTATATGGTCTGTATGACAGCTGTACGAAATTCTATACGGTCTGTACGACCTCCTCTGCAGCTGCTTCCTGTGCGGTATGTGCGGTCCTCTTCTTGCCTGGAAGCTCGATCACCCTATCTGTTAGCTCCTTTATCTTCTCTGCAAAACCCTCCGTCTAACTTTCTCTCTCTACCTGTATCCTGTCTCTGTCGGAATACAAGTGTGTGTGTCTTCTCCACCAATTGACCTTTCTTTTATAACTTTATGCAAAGCGAAAACTCTAATTTCACTTTCACTTTATAAAAAGTGTTTTCATAAAGTCAATTAATAATTAGATCACTTTAATTTATTTTCCAAAGTAAACTTAAGAAAAATAATTAAATACAACTGGTTTCCTGATTTAAGTCTTTTGCATCCAATGACACATGCATGCAGGAAGACCTTCCTTGTTGCAGGAAGACCTTCCTTGTTGCTGCTATTTTAACACTCCCTCTCAACGAGGAAGGGATTCGGTAGCAACCCCAACTTGTCCCTGAACTTCACAAAACTGCATCTGCAAAGTGCCTTGGTGAAAATGTCTGCCACCTGCTCATCTGTCTGTATGTACTCCAATCGAATGGTTCCTCTCTGAACACAATCTCTTAAGTGGTACCTGATGTCTATGTGTTTGCTATGATCATGTAACACTGGATTTTCAGATAACCTGATGCCACTCTAATTGTCACAGTGAACTATTGTAGCCTCTAGCTCACACTGGAACAACCCTTAAAGTAACTTCCTCAGCCACATACCCTCACAAGCAGCCATGTTGGCTTCCATGTACTCAGCCTCTACCAAGATCCATGCAGCTAACTTCTGCTTCCTATTGAACCAAGACACAACCTGTAATATCCCAAATATTGATATTCTACTATTTCACTATTCTAGGGCTTACTTGTACTCTCAAAATGTGCAAGAATATTGAATAAAATTTGCATGCAAGGTGTCGGGCAAATGGCCCTAAATTATAGCTGAACTAGGGCAAAGATTTTCAGAAAGAAGGTAAACACTTACCACTGATAATCAAGTTGAAGATGCTCCAGAGATAAGACGCATGCAAAAAAAGATGAGCTGGTGAAGTAATATTGCTTCCTTCTCGGTGTTACCACCCGACAGCACGAAACCCTCTCCTCTACTAAAGGTGATGTTTTTGGTGAAGGAAGTGCTCGATGGAGCTGAGAATTTACCGAGATGTAGATCTTCCCGTGCCGGAGAGAATGACCGGAGCATCTAGAGGTTTTGACCCCTCTAAGCAAGCTAGCGAATTGGTTCCTCGATTGAGATGCTCACGCCCCCAACCACACAAAACTGCTGATAACTGCATCGAATGAGCAAACTGGAAGCTGTTGATTACCCAATGTAGTAGAGTGACCCTGCTGATGAAGATGATGCCAGTATACAAAAGATAAACTGAGATTTAGAGACTCAGCGAGTACTTTGGGGTTTTCTAGCTAAATCCCCCAATTGCACACGTGTTCCTGCAAACAATCTTTCGGTGGATGCCAAACCGCTGTGTATGAATGAAATAAGGATGAAAGCCGATGGTGGACCTGAATGGCCTACCCTGAAGAAGACTAGGGCAGATATTTCACTATCGAACCCTCATTAGCTAAAGACGTCGTCTTCAACACCGTCGCGACTGCACTTTGTGCTGCTGCTGAAAAGCTCCAAATCAACAATAATTATAATAGATATCTCCTTTAGTCCAATAACCCTTCTTAAATAGAGCCTCATGCGCTTTTAGGGTTTATGCTTCACTTTTGCATGCATGCACTTGTAATTTGATGTTGACTTTTAAGCCTAAAGAAATAAGGCTTCTTTTATCTGACTGATGACTTTAATACTAAATGAATGTACCGATTTGTTCTAAGTACCAAATGTCCTCAGTCAATTCCCTCTTATGTAGTACCCGCTCGAACCTATGGGAATTAAGTAGGTTAGTGGGTGTTTTGGTACTTAATTAGAGGGGGACATTACAGTCCTCCCCGCTTAAAATTGCTTGTCCTCAAGCAACTGCAAACTAGGATGCTACAATACCTGCTCTCCCTCCCATGTGGCATCCTCCATAGGTAATTCTTTCCATTTTACCAAGTACTCTCGAATCACCCTATTTCGGAGTTTCCTTTTTCACACCTATAGGATTCTCTCTGGAATCAGTACCAACATCCCTTCATCATCTAAGGGAGGCAACTCGGTGGATGGAGCAATGTGTTGTCCTACTGTTTTCTTGAGGTTGGACACATGAAACACATTGTGAATTTTGCTCTCCTTTGGGAGTTCTAGTTTATAAGCCACCTCTCCAACCTTCCTAACTACCTTGTAAGGACCATAGAAGCGAGGTTTTAGTTTTTCCACTCCTTTTTCTTGAGGGAAGATTGCCTGTAGGGTTGTAGCCGTAAATATACCAGATCTCCTACCTCAAAACTCCTTTCAATCCTGTGTCTGTCTGCGTATAGCTTCTGTAGATTCTGTGATGCCTGTGGATTCTCCTTCAGGACCTTGAGAATATCTTGATTGTCCTGTACCCAATCTTTGGCCTTGGGTGCCCTACTGTCTCCAAAAGCCAAGTCTGCAAAGTTTAGTGCCTCATAGACATATAGAGCCCTGAAAGGTGTCATTTTAATAGACATGTGGTGGGTAGTATTGTAGCAGTACTCTCCTAAGTGTAGCCATTTAATCCATGTCCTATGTTGCCCGGCTACATAGTTTCTTAGATACCCCTCAATCCACTTGTTGACAATCTCTGTTTGCCCATCGCTCTGGGAATGATAACTTGTGCTTGTAGCAAGTTCTGTCCCTACCAATTTGAATAGCTCCTGCCAGAAAGCACTGGTGAATTTACTGTCACGATCACTGACAATGGTTTTGGGTAGCCCATGGAATCTAAAAACCTCTCTGAAAAATAACTCGACCACTTGCAATGTTGAATAGTCAGTAGAGATAGCAAAGAAGTGAGCAAATTTGGTCAATCGATCTACCACTACATATAAGTAGTCTCGTCCATGTACCTTGGGTAACCCTGTAATGAAGTCCATCGATATGCTTTTCCATTTCTGCTCCGGTATAGGTAATGGCTGAAGTAATCCTGTCGGATGAATATGTTCAATCTTGTTCTGCTGGCAGATACTGCATTCCCAGACGTGTTGTATTACCTCCCCCTTGAAGCCCTTCCATGAGAACCTCTCTCGGATCTGCTTGTAGGTTTTCAAGAATCCCTGATGCGTTGATAATGGCAAGTCATGCGATGCATGTATGATCTTCCTCTTTAAAGTTGATTTTGGGACAAGGTATATCCTACCTTTGTAATAGATGATGTCATCAATGATTTTGTACCTGTCATCCTGGATCTGTCCATCTAATAACTCACAAGCAAATTTGTATTTGGAATATTCTACTAAGAGAAGAGACCTCTTGTCTGTGGATATACTCATGAGGGATAATGAAGCTGGTCGTCTAGATAAGGCATCAGCTACTACATTGTTCTTACCCTTCACATACTCTATTTCAAAATCATAAGCCTGTACCTTGCTGACCCATTTCTGTTGGCGCTCATTTAATTCTTTCTGCTCCAAGAAGTATTTGAGGTTGTTATGATCTGTCTTGATTTTGAATTTGCTTCCCACCAAATACTGTCTGAATTTAGTTAAGGCAAGTAAGATGGCTAGCATCTCTTTGTCATATATGGAGTAGTGGCGCTCATAGTCTTTCAGTTTTCAGCTTTCAAATGCAATCGGGTGATGGTTTTGCATCAGTACTACCCCAAGTCCTTCTCCTGAAGCATCACATTCCACTATGAATGGCTGTGAGAAACCCGATAGTGCCAAAATTGGGCAAAAACTCATGATGGTTTTCATTTCCTCAAAGGTTTGTTGTGCCGATTCTATCCATGTGAATTCCCCTTTCTTTGTGAGATCAGTGAGTGGTGCGGCGAATTGAGAGAATCTCTTAACGTACCTCCTGTAATATGTGCAAGGGCCTAAAAAGCCCTTCAGTTCAGTAATTGTCTTTGGCGTAGGCCAATCCCGAATAGCTCTAATCTTCTCCATATGAACCTGCACCCCTTCTGCATTGATTATGTGTCCTAGATACAACATCTCCTTCATGCCAAACTCACACTTAGGCATCTTCGCGTAAAGCGAGTGCTATTCTAGAATTCTCAATACCTCATCTAAGTGTTTAGATGTTCCTCCCAAGTTTTGTTGTAAATTAAAATATCATCAAAGAATACTAGCAAATACTTTCGTAACTGAGCCCTGAAAGTGTGGTTCATGCAAGACTAGAAGGTGGCTGGAGCATTGGTGAGTCCAAAAGGCATGACTAGGAACTCATAGTGACCATAGTGGCAACGGAAAGCTGTCTTGGAAAAAGTCTTGATCCCCTACTCGGATCTGATGGTACCTTGATCGAAGATCGATCTTTGAAAAGTATTTGGCACCTAGTAGCTCGTCCATTAGTTCATCAGTCCTGGGGATGGGATACCTATTTTTGATGGTCTTCTTGTTGAGTGCTCTGTAATCAATACACATTTGTAATGTGCCATCCTTCTTTTTAACTAAGACCACTAATGATGCAAAGCAACTAGAACTCGTCCGAATATATCCTAGTTCTAGTAATTCCTTGATCGCCTTCTCGATGTCATCCTTGTATCTCTTGGGAAGTCTGTATGGAGTGGTTATGACTGCATGTGTCCCCTCCTCCAACTCAATAATATGCTCAAATCTCCTATCTGGTGGTCTACCTGCTGGAAGATCCCGAAATACCTTCTCATGTTTCTGCAATAGTGCCTGAATATATGTTGGATGTTGGGTGTCGTTCTCTGGAGGTTTTCTAAAAGTAACCAAGCACTCTGCTGACCATTCTATGTCACCCTATCTGAGTACAGCCTCCATTCTCTGTGTTGATATTGGTTTGGAGGGATAAGTATTCATGCCCCTAACAACTACTCGTTTTCCATCTGGTCCCTGGAATTCCATTTCCATTGCCCTGTAATCTGTAGTATATTTTCCTATTGAATAAAGTCATTGGACACCTAATACCACATTTGTATCAGCCACATTCACCACATAAAATGAGTCTCTCATCTAGTAGTTTCCTAATGTGACATTCATGTTAGGAATCCAATAGTTGCACTCCATCCTAGTATTTCCTGCTACTACTATAGTGAATCCCTCAAACTTCTCTGTCGAAATGAAATTGTGGGTTGCTCCCCCACCCATGCTGCATCAATGAAATTGTGGGTTGCTCCCCCATCAATCAACACTCCTACCTTGTAGCCCTGTACTACTTCTTTGACCCCGGGAGTATGACACCTAGGTACTCCAGATAATGTAGCAATAACTCCCTCTGGTGTATCTCCCTGGAGTGACTCCTCCTCTACTGCCTGCAATTCCTTTGTTGTTTCCTGCTCGGATTCTTCCCCTTCATTATCTGAATAGACCTCAATATAATGGGCCTTGTCCTTCCCTGAGCACCTGTGGCCCGAAACCCATGGTTCCTGACAAGTGAAACATAACTTTTTCCTTCTCAAATCTTTCCTCATGTCATCATCCAACCAATTTTTCCTTGGGCCTTCATGTTGAAAAGGTTTTCGGTCTTTGTCTTTTACCGGAAAGTTTGTCTTAAGTGGAAACCTGTTTTTCGAAACTAAATCTTGTAAATCTCTGGCTCAGCCGATTGCATCCTGTAGAGTAGATGGTTTGTAGGCTTTCACCCACCCCCGTATAGGTTCTGTCAAGGCCTCTGAAAACAGCATAATCAAGCTGCTCTCCAACACATCTGTCACCATAACAGCGACTCTCTGAAACTCTGAGATGAAGGCCTCGACACTACATATCTGTTTGAGTTGAGCCAACTATTTGAAGTGTATCTTTGGATCCTTCCTGTCAAATCGCTCCATGAGCTTCTGTGTGAAATCACTGTAGCAACTGATGGTGTTGTGACCCAATGTCACTAGCCCGTGGTACCACCACTCATGAGCCTCTCCGTTCAGGTGTAGTGTATCCAATTTAATGGCATCTGTCTCAGTCATGGGATTGAGTTGGAAGTAAGTATCCAACTTCTGAACCCATATTCTCGCTAAACCTCCGCAAGCCCCATCAAAGTTTGGTATGGTCAATCTACCCAAGGTTTTCTGCAACTCATAATTCTAGTTAAACCCTCTGTTGAAATTCCTGGGTCGGTTCCTACTTTTCATATTGCAGAAGTCTGAGAAAAACATGGCTGCATGGAACTCATCTCCCAAATCCATGTATTCCTGTAAATAGGCTCCAAATGGTTCACTAGGTTCTACTGGCATGATTGGTCCTGCTACGGCATCTTCCAGGAAGTGAGGCATAGTAGGTCTGTTGGAAGGTCTATTATATGTGGGGTGTGTTCTACATATTAGTGTATGCATGCTTCTCACTACTGCCTGTAGACCCTCTATCTACCAGTAAGAGAGGTATACAGCTATCACCTGGTTCTGGTTTCGAAGCCAATCTGTTTATTGCATGCAATACTTCCTTTTTCCCTTTGGCTAGGTCATGCAGTGCATTTACTAAGCTACAAAACTCCATCCTGCCTTCCTCTTCTCCTGTGCCTTTCCCTCTGTCAGAGTGTATACCTGTTGGGTCCATATCTAAGTTGGTATCTTCTAACTGGATATCCTCAAATTCCTGCTCCTCAATGTACCTACTCTTCCTTCTCCTATAGGTTACAAAAGAGTCTTCTTCTCTATTCATCTACTTCTCATGTTCAAGCCCACAGCTGGCAAGGAACATGATCTAATACCAATGTAATATCCCAAATATTGATATTCTACTGTTTCACTATTCCAAGGCTTACTTGTACTCTCAAAATGTGCAAGAATACTGAATAAAAATGTGCATGCAAGGTGCCGAGCAAAAAGCCCTAAATTATAGTTGAACGAGGGCAAATATTTTTAGAAAGAAGGTAAACACTTACCACTGATAATCAAGCTGAAGATGCTCTAGAGATAAGACGCATGCAGATAAAGCTGAGCTGGTGAAGTAATATTGCTTCCTTCCCGATGTTACCGCCCGAAAGCACAAAACCCTCTCCTCGGCTAAAGGTGACGTTTTTGGTGAAGGAGGTGCGTGATAGAGCTGAAAATTTACCTAGATGTAGATCCTCCCGTGCCGGAGAGAATGACCAGAGCATGCAGAGGCAATGTTATCGGAACTGGACGGTTCGACCGATTTACAGGGTTTTCTGGTCCAGTCAAGGCCCCAAACCGCTTGGCCCAGATTTTGAGCCAGATTTTGAGCTTGTATAGGCCCTGAACTGGTCCGGTTCGTACATTGTCATATGGAAGTCGTCTGGGGACCCACAGAACTCAACTTTTGGTTCTAACTTCACTGATGTATTTTGGTTCCGAACTTCAGTGATGTATTTTGGATCAGAACTTCAGTGATCTATTGCACTCGATAATATTTTGGTTATTTGCAATTGTACTTGCTATATATATGAGAAACTGTGCATATTTGTGTATTAATGGTTTGAATTCATATGTATGCACATGAATATATATGTTTTTTTACAAAATATGAATATTTTATGTATTTTTTTGTCTACCAGTTTTTTTTCCGATTCCGGTCCGGTTCACATTTTGGGCTCTGTTGCCGCCTAATACACACTTTATGACACAGGAAAGTCACAACCTGTTATGTGTGTCCTTGGGGGCAAGTGAGAGCTGGGGACCACTGTCACCACAGTCCGCAACTCCTCCGTTTAGGCAAGATCCCAACAGAGCCAAGGGGGGTAGTCCCTATGGGAAAACTATGTTCCAGGTTTATTAATTAATTAATGATTAATTAAAGGGATCTTTTCTTAAGAAGAGGCTAAGACCTTATATGAAACAAGACCAATGCCTAGATAATGGAGTCAAAATATTTACAAGTTACAAACTTAAAAGAATAAGAATGATTATCTACAGATTAAATTATCTAACCATGAGATAAATGAATAATACAATTATGAACAATAAGGAATCAAGTATTAAGCAATATACAGACGATTCACCAATGTAGACAATGAACAAGATTTACAATATAGCAGGAAAATGCTTTAAGTACAGATTATTAAGCCAGCGGTAAATTAAAGGAAAATAGAAATACTTTAAGCAGTTAAGCATTCACCACATGAACAATTTGCAAAGCTGAAAGTAAATGAAGTTGAAAGTAG
>LPNX010409583.1:2813-158530 GCA_001517045.1 Pseudotsuga menziesii | reverse complement strand
CCTGCAAAAGTGGAAAAATCCTCAGATTTTTCCAAGGTACAATTATGTACATCTTCATGTACATGGAGTTGCCACCTAGTCGAAATAGGTGGGCAACAGGCTCTACTACACACGTGTTCCTACAAACAATCTTCCGGTGGATGCCATATTGTTGTGTATGAATTAAATAAGGATGAAAGTCGATGGTGGACCTGAATGGCCTACCCTGAAGGAGACTAGGGAAGATATTTCATTGTCGAACCCTCGTTAGCTAAAGACGTCGTCTTCAACCCCAACTACCTCGGCTGCAAGTTGTGTTGCTGCTGAAAAGCTCCAAATCAACAATAATAATAATAGATATCTCCTTTAGTCCAATAATCCTTCTTAAATAGAGCCTCATGCGCTTTTAGGGTTTATGCTTCACTTTTGCATGCATGCACTTGTAATTTGATGTTGACTTTTAAGCCTAAAGAAATAAGGCTTCTTTTATCCGACTGATGACTTTAATACTAAATGAATGTCTCGATTTGTTCTAAGTACCAAATGTCCTCAGTCAATTCTCTCTAATGCAATACCCGCTCGAAGCTATGGGAATTAAGTAAGTTAGCGGGTGTTTTGGTGCTTAATTAGAGGGGGACATTACAGTCCTCCCCGCTTGAAATTGCTTGTCCTCAAGCAACTGCAAACTAGGATGTTGCAATACCTGCTCTCCCTCCCATGTGGCATCCTCCATAGGTAATTCTTTCCATTTTACCAAGTACTCTCGAATCACCTTGTTTCAAAGTTTCCTTTCTCGCACATATAGGATTCTCTCTGGAATCAGTACCAGCAACCCTTCATCATCTAAGGGAGGCAACTCGGTGGATGGAGCAATGTGTTGTCCTACTGTTTTCTCGAGGTTGGACACATGAAACACATTGTGAATTTTGCTCTCCTCTGGGAGTTCTAGTTCATAAGCCACCTCTCCAACCTTCCTAACTACCTTGTAAGGACCATAGAAGCGAGGTTTTAGTTTTTATGCTCCTTTTTTCTTGAGGGAAGATTGCTTGTAGGGTTGTAGCCGAAAATATACCAGATCTCCTACCTCAAAACTCCTTTCAATCCTGTGTCTGTCTGCATATAGCTTCTGTTGATTCTGTGTTGCCTATAGATTCTCCTTCAGGACCTTGAGAATATCTTGATTGTCATGTACCCGATCTTTGGCCTTGGGTGCCCTTCTGTCTCCAAAATCCAAGTCTACAAAGTTCAGTGCCTCATAGCCATATAGAGCCCTAAAAGGTGTCATTTTAATAAACACGTGTTGGGTAGTATTATAGCAGTACTCTCCTAAGTGTAGCCATTTAATCCATGTCCTTTGTTGCCCTGCTACATAGTTTCTTAGATACCCCCCAATCCACTTGTTGATAATCTTCGTCTGCCTATCGCTCTGGGGATGATAACTTGTGCTTGTAGCAAGTTTTGTCCCTACCAATCTGAATAGCTCCTGCCAGAAAGCACTGGGGAATTTACTGTCACCATCACTTACAATGGTTTTGGGTAGCCCATGGAGTATGCAAAACTCTCTGAAAAATAACTCAGCTACTTGCGATGTTGAATAATCGCAAGAGATAGCAAAGAAGTGAGAAAATATGGTCAATCGATCTACCACTACATATAAGCAATCTCGTCCCTATACCTTGGGTAACCCTGTAATGAAGTCCATCGAGATGCTTTCCCATTTTTGGTGAAGGAGGTGCCTGATGGAGCTGAGAATTTACCGGGATGTAGATCTTCCCGTGCCGGAGAGAATGACCGGAGCATGCAGAGGTTCTGACCCTTCTAAGCAGGCTAGCGAATTGTTCCTTGGTTGAGCTGCTCACGCCCCCAACCACACAAAATTGTTGATAACTGCACCAGATGAGCAAACTGGAACCTGTTGATCACCCAATGCAGTAGAGTGACCCTTCTGATGAAAATGATGCCAGTATACGAAAGATAAACTGAGATTTAGAGACTCGGCAAGTACTTTGGGGTTTTCCAGCTAAATCTCCCAGCTGCACACGTCTTCCTGCAAACCATCTTCTAATGGATGCCAAATCGTTGTGTATGAATGAAATAACGATGAAAGCCGATGGTGGACCTGAATGGCCTACCCTGAAGGAGACTAGGGCAAATATTTCACTGTCGAACCCTCGTTAGCTAAAAACGCCGTCTTCAACCTCTACTATCGCGGCTACACGCTGTGTTACTGCTGAAAATCTCCAAATTAACAATAATAATAATAGATATCTCCTTTAGTCCAATAACCCTTCTTAAATAGAGCCTCATGTGCTTTTAGGGTTTGCATGTCACTTTTAGGGTGTATGCTTCACTTTTGCATGCATGCACTTCTAATTTGATGTTGACCTTTGAGCCTAAAGAAATAAGGCTTCTTTTATCTGACCAATGACTTTAATACTGAATGAATGTCCCGGTCCTCAGTCAATTCGCTCTTATGTAGTACCCGCTCGAACCTATGGGAATTAAGTAGGTTAGTGGGTGTTTTGGTACTTAATTAGAGCGGGACATTACAGGCTCAGCCTAATCCAATGCTGAAACAGCAACCTGAAGTACTCTTCCTGTCCTCTACACATCCTGCCCAGTCAGCATCTGTGAAACCTGCTAATTGCACACTCCCCCTGTGCTCATAAACCAATCCATACTCCACTATACCTCTGATGTATCGAAGTATGTGCTTTGCAGCTGTCCAATTCACTCTTCGAGGGTCCACCATGAACTGACTCCAAGAGTTGACTACAAAGATGTTTGGTCAAGTGTTGACCAAATACATAAGCGATCCAATACGCTCACGATACAAGGTAGGATCAAATCCGATTGACCCTGATGCATCAATCTTCCTCCAGTTCGAAACTAGAGGTATGGCCATAGGCTTGCAGTCCTCCGTCCTGGATCTCTTCAAGATCTCTACTGCATACTTGCCCTGTCCAATGAAGAAGCATTCATCTCTCTGCAAAACCTCCAAGCCCAAAAAGTAATGCATCAACCCAAGGTCTTTCATCTCAAACTCCACTGCAAGGTTGAACTTGCAGTCTCCAATCACCCTCTCATCTCTTGTCAGAAAGAGATCATCTACATATAAGAACAGTATGAGGGGCACCTCACCTGTCAAGAAGTACAAGTTGTGATCAGCCTCACTCCGCTGAAATCCCATCTCCCGTAGATAGTTGTCTATCCTTGAGCACCATGCTCGAGGTGCCTGCTTGAGCCCATAAAGAGCTCGATGCAGTCTGCATACATGTGTCTCCCTATTCTCCACATCAAACCCCTCTGGATGCTCAATATATACCTCCTCCTCTATCACTCCATTAAGGAAGGCAGTCTTGATGTCCATCTGATGGACTCGCCAATCCATCTATGTTTCTAAAGAGATAATGGTCCAAATGGAAGAATAGCTGGCTACAGGGGTGAAGGCCTCCTCATAGTCAATACCCTCCTTCTGTGAAAACCCCTTATCCACAAAGTGTGCCTTATACTTTTCTACGCTTCCGTCTGCTGCATGCTTTACCCTGTAGATCCATCTGGATCCCACCACCTTCTTGCCTTCAGGTCTCGACACAACCTCCCATACCTGGTTCTTCATGACTGATTCATACTCCTCAACCATGGCCTCCTGCCACACCTCATGTTGTGCAACCTCCTCGAAACTAGAAGGTTCAGAGTTAATCAACTATGCCATCAGTGCCATATAACTGAGTCTCTCTGGTGGTACACTCCGTCTAAAAGATCTTTGTGGAAGATCCACTTGCATGGAATCCTGTACTATGGACCTGAACCACTTAAGCCTTGGCCTAGTGTATACTTGCTGCAATTGCTGGATCTTTGTCTCCTCCTGCAGCTCATCCTCCCCATCAAGGATAGGAGGATCATGTCCACCAAACTCCCTCTGACTACCAAAACCTGTGCCCTGTGTCTGTACCTGTACCTGTACATATGGCTCCTCCAACATGATCCTCGTGTCCTATGTTGGTTCCTACTCTACTGGTAGTTCCATAGATCTCTGCAAGGCCCTGTCCTCATCAAACTGAACATCCCTGCTCACAATGATTCTCTTGCGAGCAGGAATGTAAACTTTGTATGCCTTCGAAGTCTCGTTATAACCAACAAGTAACCCTTTCTCTCCAGAAGGGTCCAACTTCTTCCTAGTGTCAACATGAACATGACAATAGCAGACAATGCCAAATATGCGGATGTGACTTAAATTTGGCCTAGTGCCTGTGAAGACCTCCTCGAGTGTCTTCCTACCCAAAGTTGTGTGGGGACACCTGTTCTGAATGTAAGCTGCAGTCCTGTATGCCTCGGCCCAAAGGAATAGTGGTAATCCCTGATCAAATAGCATGGCCTTGGCTGCTCCTACCATGGTCATATTCTTCCGCTCTACAACTCCATTCTGTTGTGGGTTATGGGGCACAGTGTGCTCTTTCTTGATCCCCTCTGTCGAACAATACTCCATGAACTCTTTGGAGGTGTACTCACCCTCGTTGCCTGTCCTCAACACCTGAATCTTCTTTCCTGTTTGGTTCTCCACGAGAGTCTTGAACTCCCGAAACCTCTCAAAGACCGCTAACTTGGCCTTCAGGAAATAGATCCAGGTTTTCCTGGAATAATCATCAATGAAAGTTACGCAGTAACTGTAACCACTAAAAGAATGGACACTCATAGGTCCACATACTTCCGAATGCACCAAGTCCAAGGGCTCCTTAGACTTGTGCTCACTCTGTGGGAGAGGATTCCTGATGTTCTTCCCCAAAGCACAACCCTTGCTGGTTATGCTTCTCCTCCCATACCTGAGGAACTCCAATGACTGCTTGTCTCAAGTGCCTCAATGCTCCATGGTGCAAGTGTGCCATCCTCCTATGTTATAACTCACCCTAACTATTGTCGCTACTGACTAGAGCCTTCACAGGCTCAAAGTGTAGTCTATACACTTTCCCGTTCCTGATCCCAATCACCTGATCCAAGCTCCTATCTGATCCCTTGAGCCTGATATGCACTCTATGGTCTCGAAATTTCAACTGAAATCCCTTGTCCTCTAGAGTGGAGACTGATATGAGGTTCTTGGTCAACCCTAGAACATATAACACATCAGCAAAATTGATGGGTTTGCCAGACTCCCTCTGAAATGAAACAGTGCCAACTCCCTGCGCCTGATATCGGGCATCATCACCCAGCTCAACGTGGATACTTGTTCCACCCTCCTGCAAGTCCTTGAAGTATCTCCTCTGTCCAGTCATATGACTAGATGCTCCACCGTCGATGTACCAAATACTGCTATCTGCGGTGCTTGCCATGCAATTTATCAAGCAAAACTCCTCATCAAAGTTCCTACTGAAATCCTCCACCTCTGCAGATCCGGCCATCTGAGTGTTGCTCTTCTCTCTTTCTGGGCACTAGGAGGAAAAGTGTCCCTTCTTGTTGCAAATAAAACACTTGACTTTTGATATGGCAAGGTTCTTCTTACCACCCTTCTTCCTCTTTTCCTTACCCTTGCCCTTCCCTGTCAAGGCTAGAGCCTCCTTGTCCACAATCTGTGGGGCACTGTTGGATGAGCCTGATCCTTGACCCATGCGAGTCTCCTCCTACACAAAGTCATCCCATAGTCTCTGCCAATCAGGGAGACTCTCCCTAGCCACAACACCTTTGACAAAGGTGTCCCATGGCTTAGAGAAGCCATTGAGGGCTATCCGAACTAGCTCCTCATCCTCAGTCTTAGAGCCAACAGCTCCAAGCTCATCCCTGATCTGTGTGACCCTTGTGAGATAAGACACCACTCCTTCTCCCTTGGCCATCTTGGTACTACGCATCCTCTCTTGCAACACCATCTTCCGATTTACATTCTTGCTTTGGTACAGACTTTCCAAAGCCGTCCACATCTCTAATGCGGTCTTCTTCCTAGAAAGGTGAGGGACTATGTGGTCCTTCACCCCATCCAAGATGACCATTATGGCTCTGGAATCAATCTTCTTCCAAGCTATCAAAACTGTCAGATCTGTGGGTGCAACCTTCGTGGAGTCAATGTGCTCCTCTACATCACTAACATCTAGAATCCTTGTGATCCTTTCTTTCCATGTAGGAAAGTTCTGAGCACCCTGAAGTCTATCCTCAACTCTCAACTGCACGACCATACTGAAGTGTGCCTGTCAAACCGTAGATCTGCTATCTAAGTTTGTGTCTTCAAATAGATCTACCCCTAATGTATCACTGCCGCAACAAATCTCTTGGATTTAGCTCACCAGAACTCTGATACCATGCAAAATTTTCCTTCAAAGCACAACTAGGGCTAAAACAGTATATTTAATTTGATTATTGAAATAACCACACATGTACTTATTTACTAGTATGCAACGGAATATAAAGTACTGAGAAATAATTCACAACTTCACATCACAATATAGACACTATTATTTTGGGTATGGAAAGCCCCGGAAAAACCCAAGATTGGGAAACCTGTGCAGCAGTCAGATATGGGTTTTATTATAGAGAAAATATGGAACTTTTACAATCAACTGCTAATCACCCAAACCTAGCAAAGTAGCACCCAATAGAATCACTGGACAACCCCAGCTAAAACCCAGCACACCTATGTGTGACTGTATGGCCAGCAGTACGGCTTCACACACATGGTTGTATGGGGTTGTACATCTGTATTGTTGTTGTACAGAATCCGTACGGTCTGTACAGCAGCTGTACAGAATTTCATACGGTCTGTATGGCCTCCTCTAAAACTGCTTCCTGTGCGGTCCTCTTCCCGCTTGGAAGCTCGGTCACCCTGTCTGTTAGCTCCTTGGTCTTCTCTGCAAAACCCTCCATCTGACTTTCTCTCTCTGTCTGTAACCTATCTCTGTTGGAATACAGGTGTGTGTGTCATCTCCACCAATTGACCTTTCTTTTATAACTTTATGCAAAGCGAAAACCCTAATTTCACTTTCACTTTATGAAAAGTGTTTGCATAAAGTCAATTAATAATTAGAACACTTTAATTTATTTTCCAAAGTAAACTTAGAAAAAATAAATTAAATACAACTGGTTTCCTGATTTAAGTCTTCTGCATGCAAGGACACATGCATGCAGGAAGACCTTCTTTGTTGCTGTTATTTTAACAGATTCAGTATTTACATACTAAGGTTGCAAAAGATGATCCCGTACTCATAGATGATTCAATATTTACATACTGAGGCTGTAGAAGATGATCTAGTCTTCTCATACTGGGATTGTTGATAAAGATGCATGATGTTGTTCCAAAACTTCCTATGACATATAGAGATCCACCAGTCAGTTGTACAGTTGTGATGATGGTTGTTGTTGATCAAGAATACCTTCCTAGTTAAGGTGGAGTGTTAAAGTATTGTAACTTTGGAAGATATTCTATTGTACTTTTGTTGTATTCTCCTTCGGATATGTTATTCCTCCATTCGGAGATGTCCTTGATGTAATTGGTCATGTAAAAGTCATGAGGTAAACCCTTCGTTGCAAGTCGGGCAATAGTATCCACAAAAGTAATGTATAAAATGTATTTTGAGCATAGTTACATATATCGTGTCGACGAATATATCGTCGAGGGTCCAGAAGGTAACTTATCAGCAGCAACAACGAAAATATCGGAAAATATCGGCAAATGTCGTAAAGCATCAAAAATATACAAAAATAACCATTTTTTCAATGTTTTAACATCTTAAGATGAAAATACAACTAATTTATAAGATGCATAAGATGTCAAATAGTGGACCATGATCACATATCGACTATAAACTGAAAATATTGAAATATGTTCCTGATGGAATGATAGAAAAACACATCAAATGATCAAAATAAATGTCTCTCAAGAGATGAGTCATCATGACTCATGAGGCATCTAGATACTACATAATACAATGATAAATAGTAGGAATCATCAATCCCCTCTACCCCTTTTATAAGTAAGGGACACCACTCTTCCTCTGGAAACAGTAGGGGGGCCTGTAGGTGCTTTGGATGAGTTAGGCGTCAAATTGGAAGCTCCAACTACTCAGGCTATGGTGGAAGGTCCAACTACTCTACAATTTTGATGAAGCTTCCCATGTTTAATGAGTGAAGGGTATATTTTTATTAAGGTCATGATAAAAGATTTCAACAGTCAATGCCACCAACATCAAGGTATAGAGAGGGGTTGATGTGCTTGATTAAATGCCAATCCCATACCCTCATACTTGATAAAATCCAGTGGAATTGTTGAAATCTTGAAATCCTAAAAACTATTAAGTCTATTAAGTCTAAATGGGATCCAAAATTCTACTTTTTGCATATGAAATCCGATGAGATTGGAACCACTTTCAAACATCCTGAAACAATTAATGGTAATGTTAAAAATTTAAGTAAAAGGAAGGAGAATGTTCTATCCTTTTACTTTAAGAATTTAATATTACCATTTATTACTTTAAGCATTTAATATATTTAGTTTTAAATTTTAATAACACTGCCAAAAACTTAACCCATGGATTTATTTCTCAAATTTCATGCAAATTTTTTTAGCAGGGGGATATTTTCCAAAATATCCCGATATATCGCGACACATTGAATGTCGAAAATGTCGCAATTTTTTAGTGGCGATATATCGCCAAGGGGAATGACTCGCGATATATCGCCAATATTTGTAACTATGATTTTGAGTTTCACTAAGTAGGTTGGCCCTTATCAGTAGTGTTACACGGGGACTCGCCCCCCAGGGTCGGGGACGCGCCCCCCTCGCTCCCTGCGCCCCGGGGGCTTCTAGGGAAACGTTTCCCAGCGTCCCCAAAATTAGGAAACTCTCGGAAACGCACAACGGGGCGCGTCCCCAAAATTAGGAAACTCTCGGAAACGCACAACGGGGCGCGTCCCCTATTCTGCAGCGCGCTCCGGTGAAGGGGGGCTCCCAGACGCCCCCCTGTCCCCACGCCCCCTCTTGAAACTGGGGGGCTTCCAGACGCCCCCTCCTGAAACTGGGGGGCTCCCAGACGCCCCCCCCCGCCCCCCTTTTAGTAGTTTACATGAGATGAATCATTGAAGTTTTATTGTTGGGATTTAATAATTTATAATATTATTTTCTATTAAGACTTGGACGCCCCCTCGCCCCCCCCCCCCCGAATTTCGCTAAAATTTGGGGGTGGTCTCCACACGTCCCCACTATGTGTTTCCCCTCTCCCGCGTCCCGGAAACTTGGGGGAACATTGCTTATTAGAGAACCTGGCCGACCTAGTTAGTTATTTGAGTCACTCACCTAATGAATATAAATAGGTGAGGCACCTCTCTCATTCTTACACACATTACACTCAAGCATTGCTCAAGAGAGAGAGAGAATGAGAGTATAATGTGGAAGAGGAGCAGTTGTTCTTGTTCTTGGGGTTTTACATTGTACTTGGTCGAATTCTATACTGAGGAAGTTTTGCGGGGTTTTCTCCCTTGTGGTTTCCTCAAGGAAAATCTGTGTTCTCTTGTGTTGTTGTACTTGTCTTTCTTTCAATGATCCTTTGCCTATGGATATGATGTTGTGATGCTAAATGTTTTAGATCTTGTATAACCATTAAAAATCTAACAAAAAATACCCTTCTATATCAAATCAACTCTGAAAATGTGTTCTTTCAACAAAAGACCAGACTCCTTTTGTTACTTAGCCATAAATGAGGATGCACCACTCTTTCATAAAAACTGCATTTTTACATACAGAGGTACCTTGGAAAGATAATGCCCAAATTTCAATTAAATGTTTCCCAAGCTTGGATGTAATGCATATTACTACTATTTTTGCTCAGAACCGAGCTTCATGTTGTAAATGATCCAGATTCCAGGTAACTGCCCCACAATTGAGAATTGAGGGTTTATTTTTGCTCTTTTTGTCATTATGCTATGCCCAAAAATCTCTGTATGTTATGCCCAAAAAAATTTGTTCTGTTGTTTGAGGCTCCAAACAGCTCTAAGTCGGCCAAAAATTCCTCAAAAAATTATGTGAACACCCTATACAAATAAAGGTGTAACATAGTCTAAATTTAAATTTTCTTGTTTCCCAACCCCCATTCAGTATTGATTGCTTCAAATGAACTTGAAAAGCTAGGAAATTTTACAAACTTTAATAGAAGCATAATTTAAAACACAGACACACCATTAAATTTAAAGCCTTAGAATTTTAGGCAATAGGGCCAAGGAAAAACCCAAAGGGAAAACATGTCAGAGGGAAAATATTTTTATTATTTCTTCAAGACAGTACATCAGAATAATAAAAATGATGGCACAACTTATCTCCTACAGATGACCACAAGGTTGCCTCGAATATTGTGTAGAAGCTGCTTCGAATACAGTGTAAACCTCAGTCTTGAAACGTGTGCTAACTCAGCACTGTACGGTCTGCATCTCGCAGCCTAGTCACCATCTCGAACTCTGTGCACTTTACGATCTACAATCTAGGAATTCGTGCCAACAAACTCAACATTAATTGAACTGGAAATTCATGCCTCACATCCTCGAATTTCATGCCATCAGCTACAGAAATTATGTTGCTGCAATAAAGGCTATACGACCCTCAATGCTGTCAGGATAGTCTCGTTTTTCGTGCCCATAATTGGGAAAATTCACTGCTTTCTTCTCCTTGAAACTGAGCCAGTTAACCTTGAAAATCGTGCCTAAACCTACTGTACAAAATACATACAAATGCGTGCCAGTATCACACTGTAACTTGCTGCTCGATTTTTCCTGAAATTTGTATTGTAGATACCCTTTCTATCAGCGTCCTCCTCCAGAAACTCAACTTGGTCTCTTTTTCTCCAAAACCTCTTTGGATGAGAGTAATAATGATGCCTTCAATCCCTAGTTTCTAGCCTTTTTATTCATGGTAACCACCTTTTTAATCCAATGGCCAAGATTAGATCTTGACACAATGAGATCTAAGGCTGAGAATACATGCTCATTATTTTCTCATTAAATGTTATTAAATGCACTTTTCATTTAAATGCGTTATGAGACATTCAATTACTCCACTTTATTTATCATAATGTCAAATTTAATTAAAACCATGAATACACTTTATAAAGTGACTTTATCTCTCATAAAGTTCATCTCACTTTAATAAAGTAACTAGGGATAACTTGGACACACTTCCACTCCTAGGCACACGAAGTGGAAAACACTTGTCCTTGGTATACATTTTAACACTCCCTCTTACCGAGGAAAGTGTTTCTCACAACCCCCAACTTGTCCCTGAAATGATTGAACTTGGCGCTTCCCAAAGACTTCGTCAAAAGATCTTCCACCTGCTCCTGAGTGGGAATGTACTGCAACTCTATTGCTCCTCTCTAGACATAGTCACAAATAAAGTGGTACCTGATCTCAATGTGTTTTGACTATCATGAAAAATTGGATTCTCAAAAAGCTTGATGCAGCTTTGATTATCACAATAAATCACAGTTGGCCTCAACTCCTGACCAAATAAACCAACCAACAACTTGTGAAGCCATATGGTCTCACAACTGGCCTAACTGGATGCCATATATTCTGCCTCTGTTGAGCCCAGACTGAAACAACACTCGGATTTACTCTTTTGGTCTGTCTCACCACCATCCCAATGAGAATCTGTATAACCAACCAATTTGACTCCATCTACTCTCCTATAGTCTAAACCAAAATCTATTGTGCCACGCAAGTATCTCAACACATGTTTTGCATCAATCCAATAAACACTATGAGGATCCACCATGAAGTGGCTCAAAGTGTTCACTACAAAACAAATATTCGACCTAGTGTTAACAAGATACATCAACAAACCAATGAGCTAACAATATACAGTCGGATCCACCAACTTTTCCTCAGATGCATGAAGCTTCTTCTAGTTGGCGATCAAGGGCATAGTCATTGGTCTACAATCCTACATCTAAAATATCTCCAGAATATCCATAGCATACTTCCCCTATCCAATGAAAATGTGCCTCGACTCCTGCCACGCCTCCAGACCCAAATAGTAATGCATCTACCCAATGTCCTTCATCTCAAACTCCGACGCAAGATCTTTCTTGCACTCTGCAATGAGCTTATAAGCACCTGTAATGATCAAGTCATTTACATACAGCACCAGAATAAGTGAGCCTCACCAACAACAATGTAGTGAAGGCTTGGATCTGCCTCACATTTTTGGAATCCCAAAATATGCATCAATCTTGGATTACCAAGCTCTCAGATCTTGCTTTAACACATAAAGGGACTTCTTCAACCTACACACACAGGACTCTCTCTCATGCACCTCGAATCCTTGTGGCTGCTCCATGTACACCTCCTGTATAATTCCATTAAGAAAAGTTGTCTTCAAATCCATCTGATGAATGCTCCAACCCATCTCTACAGCAATGGAAATCATTGATCAAATAGAGGAGTACCTAGCCACTGGCGCAAACATCTCACCATAATATACTCCCTATATCTGTGAGAAGCCTCACGCCACAAACCGAGCTGCATACTTCTTGATGTTGTCATCTGTAGCATGCTTGATTTTGTAAGGCCATCGAGAAGTCACAATTGACTTCCCCTTGGTCTCGGAACCACCTCCCACACATCATTCATCATGATGGAACTATACTCTTCCACCATGGCATCTCTCCACACCTAATGTGAAGCTGCCTCCTCAAAAGCGGAAGGCTCCAACTCACAAAGACTAGTCACCACTGTTGATTTTTGTACCTAGGAAAGTGTACCCTTAGGTGACTTTAGCCTTAGTCGTTTAAAAGGGGAAATTAAAGTGACACTTGCATTCAATGACTTGATATGAGCATTTAATGTGACTTTAGAGATTAAAGTCAATTTTTGATAAATTTAAATGGGTGAGTGAATTTAATATTTATGAGATTTAAATGAGAGCATTTAATCTCATCCACTGATATAGTCTAATCTCAGCCATTGGATTAGATGGCTCCTCACCTACCTAGGGCTTAGACAAAAAGCAAGGGAAAAGGCATTTGCATTCATTCTTGAGACGAGAAGAAGAGAGAAGAGAGAGGAGGCACGAATTTCGAGGCAGCTGAGTTTCCAGGAAGCACAAATTTCCAGAAGTTTTTGGTTCGCACGCATCCTGAGGTGACCGTACAGTACATGTTTTGAGGGCATGGTTTTCAAGGCAAGTCTGGGCACAAATACCGAGAAGGAAGGCACAAATACCGAGGTTGTACTCTGCACAGAAACTGAGGTCGTACAACATTGTTTTCGAGGTCCGTACAATCTGTACGGATTGTATCTTTTTGCACATAAATCGAGGAGGATTTTCTGCACAAATTTCGAGGCCATGGGCATAGAAATCGAGGGACTGATTTGGCTAGGATTTCGAGGCTCAGTTTTGAAACAAAAATCGAGGAGGCATTTTGGCACAGAAATCGAGAAAGCTTGGGTGCATTTAATACAGTAGAGATAAGTTGTACTTCTGTTGTACTTGTTCCATTTACTGAAAGAAATAAAAATACTCTCTCCTAACAGGTTTTCCCCTTGTGGGTTTTTCCTGGGCATGTTGCCAAAAATTTACTATGTCTGAAAATTTCATGGTGTGCATTTATTTCATTTTTTGTGATTAAAATTGAGTTACAACAGTGTTGATTTCAGTCTGAAATTTTATGTGATTTCCATCCTTACGCGTTTCTGGGTTGGGCATTAAACAGAGATTTTTTTTACATTTAAACCGGCGGCTGAAACTAAGAAAAACTTACATGGTATCAGAGCTAAGTGGGGCAGAAAAATAATTTTTGCAGACATAAAGGTAATTTCCAGATTTCAGAGATTTTCTTTTGATAGTAGCAGCATTTTGTTGAAATTTGTTCTTTGAAAAATATGACTTCAACTGGTCTGAGAATGGAGGATAGGGTTGATGGGGCTGGGAATTTTGTCCCATGGAAAGCTATCATTTTGCTTGTGTTGGAGGAAAATGACTTGTGGGAGGAGGTAGTCAGAAATACTACAGCTAATCCCCTTGCTATTCCTGCTTCCATCGATGCAGTAACATTGGTTGCCTTCAACAAGAAAGATATTAAGGCCAGGAGTATTATCCTAGATGTTGTTAAAGACCATGTGATTCCACACATTTCAGGGAAGGATCGTGCACATGAAATGTGGAGTGCTTTGACCGTATTGTTTCAGAGCTCAAACGAGAATAGGAAGATGGTTTTGAGGGAGAAGCTGAAGAGTATCAGGATGGTCAAAGGAGAGGTTATGTTGTCTTACCTTACTAGGATCTCTCAGATGAGAGATGAGCTTGCAGCAGTTGAGGAGGTTGTTCCTAATGCAGAGCTAGTGCAGACATCCGTGAATGGAGTGCCAAAGCCTTGGGCTGTGTTTGTGGAGGCTTTAGTAGCTAGGGAGACCTTACCGACATGGGACAAGATATGTGATGATTTTGTCCAGAAGGAGGCTCGGAGGGGTCTTGTGTAGGGCAGTGCTTCTACTAGTAGGGAGGATGAGGAGGATGTGGCCTTGACAACAAAGGGGAAGAACAAGAACAAGAACAAGAAGGGTGGGGCCAAGCAGCAGGATGGGCAGAAGAAGGATTTGAGCATTGTAAAGTGCTTTGCTTGTCAGAAGATGGGACACTATGTTGGGCAGTGTCCAAATAAGAAGAAGAAGCAGCAGCAGCAGACAGCAACTTCAGCGGAGGTTGAGGATTTTGCAGCTAGATTTCAGAGAGAGTTTTCTCTATGCACTAGACATATTGATAGAGAGAGAACATCTATTATCACCAGTGCGGATGTTGATAGAGAGAGGGAGTTTTCCTTGTTAGCAGACCATTCCTACAGTGCATCTACTTCCAGCACTTGGTATATTGATAGCCGAGCTTCGAGCCACATGACAGGTGCTCGAGAGATGTTATCCGAGCTTTCGCAGACAAAGACTGATGTGGAGGTGGTGTTGTGAGATGATTCAGTTGTCAGAGTAGTTGGGCGTGGGACCATTACCTTTTAGAGGGAGTCCATAAGTCCCATGGTTTTGAGAGATGTACTGTATGTACCTGGGATGAAGAAGAACTTGGTTTCAGTTTCCATGATCGAGGATCGGGGTCTTGGGGTGTCCTTCTTAGATGGACATGTGCATGTGTTTCCCAAGACTGCAGGACCATCTGCTTCATATGCCATTGGAGTCAAATGTGGGAAGTTGTACAAGCTCTTATTTCAGCCTCAACATGCCTTGGCACATAGTAGCGTCAGTTAGCTTTGTGAGCTTTGGCATAGGAGGATGGCTCACTTGCATCATCCAGCTTTGAGATTGTTGAGACATATGGTTACAGGTTTGCCTAAGTTCAGCACTGAGCAAAGTGATGTTTGCAAGGGGTGTGCTTTAGGAAATTACACCAAGACTGCTTTTCCTAGCAGTGATGCAGATCAACAGGGATTCTTGACTTGATACATTTAGATTTGTGTGGACCTATGTCATCTATTTCTCTGAGAGGATATGAGCACTATGTGACATTCATCGATGATCATTACATGAAGACCTGGATCTACTTCCTAAAGAGCAAGAAGTCTGAGGAAGTCTTGCAGAGGTTCCAAGAGTTCAAAGCTCTTGTGGAGAACCAGACAGGGAGGAAGATACGGGCTCTGAGATCGGTAAACGAGGGTGAGTATACCTCCAAGAAGTTTGATGGATATTGCAGACAAGAGGGCATTAGGAGGCAGTTGACAGTTCCATACACTCCAAAGCAAAATGGAGTGGCATAAAGGAAGAACAAGTCTATTGTTGGAGCAGCCAGAGCTATGTTACATGACCAGTCACTTCCTTCCTTCCTTTGGGCAGAGGCATAGTATAGTTGTCTATCTTCAGAACAGGAGTCCCCATCGTGCCCTGGGGAACATGACACCAAAGGAGTGTTTCAAAGGCAAGAAGCCTGAGGTCAGCCATTTTCGCATATTTGGTAGTTTGACTTACTCTCATGTCCCTTCTGAGAAGAGGACAAAGTTGGAGCCCACCGTAGAGAAGGGCATCTTTGTGGGCTATGATGAGACTTCGAAGGCCTTCTGTATTTACCTTCCTTCTCAGAGGAAAGTTGTTGTGAGGAGGGATGTGAAGTTTGAGGAGGAGCGGGCCTTCAGGAAGTCTAGAGAGTTGGAGCAGGGAGAGGAGCAGGTTCCTGCACCTCAGGTTGTTTCACAGGTACCATCAGTACAGTAGATAGATCCACAGGTTTTCAGAGTTACTAGACCACACAATGTAGGCACAGGTTCACCAGTTTCAGTGGTTCATCCAGCAAGATCTTCGGGGACAGGTTTTGGGTCTCAGATTACAGGTTCACCGTACAGAGGATTAGGATAACAGAGTTCACCAGTTGTCGGTACACCAGTTGCTGGTTCACAGGTTACTAAGGCTTCTACCTCTGGTAGTTCATCAGATGAGGACAAACCAGTGTGGGAGCAGTCTTCAGGGAAGAAGAAGCCTAAGTGGCTTCGGGATACCTTGAAGGAAGCTCAGGAGTTTGGGACACCCAAGGAGCCAGTGAGGGCTATTCAAATGCCAGACAGATTGGGCATGGCATTAGTGGCTAGTTTACGTGATTCAGAGCCTTCTACTTTTGAGGAGGCCTCCCAACATCATGTTTGGCGAGATGCCATGATGGATGAGTACCATTCCATCATGAAGAACGATGTATGGGAAATAGTTCTGAGACCCGAGGGGAAGTCAATGGTGACTTCTAGGTGACTTTACCAGCTAAAGCATGTTGCGGATGGTAGTGTGGAGAAGTACAAGGCCAGGTTTGTAGCGCAGGGGTTTTCACAAATTGAGGGAGTGGATTATGATGAGACCTTTGCGCCGGTTGCTCAGTATACTTCGATCAAGGCATTGATTTCCATTACAACGAAAATGGGTTGGAAGATCCATCAGATGGATGTGAAGACTGCATTTCTCAATGGAATCATTCATGAGGAGATTTATGTTAGAGCAGCCTCAGGACTTTGAGATTCATGAGAGAGAGTCTCATGTTTGCAAGTTGAAGAAAGCCTTGTATGGGTTGAAGTAAGCTCTTAGAGCTTGGTACTCCAGGATCGATTCTTACTTGCAGCGGATAGGGTTTCGGAAGAGTGAAGCAAATCCGAATCTCTATTTCTGATTTCATCATGGTTGGAGATTATCTGCTCATTCTTCTGTTATATGTGGATGACTTATTTATCACAGGAGGAGAGAGACCCATTGCAACTTGCAAGAAAGATCTTGCTTCTAAGTATGAGATGACCAATATTGGGTTGATGCACTATTTTCTGGGATTGGAGGTTTGGTAGGAGCCTGGACATATTTTCCTGGGACAAGAAAAGTATGTTGTTAATATTCTGAGGAGATTTAGGATGGAGGATTGCAGGCCGATGTCTACACCAATGGTCACCAACTGGAAGAATCTTCATGCTTCTGAGGGAGACTTGGTGGATCCTACACTCTACCGTCAGCTCATTGGTTCTTTGATGTATTTGGCCAACTCTTGGCCAGATTTGTGTTTTGCGGTGAACACTCTCAGTCAGTTCATGGTTAAGCGTAGGAGAGTGCACTGGGTAGCCGCAAAACATGTGTTGCGTTACCTTGCAGGGACAATGGAGTATGGTCTAGACTACAGGAGGTCGAATGGGATCAAGTTGATTGGCTTCACAGATTCAGATTGGGCAGGCAGTGTGGCAGACCGGAAGAGCATGTACGGATGTTGTTTCAATTTGGGCTCGGCAGCAGTGCCGTGGTTCAGTCAAAAGCAGAAGTCTGTTGCTTTGAGTTCTGCAGAGGCCGAGTATATGGCATCCAGTCAGGCCAGTTGCGAGGCGTTGTGGCTTCGCAAGTTGCTGGTGAATTTATTTGGTGAGGAGCTAAGGCCTACGGTGATCTACTGTGACAATCAGAGTTGCATCCAACTCTCTGAGAATCCAGTATTTCATGACCGGTCAAAGCATATTGAGATCAGGTATCATTTCATCCGAGATTATGTTCAGAGAGGAGCAGTGACTTTACAGTACATTTCCACTGATGAGCAGGTTGTAGATATTCTGACGAAATCTTTGGGGAGGGGCAAGTTTGTCTTCTTCAGAGACAAGTTGGGAGTGGTGCAGAACACCTTCCTCGGTAAGAGGGAGTGTTGATTTTTCTACCTAAGAAAGTGTTCCCCTAGGTGACTTTAGCCTTAGTCACTTAAAAGGGGAAATTAAAGTGACCCTTGCATTAAATGACTTGAGATGAGCATTTAATGTGACTTTAGAGATTAAAGTCATTTTTTGATCAATTTAAGTGGGTGAGTGAATTTAATATTTATGAGATTTAAATGAGAGCATTTAATCTCATCCATTGATCTAGTCTAATCTCAGCCATTGGATTAGATGGCTCCTCACCTACCTAGGGTTTAGACAAAAAGAAAGGGAAAAGGCATTTGCTTTCATTCTTGAGACGAAAAGAAGAGAGAAGAGAGAGGAGGCACGAATTTCGAGGCAACTGAGTTTCCAGGCAGCACGAATTTCGAGAAGTTTTTGGTTGGCATGCATCTCGAGGTGACCGTACAGTACAGGTTTTGAGGGCATGGTTTTCAAGGCAAGTCTGGGCACAAATACCAAGAAGGCGGATACAAAAATCGAGGCCCTATTCTGCACAGAAACCGAGGTCGTACAGCATTGTTTTCGAGGTCCGTACAATCTGTACATACTGTACCTTTTTTCAAATCAAGGAGTATTTTATGCATAGATTTCGAGGCTGTGGGAATCAAAAATCGAGGGACTATTTTGGCTTGGATTTCGAGGCTCAGTTTTGGCACAGAAATCGAGGCATTTTGGCACAGAAATCAAGAAAGTATGGGTGCATTTAATGCAGTAGCGATAAGGTGTACTTCTGTTGTACTTGCTGTTCCATTTACTGAAAGAAATAAAAATACTCTCTCCTAACAGATTTCCCCTTGTGGGTTTTTCCTGGGCATGTTGCCAAAAATTTATAGTGTCTGAAAATTTCATGGTGTGCATTTATTTCATTTTCTGTCATTAAAATTGAGTTACAGCAGTGTTTATTTCAGTCTGAAATTTTATGTTATTTCCAGCTTTATGCATTTCTAAGTTGGGCATTAAACTAAGATTTTTTTTTACATTTAAACCGACGGTTGAAACTGAGAAAAACTTACAACCACAACCATGTAGCTGGAAAATCTCTCTGGTGCTTTACTCCCTTTCACCTTCCTCTTGGGTTTCCCCACAAACTTCATAGCCTCCTTCACAAGTTCTTTAAGCCAACTTGGCTTTCTCTTCTTGGAAGTAACTTCCCGTGGAGAGACCTCCTCTTGTAGATCCTCATTTGACACTTGTCTACCTGAAGAAGTAGCACCTGAGATCTGAGATCCTGTCACTAGTGATCCAAAATCAAGCAAATCAGAAGCACATGAAAGTGGATCTGGTGAACCTGTACCTGTACCTAGAGAACCTGTAGGTTGAGTCCCTAAACCTGGAGATCCTATAATCTATGGACTAGTCACTCCCGATACCTATGACCCTACACCCTGAACAGTTGGACTCTAAGATGTGCTCACCTATGATGCAAGATCCTGCCACTACCTCTGCTCTGACTCACGAGACTTCCTAAAGGCTTGCTCCTCAAATCTCACCTCTCTCCTCACAACAACTCTCCTCTGCCCTGGAAGGTATATGCAGAAAGCCTTTGAAGTCTTGTCATAACCCACAAAGATTCCCTTGTCTACAGTGGGCTCCAACTTTGACCTCTTCTCTGAACAGACATGAGAATATCTCAGGCAACTAAATATGCGGAAGTGACCAATCTCAGACTTCTTTCCGGTGAACATCTCCTCAAGAGTTTTGCACCCCAAGGTTTAGTGTGGACTCATGTTCTGAACATATACAGCAGTATTATAGGCCTCAACCCATAAAAGGAAAGGAAGACTCTAAGCATGAAGCATCGTTGTGGCTGCTCCCACTATAACCATGTTCTACCTTTAAGCAACCCCATTTTGTTGTGGGGTATATGGAACTGTTAACTGGCTCTTAATGCCCTCCTGTCTATAAAACTCATCAAATGCAGTGGAGGTATAACCCCCATCGTTTGATCTGAGCACCTGAATCCTCCTCCTTGTTTGGTTCTCCACAAGAGCTTTGAACTCTAGGAACTTCTGCAAGACTTCTTATGATTTCTTGCTCTTCAGAAAGTAGATCCAGGTCTTCCTGGAGAAATCATCAATAAACGTGACATAACACTTAAAACCAGTGAATGAAACAGAAGACATTGAACCACATAAATCAAAGTGGATTAAGTACTCATGTTGATTTGCTATCACTGCTCGAAAAAGCAGTCTTGGTGTACTCTCTCAAAGCACACCTTCTACACACATCACTTCGTTTCGTGCTAAACTCAGGAAACCCTATCACCATGTCTCTCATCATCCTCAAAGCAGGATGATGCAAGTGGGTCATCCTCCTATACCACAACTCACATAGATCATTGTTGTTGCTGCTGTGTGCCAAGGCATGATGAGGTTGAAACAAGAGCTTGTACGGTTTCCCACATTTGACTCCAGTCACAAATGAAGCAGATGAACCCAATCCCTTGGGAAAAACATACACTTTCGCATCCAAGACGTACACTCCATATCCTCTATCCTCGATAGTGGAAACTAAAACCAAGTTCTTCTTCATCCAGGGACATACAAGACATACCTCAGTGGCATGGGATCCATGGACTCCTTCTGAAAGGTGGTAGTCCCTCACCCAACTACTCTAACAATAGTATCATCTCCCAACACCACCTCCAAGTTCGATCCAGTCTCGGTGAACTCAAAAACATATCTCATGCACCTATCATATGGCTCAAAGCCCCACTGTCAATGTACTAGTTGCAATGAGTGGTGGACGCACTCAATGAATGGCCAGCAAGCAAAGAATATTCCCTCTAGTCCTCCACATCAATGTTGGTAATAGATGCTCTCTCTGAATGACCAACATAGAGAGAAATCTCTCTCTCGAACCGTGTTGTATACTCATCAATCTTTGTAGAAGTTGTTATTTGTTGCTTCTTCTTTTTGTTCGAACACTATACAACCTAGTCTCCAAACTTCTGGTAAGCAAAGCACTTGACTTTGCTCGTGTCTTTCTTCTGCTCACCGCCCTACTACTTAGTCCCACCCTTGGGACCCTTCTTGGACTCCTTATTCCTTTCTTTAGCTTCCAACACCACATTCTCTTCATCCTCCTTGCTATCAGATGAACTGCCTTATAAATAACCTCTCCAGATCTCCTCCTGAATAAAGTCGTCCCAACGATGATCCCAGAAAGGCATATGCTCTCCAGCCACAACGAACTCCACAGACACATCCCATGGCTTTGTCATGTTGTTCAAATCTCTCCGCACTAACTCACTACTCTATACAACCTTCCCGATGTTGAATTTTAGCATTAGCATGAATTCTTTAAAATTTTGCAGACTGTAAGATAACAAAAGACAACTGCAGTAGAAACATCAACAATATCACACACATTGAACACAGCAGTTTTTCATGGGGAAACCTTTAAAGGACAAAAACCCCCAAAATCATTAATAATTCATCTCTTAAATGAGATGACTTGAGTTTCTCAAAGTTATGAGATGAATGTTCTTCAGTAATTCTCAAACCCTAATGGGTTTGTACGACAGATAAAAATCGACAAAAGGTGAAGTTTACAGAAAAACCAAATTAGAGCTTTCTGCCCTAATTTCTCTCAGCTGCCCGAAATTTTTCTTACTGCCCAGATCTGTACAGATCAGGCTTCCCGGATTCCTGTAGCTGCCTGGAGGCCCTAACTGTCTACCTGAACCTTCTGTCTACTGCCCGAAACACCCAGTTGCTGCTCGGAAGGCTGAAGCATGCCCGAGCCCTATCTTCCTGCGC
This sequence comes from Pseudotsuga menziesii, assembly GCA_001517045.1. Classification (NCBI taxonomy): domain Eukaryota; kingdom Viridiplantae; phylum Streptophyta; class Pinopsida; order Pinales; family Pinaceae; genus Pseudotsuga; species Pseudotsuga menziesii. Next base: position 136,671 of record LPNX010409583.1, on the reverse strand, counting down.
AGATCCTTGTTGGCCTGCCCGGAGTCCCTATCAATCCTGCCCGAGATTCTGTCTATTCTGCCCGAGCCCTTTTCTTCCTACCCAGAAGCCAGACAGAGCTACCCGAGCCCCTACCTATGCTGCCCGAGAGTGGTGGCAGCCTGCCCAAGGGTGCTGGCAACTACCCGAGGGTGTTGGCAGCCTGCCCAAGCCCTGTTAGGGCTTGTTGTGGGTGACAGGGGGGAGAGGCAGCTTCCCAGAGAAGAGATCCAGCCTACCCGTGAATAGACTAAGGCTTCCCGTGAGGGAAGAAGACTTCCTGTGAGAATTCTGAAGGTGTCGTGTGGGTTGTGAAGAAACCCTAGCTCGTGAAGATAGAGAAGATGTTGTTGTTGCTATTCATCAAGGGTGAAACCCTAGTTTAGGGTTAGACTAAAAGAGTGGGTGCCCTAGTTAGAATCCTCCATGCTAGGGCATAACCACAAAAATATCCTTCTCCACAATGCCAGCGAAAATATTCCTTGAGTAGTTGTAAGATCATGAGCAAGTTGTGTGTATCAAAATGAAATGGATTGAACTTCTTTTATATCCTTTCAATCTCCTGTAATGGACCAAAACTTAAAAGAACAAAATAATTATATTTTTTTCTTTTATTACTTTGACTTTTAACTTTAGTGATACTAAAGGTCTTTTTGCTCTTTCACTTTGACTCCTTAGCGGTCTAAGGGTCCTCATGAATTTTTTAATTTTACTTTAGCCTTCTTCAAGTGCCCCTGTGGTCAAAACAAGTGGTCAAGGTGGTCCTTCATCCCCACTCAAAGTACATCATAAATAGAGAGAATTACTAATGCTTTTATCTCACACTACGTGTGACACCAAGATCGGGTACTAGGTGTCTTAACCAAGGGTAGCTCTAAGCCTTGGATAAGATCACAAAGCCCACAGATTGAGGGTCGGGGTGCCTCACATGCCCAGACCCGATCAAGGGTTATAGTGATATCTTGGTAACAAACCAGGTGCCTCAGCCGTAGGATGCATAATTTGACCCAAGGTCAAATACTTGGTAACAGACCAAGCGCCTCCATTCTCCCGGAGAATGGCCCTTGGCCTTAGGCCGAGTCCCCCAGTACTAGACTGGTTCATCTTCCTAGTAATTGACCAGGTGCCACCATTCAAAGAATGGCCACTCAGATCTAGGCTTAGTCCCCCAGTGCTGGACTAGTTCCACATCTTGGTCCTCAACCAGATGTCTCCATTCAACAGAATGGCTACTCAACACAAGGTTGAGTTCCCCCAATGTTGGACCGGTCCCACATCCTAGTCCTTGACCAGATGTCCCCATTCAACAGAATGACTACTCAACACAAGGTTGAGTTCGCCCAATGCTGGACTGGCTCCACATCATGGTCCTTGACCAGATGTCCCCATTCAACAGAATGGCTACTCAACTTAAGGTTGAGTTCCCCCAGTACTGGATTGGTTCCACATCCTGGTCCTTGACCAGATGTCCCCATTCTCCTAAGAGAATGGCTCTCGATGCTGCTCAAGAAAAATCCACACCCGACTACTCCAAGTTTATCTCTCACCTGAGTGATTCTAATAAGATAAGAAGCCATGTTTTCAGATTTGACCATCTGGATGCCTTTCAACTTCTCCCTTAGTACCATTTTCTGATTTTCATTGGAACTCTGATACAAATTAGTTTAAGGAACTCCAAATCTGATGAGCATAATCTTTACCTGTCACATGTGGGATTACATGATCCTTCATGGCATCAAGTATAATCCTCTTCTTCTTAATATCCTTCTTGTCAAAAGGTGTCTTGTCTATAGCGTTTATAGGTATTGTCACTGGTTTTCCCGAGTATTGTTTACTATGTTCCACAATTCATTCTCTTGTAGAATCAATACTATCCTAGCTTTCCACAGACTAAAGTTGGCTGCTCCGTCCAACCTATTTCAATCCTCAATCTAGTAGCCATGACCCATACTAAAAATAAGCCCAAGAACCTGTGTAGTGAAGCTAACCACCTTGTTTTCCCTTTCTTCCAATTCTGAATTCTATCACTAAGTTTATTTCTGCTCTTCAAAATGGCTCTGATACCATGTAAATTTTCTTGTTTCCCAACCCTGTTTCAAGTTTGTTTCAGAACATGAAGTTTAATGCCCAAACCCCATTCAGTATTGACTGCTTCAAATGAAGTTTTATCTCATGAACTTGAAATGCTAAGAACTTTTACAAACTTTAATAGAAGCATAATTTAAAACACAGTCACACCATTAAATTTCAAGACTCCGAATTTTAACCAATATGCCCAAGAAAAACTCCGAAGGGAAAACCTGTGAGAGAAATGATATTTTTATTATTTCTTTAAGACAGTACAGCAGAATAATAAAAATGATAGCACAACTTAGGCTGCCTCAAATACTGTGTAGAAGCTGCCTTGAATAGTGTAAACTTCAGTCTCAAAATGCATGCTATCTCAGCACTGTACAGTCTGCATCTCACAGCCCAATCACCACATCAAACTCTGTGCACTGTACAGTCTACAATCTAGGAATTTGTGCCAACAAACTCAGCATTGATTCACCTGGAAATTCCTGCCTCACATCCTCGAATTTCATTGCATCAGCTACAGAATTTATGTTGCTGCAATAAAGACTGTACGGCCCTCATTTAATGCTGTCAGGAAGGCTGTTTTCCATGCCAATAACTGGAAAAACTCACTGCTTTCTTCTCCTCGAAAATTGAGCCAGTTAACCTTGAAAATTGTGCCTAAACCTGCCGTACAGAATGCATAGAAATGCATGCAAGTATCACACTGTAACCTGCTGCTTTATTGTTTTTGAAATTCATGCTGTAGGTACCCTCTCTCTCAGCGTCCTTCTCAAAAAGTTGACTTGGTCTATTTCTCTCCAAAACCTCTTTGGATGAAAGTAATAATGATGCCTTCAATCCCTAGTTTCCAACCTTTTGTTAATGGTAACCACCTTTTTAATCCAATAGTCAAGATTAGATCTTGACTCAATGAGATCTAGGCTGAGAATAAATGTCATTATTTTCTCATTAAATGATATTAAATGCAGTTTTCATTTAAATGCATAATGAGACATTTAATTACTCACTTCACTTTATTTATCATAAAGGCATTTTAATTAAAACCATGAATACACTTTATAAAATGACTTTATCTCTCATAAAGTTCATCTCACTTTAATAAAGTAACTAGGGATCACTTGGACACTTTTTCACTCCTAGGCACACAAAGTGGAAAACACTTGTCCTTGGTAAAAATTTTAACTACATACACATGATCAACACAAATTGAGGTGATCAACTATTTACGAGTATAACCCACACACAATGATAAACCAAGACATGAAGAATCTTTACACACAGAATCACATACACAATGGTTGAGGATCACAACCTTTCACCCAACTAACTGGGGCTTGCTAACTAGGACTTCATAAAGACATCTTTATAATCTCCTTGTGACTTAACATGCAATCCAATTCATAATGTAATAAATACATTATCACACAATAATAATCATAGTTTCATAATAAGACCTCCATTAACTACTTTTAATACAAAGAAAAAATATATTTATGTATTCAAATAACTAGCTATTTCAACATTTATAAAATAAAATAGGAGATTGAGGGTTTCAGTCATTTGGATAAAACCTGACAGACAAAGCAAAAAACCTTGACGTTAGTCTACAAAATGGTTTCACTACATCTTGATGAACTTCTAATAAGTCCTGGAAATATTTTATCTTTCGAGTTATGCAATTTACAAATTACCTTATTAAACATAATTTGGAGATGCCCTGGAAAATCAGATTGTTCATTTTATCCAAGATTTCAAGTTCTAGTTGTCTACTAATGGTCATTCTGGCATTAAAATAACATCAAAGTTCATCCTTTTTTCCATTCTTTCTATTTAATATTATGTAAAGACTCATCACATACACATGAATGGTCCCTAGAAACAACTTGCTAGATATATGTCAAGAATATTAGCAAAATGTTACTGGCACAAGTCTGACACTAAAGACGATTTATGTGGTCTATTAGATATCCAAGCTCAAATCCAAGTACTTTAATATCAAACTTGATTTCTGAGATGTTGTGCTTTCCATTGAACATGCTTCTGCCTAACTATATCCTTTTAAATTAGATAAAAGACGATGCATCTTAGCTAGACATACAAATAAAAAGATCATGCCCCAAGTTCTATCTTTTAATAACCAAAGCCCAGAAATCGATATACATCCAAATGTGGGAAAGCCAAATGAGGTAAAGTCAGCAATAATCACCTGCTTAGGCCACGATGAAGATAATGAACTCCGAAGTTCCAATCGTCTCTTTGACAAGTCCTGCATACTCCCTAATAGTTTCACCTCGTATTGTTTCTTCTGATTCAACGAAGATTCCAATCTATCCAAAAATCTGAAATTCAAAACGGAACAGTGTATCAATATCTAAATCACCGGACAATGTGTGCTCACAAAATGCATTTTAATCAGCTAAAGAAACTTAATATTTCAATTATAAGGATTTTATCAATGATAAATTTGGGAGATAGCTAACAATGGAGGCACTCTCTACTAGTACATGAGGAATTGATATGTCACATGGCCAGAGACAAAACACAGATAGAATGAAAAAATAATGTTTGAGACACTTTATGAACTTAGGCAGTTGCTCATCAAACAGATAAAGAACTTACATATAGAAGAACATAAAATCAGAGGTAAATTAAGAGGTAAAAATGCAAGGTGAATTGGGAGGTGCATTAAGCAATTCATAGGCCAACCAAACAAAGGAAGAATATTATGGAAGCCTTTCCCAGGAAGGTAGACAAAGAGGAGGGGGGCCCTAGAAACACACTAAATAAGAAATTGTTAGAGATTTAGCTCTGGAGGCACTCCGCATGTTTTTGTCTTGTATGTGGAAGTGACCATGCACTAGCTAGGCTACTTTGTTTTGTAATGTTGTTTTATAAAGTTTAAAGTGACTCTTCTGTAAATGGGACTTTTTATAAAGTATTCCCTTGTATTAATTTTATAAAGTAACTTTATGAGATAAAGTGCACTTGTTTCATAAAGTAAAGGTGACTTTATTAAAATTAAATGTAACTGCTTTTGGGGGGAAAGTGTCTCAACCGTTGATCTTGAAAATGAAAGACTTAATCTTGGCCTTTGGATTTACGGAATGGGGAAGGTGAAAAGCCACTCTCAAGTTATAAGAGAGAGCCTAGGGTAGTGTGCAAGACAAGTTGAAGAAAAGCATTTCCAAGAGTGAGCATTTTGGTTGGGTGAATTGCAGAGAGAGGGAGTTGCAATTTTTCTCAAGTGGGCACAAATCCCAAGGAGCTGGGTACGTTTCCCAAGGCATTTATTTATGCCGAGTTGTATTGTTCCGTACAGTCCGTACAATCAGTGGCACGAATTTCGAGAAAATTTTTGGGCACGGTTTTCGATAAGGAGAATAAAATTATGGGCACGAAAATCCGTACTATCAGCTGGGCATAGAAATCGAGGAATCTGGTACAGTCATTTAATGCTGAAATAAATGCTGCTGTAAATTAATTTTATGCCTGATAAATGTTGCAATAAAATTTCTCTTGGACTGGTTTTCCTCAGGGTGGGGTTTTTCCAGGGTCACATTGACCAAATTTCTGTTGTTTTATGGGTTTATCAGTCTGCTGTTTTTTATGTGATTTTCCACTGCTACAAACGTAGTTTCAGTATTTCAACTTGTTGGGTTATTGATTTAAATGCATGAGAGGTGTTTTTATTAAATGACAAGTTTTTAAGTCTAAAAACTGGGTAAACTAACTGTTTCACAGAAGTCTGAAATTTTTGTCAATATTTCTACATGGTATCAAAGCCTCAACAGCTGATTGTGGGTACAGCAGTAGTGTTGAGTTGTTGGGAAAGGGTTCTTGCTGTGTTTTTTTACAACTTATGTATTGGAAGACCTTATCTAGATGTGACTTGCAGGTGGTGAAGAAAGACTGAACTGTTGTTCTTTTGGTGGTCTATTATTTTTCTTTGATAGCAGAGATGGCTGCTTGTATCAGATATGAGGATCGGTTGGATGGTATGTCCAACTACTTGCAGTGGAAAGTCAAGATGATTGTTATTCTCAAGGGAAACAGACTATAGATCATAGTTAACACCATTGTAGCTCCTCCTGCAACTGATCATGTTGCTTTGGATATTCATGAGGTAAAAGAGGCCAAAGCCCAAAGGTTGATTCTAGATGGTATAAGAGACCACCTTATCCACATGTAGCTGAGAAGAAGACTGCTTATGAAATATGGACTACATTGAAAGGCTTGTATGAGGCTAAGAATGAGAACCGAATAATGGCTCTCAAGGAAAAATAGCAGGGAACCAAGATGGCCAAGGGTGAGGGTGTAGCATCTTTTCTTACCCGGGTGGCCCAGATAAAAGATGAGTTAGTTGCAGTTGGAGAAGTCATTTCTGATTCTGAGTTAGTATGGATAGCCTTGAAAGGCTTCGCTAAGGAATGGGAAGTCTTTGTGAAGTGTGTGGTTGCTCTAGAAAACCTTCCAAATTGGAGCAGATTATGGAATGATTTCAATCAAGAGGAGATTCGGGAAGGATCTTAAGGCAGTGGACAGAAGGAGGGTGCTAATGAAGACAATGTTGCTCTTCCTGCTAAGAGAGAAGTCCAAGAAGGACTTGAGCAAAGTTCGATGTTTTGCTTACAGCCAGTATGGACACTTTGCTTCTCAGTGTGCTGAGAAGAAGAAGAAGAAGAAGATAGAAGATACGGTTGTTGCATCTACAGCAGAAGAAGAGGACTTTGCGAGAAGATTTGAGAAGGAGTTCTCGTTGTTCTCCCTTATTTCTAGTGTCAGTAGCAATGGAGTAGTTCAAAATGGTACTTAGTATGTTGACAATGGAGCATCACGTCATATGACCAAAATATGGCATATATTCCATATCATTTCTGAGACTAGTCCTGACCGGTTCGTTCACTCAGAAGGGGTATAGGCACGTGCAGTGTGAGGAGTTGGAAATGTCAAATTCCAACTTAGTCATGGAGGATACATTGATCAAGATGGGGTCCTCTTTGCTCCAAGGATGAGGGTAAACTTGCTCTCGGTCTCAACCTTGGAAGATGAAGGGTATTCAACATTGTTCCGTAGGGGACATGTCTACATTTTTCCAGATAGAGATGATCTGAGACATGCTATAAATACTCGAAGAGAGCGGGACTGATTGATCCACGATTGATTGATGATCGGTTCGGTGAGTTATACAGGTTTAGTGCACAACCAACAGTGGATGAATCGAACAAGGAGCAAGAGGCTCCTGAGGCTGCAATGATGCCAAGGGTATAGTCTCGAGTTCCTATGGAAGAGATGGAGTCTCTTCTGAGTACTGGCAAGAGGCTCAGTCAGCATGAGAAAACCAATGCTCAAGAGTGGAGAATTGATTCTCCTAGAAGCTCAGGGTTCAGGGTGGCTGCCAGAAGGTTATCTTCAGATTCGAGTTCAGTGCAGATAGTAGCGTTGATTTCAGGTTCAGAAGGAGCTCCTACAGCGAACAGTGTGATGGATTTGAGGACGAGACCTCTTGATGATGGCAGTGAGTTACCTCCCTCACTAAGAGGGATTGTTAGAGATTTAGCTCTAGAGGCACTCTGCATGTTTTAGTCTTGTATGCAAAAGTGACTGTGCACTAGATAAGCTACTTTACTTTGTAATGTTGTTTTATAAAGTTTAAAGTGACTCTTATGTAAATGGGACTTTTTATAAAGTATTCCCTTGTTTTAATTTTATAAAGTGACTTTATGAGATAAAGTGCACTTGTTTCATAAAGTAAAGGTGACTTTATTAAAATTAAATATAACCGCTTTTGTGGGGGAAGTGTCTCAACCCTTGATCTTGAAAAAGCAAGATTTAATCTTGGCCTTTGGATTTAGGAAATGGAGAAGGTGAAAAGCCACTCTCAAGTTATAAGAGAGAGCGTAAGGTAGTGTGCAAGACAAGTTGAAGGAAAGCATTTCCAAGAGAGCATTTTGGCTGGGTGATTTGCAGAGAGAGAGAGGGAGCTGCAATTTTTCTCAAGCGAGCACAAATCCCAAGAAGAAATTTTTTTCTCAAGTGGGCATGAATCCCAAGGAGTTGGGCATGTTTCCCAAGGCATTTATTTTTGTTGAGTTGTATTGTTCCGTACAGTCTATATGGTACAGCAGTGGCACAAATTTCGAGAAAATTTTTGGGCACGCTTTTCGAGAAGGAGACAAAAAATCTGGGCACGAAAATCCGTACAGTCCATACAATTATGTTGTTTCATGGGTTTATCAGTCTGTTGTTTTTTATGTGATTTTCCACTGTTACATACTTGGTTTCAGTATTTCAGCTTGTTGGGTTATTGATTTAAATGCATGAGAGGTGCTTTTATTAAATGACAAGTTTTTAAGTCTGAAATCTGGGTAAACTAAGTGTTTGACAGAAGTCTGAATTTTTGTTAATATTTCTACCGAAACTATATGAATGTCCACGGGGGACCAAAAGCAATCAATTGGACTAGAAAAGAAAGAATGTAAAAGGTAGTTTGTGAGTGCTTAAGCTGTCTCAAATGCAATAACCAAAGACATAGTAATCAGGAAAAGATATCTATGTTAAAAATCAGACCTCTGTTCACTTACAGATTTCGTCAAACACTTCATAAACCTTTGATATCAGGCCTCAACAGTAAACCACATTCAAGCATATTAATTAACCATGCAAAGAAACTATCCTGTAGGCTGATATACTGTTTATAAAGCACATTTAGCAGCGGAAAAACATAACTAACAGCAGACTGTAAATCACATTTAAACACAGTATTTTGGTCAAATAGACCCTGGAAAAACCCCCTCAACCCCTGGGGGAAAACCAGCATGCAAGAGAAATTTTATTGAGCTTGAGAAAAAATATCAGACATCAATTTACAGTCAAAAATACAACTTATCTTGACCAACGCAAATAACCCAACAGGCTGCCTAAATTTCTGTGCATGAACTGTCTCGATTTCTGTGCTATTTCCTTCTCGAAAATGGCCGAAATGACAGTCTATATCAGTCCTCGATTTCTGTGCCAGAATGCCCTCGATTTTTGTGCCAAAACTTTCACAAAATCGTACTGTACGGACTGCATTAAATGCAGCCATACGGCCCTCGAAAACTGTGCTCAAAACTCAGCCTGTACCTTGGGAAATGTGCCAGATTTCTTCCTCGAAATCTGTGCCTGATATTTTCTGGAAAAACGTGCCCAAACTGTCCTGGAAAACCTCGCTGAAAACTGCACTGTACGGCTGCAATAAATGAGGCCGTACTTCACCTCGTTTTCTGTGCACAATAAATGCTGGTCGTACCTTCACCTTGAAACTCGAGCCAGCAGTTAATGATCTTGGTTTTCGTGCCACTGAAAATCACTCTCAGCTTTCTCCTGCAAAAATGTGCTTCTCACACTTCTCACCAAGCTCCTCTCTTGGAAATCGAGCCACTCAAGAATTCTCTCTTGAATGAATGCCAAAATGAAATCTCATGTACTTTATTTACCCCATTAGGGTTATTCTCATGACTTTTCACCTTCAACGGTCAAGATTAGATCTTGGCCAAGAGATCTATGGCTGGGATCTAATCTTTCACTCACTTAAATCTCCTAAGTGAACTTTACACGAAATTTTTCTTTTTGAAAAGTCACTTCACCCTAAATATTAAAAAAGTACACTTTATGACTTAAAGTCACTTTAAAAACATATTAAAGTGAAACTCACTTTAAAAACATAAAGTCACATCAAAAAGGTACTTTAATAAAAAAAACATTTACTAAAATCACTTTTCGAATATAAATGAGACTTCATACTTAATCACCCCTGCACCTAGGCACCTGATGCAGGAGTGCCACCGAGCTATCAAAAACTAACAATCTAAGGGATACAATCATGTTCCATAACAGCTGGAAAACCCTAAACAGAACTTCAAACTATATGGCTATTGTTACCACCTAATTGGTACCATGTTTCTTAGATTTTGTTTCAAGTCACATACAGGTATGAAGGGCTACATGAATTTTATTTTTGTTTCGGTAATTTAAAGACTTGAATTTTAAAGCTGCCCATACTAGCTGCCAGACCAGAGACATTCACAGCAGTCTATTGCAGTTCTGTAAAATCATTGTTTTCTATCCAAAACATTGTTCCGTGACTTGGTAACAAGTTCAGACTTGGGGATTGTTACCCCCTCTTTCAACAGGGATGTCCATAGAATCATCTTGAAGCTAAGAGGACAAATTCTGTGGGACGAGTCGTGGATTTTAGCAGAGAATCAAGTCTCATACATAGGATGAGTATGGCACATTGAAGTTTTCTTTTCTGGAAATTATGGAAGTTTTTGCTCTAAAGACGCCTCATGAGAACTATGGGCAGTATAGTTGTGCTTTCTGAGATCAATAACAGAATATAAAGGAGAGTGGACCATTACATTGGCCCAAATACTCAGTGTGTAAAGGAAAAAGAGGTTTCCAAAATTGAATTGTGGCTTGTGGGGAATTTTCTCTTCGTCCTCACGACATGCTATCTACCTTTTTTCTTCTTTTATGAACCCAGCATCAAAAGACTATGTATAAATCATCTTGAAAAGTTTTGCCAATATGGACTTTGGGAAAGATATGCCGACATATATCCTGACGGCGATCTAGTGTATACAGTTGGAGTCGAGCAGCATCTGCGATCTGTTGACAGCCTAAACTAGGATGATAAACCAGACTCACCCTTCTTGGCAGTTGAGTCGTGGAGATTAGACATTGAAAAGACTATTACAGAGTAGCCGCGTGGGTAAAATGTCAACTACGTGGAGCTTTGAAACATCGTTAAAACAAACAGTCGTTGAACGCCGATGGCAGAAATGAGTTCCACGATGAAAGAGTTAGGAAACCGATTTAGGCACATATTTGTGGCCACGTGGAGTGTATTTTGGGTTTCTCACGAGTAGTCTGTGGCAGTTGTAGTTGATTGAATGCCATTGGCATCTGATTGAACCAGCGACCCACGTTTTTTTTCTCTTGGCAGCCATTCACCGTTTGGACAGGATTCATTGATATTTCCAATGGGCCGTGACTCATGCTGGGGGATAACTCTTCACACAAAATTTTTGCTTGTATTTTCTTTGATAGTCGAATCGTTGATATTGGCTTCACAAATTCCAATGGCAGCCGAGCAAATTGCAGAGTTCCACCGATTGGAAGTCGAGTGGGATAAACACCACAGTCACGTGAAGCTAAGTTCACCTATCCTCTAGCCGATACATCCAAAGAATTCGTTGTCACGGAAATGCTTGAGCAAGGTTGATGGAAGATCTTAAGCCACAAGTTTGAGATGCATTGAGATGGACCACCTGTCACGTGGATTGCAGTTTTGTTTTGATGAGTCAACAGGCATAATAATAGACAAAAGTAGTGCATGTCCACCCACCAGCACCTAAGCGCATGTCCTCACGTGGTTTAGAACAGTCTTGTTCTTCGTGGTAGTTAAACCGTGAAGCAGTGCCTGTACCTATTTTCATTCACTGTCGATTAAGTTAAGTAAACCTCAGATTTTTTGGGTATAACTGTTGAACCCGAAGAGAGTTTACCTCTGGCAGCTGATGGCTTGGAGCTTGACTTTGATAAAGTGGACCTCCGTTAGTGATCATTTTTGGGAACGTGGCAGCAGTCTGGCTGTTATCACAGTGCTAAAATCCAATTAAAAATACAGTGGCATCCCAAATATGAGTTGTGATATGATTTTACTCATACTTTTTCCTTACTTTTTGGGGACACCTTTCCTCTATGTGGCGACCTTTGTGGCTAGGCATGTAATTTGGAGCTAAACTCCAAGTTGTGGTAGTTACGCTTAGTTTTCCTTAAGAGAGAAAAATGGATCAAGCATTCACTATTTGAGAGCCTTTTTGGCTTATAAAGAGCATAGCTCTTTCATTTGTAAAGGTGGAAAAAAGTTGGGAGAATTTTTCCCATCAAGCTTAATAGAAAAATCATGTGGGGTTTTCAGATATATATTGGGCATCTCTTTCATGGTTGTGTGTTTCATGATAAGCTGTAGAGTAAATCTAGCATAGAAGGCTATATTCTAGTCCATTGGGCATGCATTTGCAGTTGTCAAGTTGTTTGTTGACGTTATGTTCTCAAAAGATCTTAGGAGCAATAGACAGTAGTCAGTTATACTCATATTCTTCTTGTCTTTGATTATGGAACGTACTAGTTTAATCTCACTTGTGTGAAACGCAAAGCCCATTTGAGTCCTCTTTTGACTCCATTCTCCCTTCTGGTACTGACACTGGTCTTCCCTCGAGGACTGATCCTCCCTTCCTTCCCATCACTCAATCAAAATACCTCTTTTTGTTACAATTGTTTCTCTAAGGCAGCCTCTTCAGTTCACCTTGCCCTTCGTTGCACATGCCTTAATGATCCTACCTTAGGGAAGCCCCCCTTGAGTTGGAGAAGAGCAAACCTAAAGCGAGGAGAGAGTTGTGTGGTGACAATGGCTTCTCTCTAAAGAGTTGTCATCGAGCTGGTGTGCTTACCTTTTGGGCTTCAGCACACGCATGCCAGTTTTGGGCAACAACAGCTACAAATGATGTAATAGACATAAACACACCCCTCTACGACTATAGAAACCCAAGGCCTGCCTAGGGGTATCAACTAGTGAGGAATCAGTGGACCTTGGATCCCATTCTGCAATTCTGGGCTGTTAGTATCTCTAGAACATGTACAAGAAGAGTGCTTATGGCCTCTCTGATCAGATCACAAAAGGTACATTAATAAGGGAAAGATATCCAAAGGAGTAAAGTAGTACAGTACCAAAATCACCGATAACAAAAACCAGGCAGTGCTGAACATCCCACCACTGTGTGATACAAGAGCCCTATCCAGCCTCGTATACAACAACAAAACCCTCCAGACTTGCGTAACATCGAGGGAAGAATCAGTGGGCATCAGACTCTGTTAGATAACCTCAAAGATATTACAGTTCCCCCAGAACATATACGAGAGGAGGTGATTGTCTTATCATTTGATGCAGCTACCCTTCTACACAAGTGAAGAAATTGGTGATGCATCCATGTCTAAGAACTGCCAATGCATGCCTCAGAAGGTCCTCCAGTGTGTCCAATGGTAGGAAGCAGCTGCTTCATGCTAGTCCTGTTTGAGGAACAAAAGATAAGGCAAACTCTGCTAGCTAAGCCTTGAGGAGGTCATATCATAGTTTGAGACTATGCCTAAGGAAAACAAAAAACAAAAAAGTGTTTTCCCATAAGCAGCATGTAAATGTTCCCAAAATAATTCCAGCCTCTATTGGTTGCATTCTCATGGCATGAGGAAATGTTAAAGTAAATGTCAAGTTACAATGGTCAATAAGATATTAGACAGCCATCAATAAAGTCATTTCGACTTTACATTTTATGCTTTTGTGCTTTATTTCACTTTACCATGTTTCTCGGTCTATCCAACATTCAAAAAGTGATTGACTCGACTGGCTGATAAACCTTTATAAGACAGCTTCTGCTTTCTTATTTATGCAATGCAATACAGAGAACTCTCTCAAGTTTATCTTGCTTTCTTTGTGTTTGATTTTCGTGATATGGTATCAAAGCTAAGTTAGAGCCACAAAGTCTGTGGGAGCATGAAGACCTAGGGACTACTGTCGGTAGAGGCAGATTGAAGAAACACAAGTGTAGCACATGGAAGAGCCAAAAGGGTTTCACTGAATTTAGGTATTGATTCATTTAATTTTTCAATTGAAGCAATCATTTTTTAAGGGAACATTACTATCATGGTTTCATAAAGAAAACAGGGAATTTTTAAAGTCGTATGGACACAGCCATATGACCGTACAGTTGTCATTCAGTCGCCAAAGTTCAACTGTTGAACAATTGCCAAAGTTCAGCCAACAAAATCAAGCCGCCATACGAAATCGACTGTCGTACGACTATATAGATGCAGTACAGAGAGCAGCAAAGGACCGTATGGCTATACAGACAACATACAAAGCTATCATTCCAGCCACCAAACAAAATCGAGAGTGTAGGGACCAACAATCAAAGGAAATTTTGATTGTACGTCTTGTTTGACAGCAATTCAAACGATTTGGGCACAGATTGGATCTGTTCTTGCCTATATTGTTGCCCAAATTTGGAGACCTGAAATATTCAGCTGCTGATTTGTTGGTTTTCAACAGACCCATGGAGAAATTAAAAGTTTTGGTATTGTTTTTTACCAAATTTAGAAAAAATCTGTGATTTGGTGTTGTTTGTGAGCAGATACGAGTGTTTGCTGCTTATTTTAGCAAATTAATAAAAAAACTGTGGGTTTTAGGGCCATTTTTGGGCAGATTTATCAGAAATCTGTCTTTTTAAACAATCCAGGACTGCTGCAGGTGTTAAGAGCCAGTATCCAGAATTGGAAATTGAGGGATGCAAGAGCATGTTATTTCAGCATTTCAATCTGTTTCAGCATATATTTCTGCATTTTTTACTTGCGCAATGGCCTCTTTACCCAACAGCATGCTGGAAAGAAGCCAAAGATTCTTTGGAAAGAACTACAACATGTGGAAGCAGCATATGTTGGCCATATTTGAGTGTAGGTGTTTGACTTCTATTGTCCTAGGTAAATATAACTGACCACAAGCTGCTGATAGAGACCATGACTACTATTGTCCTAGGTAAAGATACCCAACCACAAGCTACAGGAAGATCCAATTGCTGTTTTGTTGATTTTTAGCAGATCCAAGGAGAAATTAATAGTTTTGGACCTTGGTACTGTTTTTGACCAAATTTAACAGAAGTCTGTGTGATTTGGTGTTGCTTGTGAGCCTATATGAGTTTTCTTGCTGTTTTTGAGCCTATATGAGTTTTCTTGTTGTTTCTGTGCGTTTTTTAGCTATTTTGGGCAGATTTATCAGAAATCTGTGTTTTTCAACGACAGTTGGCTGCTACAAGAGTTGAGAGCCAGTATCCAAGTGTTTTATTCCATTGCAGATTGATGGACACAAGAAGAAGTATTTTCAGAATTTTACTCTGTTTCAGTATATATTTCTGCATTTTTTAGTTGCACAATGGCCTCTTTAGTATTTACCCAACATCATCCTGGAAGGAAGCTAAAATTTATCTAGTAAGAACTAAAACACATGTTGCCATAATTGAGTGTAGGAGTTTGGCTACTATTGTCCTAGGCTGAGCTATGGGTAAGCACCGCTACACCCCCACCCCCCATTGCTTCACTTCCAAAGCACACTCCCAGAGTGAATGAACAAGATTCGCTCCTAGGAGTGTGATTCTTGATTGCTCCCTTCTAGAATCAATTTTAGCAAGCGCGCTCCCTCAATAAAAAAATCGATCCCTACTTTTTTCAAGAGCAATGAGGGAGCGTCACTCCCTGAGCGCTTCCTCATCGCTTGCAGGAGCAAAATATTTGCTGCCCCAGCACTCCCTAAGTTGTTCCTCAGGCTGGGCGCTTTTTTTCTTTTTTCATTTTTGGAACCAAGACATGGTTCCAATGTCTTGTTTACACATGGCTAGAGTTCTTTCAAGGGATTAAAGCACTCACTCACTTCATTTGCTCTCATTCTATTTTTCATTTCATTTCTCTTTGTTAGGGTTTTGAGTGAGTTTGCTAGGTGTTTGTGAACAAATTTGTGAGAGCTTGGAAGTGAGATTGAAGGTTGTTATTTGTGAGAGCTAGGAAGGGAGATCGAAGGCTTCCAGAAATACATTCAACCACCATTGGAGAGTTGAAGAGGGAGGATCTATATCCCACTCTTTGTTTGTTTTTAGTTTTTTCCACTATGTTAAAATTTTAGATCTTGAATGTTCTCTTCTCCTACTCCTTCCCATTCCTCCATCGGTCTATTGCAAACAATAGGTTATTCTCATCTTCAGTCAAGAAGCATGACGGGTATGTGGTGTTTCCTTTTGGTTCCATTTCTTATTATGATGGTAGTGTTTGGAAGACAAAATAACCAAAATGAGGAAGTAGGGAGTGCCACATACTGTGGAGAGAAGGAAGAAATGGAAGGGGATGATGATAATGACACCAACAATGATGAGGGACAAAAACACAAAGAGAATTCAACACCTTTGTGGAACTATGTGACAATGCTTGTGGCAGTGAAACTGGTTGGAACCACAAAGCTTATATGCCCCCATTGTACTAAGACTTACACATGTTCATATACCCGTGTAAAAAAGCATCTAGGTGGGATTATGCCACGTGATGAAGGTAAGACTATTAAAGTAAAAACTTATGATAGTGCCAGAGAAAGAGAAACAAATAGAAGGAAGAGGCTGCACAAAACAAATCCAAAAAATCAAGGGTTGAATGTAATCCTTTAGGCTCGAATAGAATGTTTGGCAGTCAATTCCCATGCCATCATTGTAGTGGATTCTCACATATGCATAAAAGAATATTAGGTTTCCTTGACCAAGGTTGCAAGGATGATGTGGATTCAAAAATTTATAGGTTTCTCAATCCCTGTGGTGTACCATTCAATGTTCTTCACTCACCCTATTGGCATGAAATGGTGCCCCTAAAGGATACATGAACCTCGAGTATGACAATGCTAGACTCGTGGAACTTGACAAGGAAAGAGCCAAAATCCATGATGCTCTTGGAAAGTTTACAAATGATTGACTGACTATGGGGTATTCATTATATTTGATGGTTGGACAAATGTTAAAGGTAGCCCAATGATAAATATTCTTGGTGCCTACTAGTTGTTTGGTCTTCCTTTCATCCCATGACTACTGAGAACGCTACAAGATTGTTATTAATATTGCAAAACCTTAAATTAAAACTATTCAATAGATTGGCCCATATAATGTCATTCACAACATTACTGATAATGTTGCTAATTGTAAGGTGGCGGGAGCAATCATTGAGGATATGTACCATAACATATTTTGGTCAAGTTGTCTGGTTCACACATTGAACCTTTTGTTGAATGATATTACTAAGATGCAGGACTCTAATTTTAAATGGATTGGTGCATTGTAAAAGAGAGGGAAAAAAATGACAATTCATCACCAGTCATAGCATGACCCACCACATTTTTTGCATTCACTCTAGGCTGGAGCTACTTAAGATTGCAAAGACCAAATTTGCTAGCTGCTACCTCAACTTCAAGAGTCTTTTGAAGGTAAGAGAGGCATTGGCTAATATGAGCTCAAGTGGTTCATGATAGGCTTTGAAAGATAAAGCTGCAACTACATCTAATAGACATAACTTTCAAGAGTTGGAGGACATTGTTCTTGATGGTCGGTTTTGGGGATTGGTTAGGTAGTTTTGCAGTTCACCAAGCCCGTTTATAATATGATTTCAATTGGAGATACATATTAGTTGGTGATTGGAGAGGTGTATGAGCAAATTGATAGCATGCTAGGCCAAATCAAAGACATTGTTAAGCAAAGAGATATGATCTTGTATGATCATGTTCATCAACATGTGGTCAAAAATTGGGATAATATGAATGTTCCACTCCATTCCCTAGGATATGTCCTTACACCAAAATATTATTCTCCATCTGGGTTGCCCAACTAGCTCATGGGGGTGGAGTTAGGAGAAAATCACACACAAAGGTGCAGAATGCGTATATGCTTGCATTAGATAAGTTGGTCGCTCATGAAGACAAAGCGAATTGGGCAAGTACATCAATGAACATGGAGTCTTTACTAACTTGCATGCAACCAAAGATCAAGATAGGTTGAATCCTATCGATGGTGGAACATGTATGGCTCCTCTAGCACATATTTGCACAAATTGGTAGTGAGGGTGCTTTCAAAGGTTGTTCACACTTTTGTAAAGAGTTGTTGGAGCATATATAACTTCATGCACAATATGAAGAGAAATGGCATGAATGTAGATCAGATAGAAAGTTTGGCTTATGTGCACTACAACTTGAGGTTGTTGTCCAATATTATGATGCATCCAAGAATGATAGAACATATTTGACTTGGGACAACAATGCAAAGGAGGCTAATTTGGAGGATGGGGCCATAACTTTAGAGCGCTCAGAGGCTGAACTAGTGGTTGATCAAGATAGTGATTAGATTCATACAACAGAGATGCCAACCCCATCCACCAGCTAGTTTCCAAATGCAAGAGATTTGCCTTTAGTTTCACAACCTCCAACATTGAGTGTGGGCCATGCAACTACGGATCGTGTTCCACGAGAAGTTCTAGCTACTACTCATGTTCCTAGATCATGGGAAAAGAAAATGGAAGTTTCTCATTGCCTATTTTGTAATCATTATATCATAGTTTAAATTTTTACATTGAAGTTTGAATTGTTGATTGTATCTTAAAACTCTTTGGTAATGAATAAGATACTCTGTTTCCTTCTTAGTTAATGTTATGTGTTAGAGTTTGTTGATGGCAAATGATTTGTTGAAGCTTAAAGGTTGATGTGGTTGATGATTGATCATTTGATGACAATGTTATAAGTTATAGCTACTAGGAAATGTTAGTCCACTTGGAATCACATTGTACATATGTCAGGTTTTTTTAGTATGTTGTAGGGCCTAGGCATGTTGGTGTGCAGCTGTTTTCTTGAGAAATTGATATGCTACAAAGAGTTATGATAGTTTCAGAATTGTTTCAACAATTTCAACAAGGGATTTTTGCCCTGTAGTTATTTAGAATATCATTGTGGAAACACCTATAACACAAAAGGGAATGATTTCCCAGGAAATTTCGGAGAAGTAAACTTTCAAGCTTATCTTGGAAAAGCTTTGGAATTCAAGAAGAACATGTTGCAAAAGGTTAGAACAGATATAAAGTTAAATGGATCACAGACAATATTGATGGAAGAAACCTCTTGGGGAAACTAGGCATGTCACGGCCACTGAGAAATCATTGCAATTTTTCTTAGCTCCTTGGCATCTTATTTCAAGTGTCTGGATATTCGATATGTTAGAGGTGCGTATGCTTCGATTAACATTTCAAAATAACTAGATAATACGGGCTGTAGGATGTGCCAATATAATAAAAAGAATCATATTAGCGTCCACTGTCCATCAATGAACAACATTTGGCAATGGGACAAACAATTACAGCAAGCAATGAGAGTATATACCAAGAAAAAGAAAGCCAAGGGCATCTCCAAAAAAAAAATTGACCTCTTTGAATTAAGAATCATAATTAAGTCGCGTGTCTTCCTGTTCGTGACCAAAGATATCGCCTCAGAAAGATCAGATAGCATAGTGCGAAGAGAATCAGGACCGTATTGTTGCAATGCTGGAGGAGCAACTGCCTGAACCTGGTGTTGCAAAGAGGAAGTGTCCGTACTCTCCATCTCCAGTAATCTTTGATTCAAAAATGCCTTGAGCTATACACAGGAATCCATTAAAGAGAAACCATTAACAGGATTTATTAATATAAAATCAACATTGAGCAAATATGAAAAACACTACACACTCATATTGACAATCTATCAATAAATATTACATGCCTAGGAACACAAATAGAAATAGAAGCAAGGGAGTTATATCCTAGTAAATGTGCTGGTGATAACTTGCCTAGTCAAATGAACAAAAGACCAAATCTTTTTCGAAATGTGTAATTTCAGAAGTAATTCTTGATGATACTACATCTATAAAACAACTCCTTCAATATCAAGGTCAATGCTTCTTTCGTTAAGATGTAGCAGCCTAAAACCAATCTAGTACACCATTTCAGGATTGACACGGGGCTGCTCCCCATCCCTTCATTGGTAACTACCTTTCCTACTTATATATCATATGTCCCTTTTTATAGATAGATGGTTGAAATGATGATGGCTCCCATACAGTGAATATAGGCCATATATTTAGTATCCCATAGTAGGTCACCTAACATCTAGAATCCCTTCCTTTTGTAAGTCTGTTGAATTTTGAATGGGATCTAAAATTCTACTTTTTGCATAAAAAGTCCGATTAGGTTGGAACCACTCTCAAACATCCTGAAACAATTAATGATAATGCTAGAAATTTAAGTAAAAGTGGCGTTCTCTATAAGGAGAATGTCACTTTTACTTTAAGAATTTAACATTATCATTTAATATTACTGACATCATCACTTGTATAAAACTAGTCAATTTTTTTAGAAATCCGTGCTTTAAATCTATGAAAAATACCTAGAAATTTTCAAACTTTCCCTTAAAGCCCAGGACCCTGTCGATTTTTTCTATCATGTCGCGATTTTTCAAAAAAATCGCCGATTTTTTGTAAATCTCGCATGCTGCGATTTTTGGTAAAACTGCCGATTTTTTTGGCCGAAAAAATCGGCAACCTGACAAAGTTGCGAAATTTCGGGACATCAGCGATTTTTCGCCAATTTTATCAACTATGGTGCTGAAGCATCTCTGAGAGAACTGCAAGAGACAAAAGAAATGAGTGCATATGGAATGTAAAAACCCTAGGAAAAAAACAGTAACAAAGAAACAGAAGAAAAGACAGCTTAAAGAGATTCAATCAAGCACTAGGAAGTCCAAAATAACAAAATGTGCAACAATTCAAAGGACACCAACAAAGCCCTAAACCAAAATAGTTGTCACCCAGAAAACATAATTAGAAATGCTGCTGTGCAGTTTGAAAGTAAAGATCTAAAACACAATGTTGTCAGCAAACATAATTCCAATTCTTGCTACTGTAGTGCTTACGATAAAGAAACTCAATGCTGAATACCATGGTTAAAGACTTAAAGTCACTATAACAAAGTATCCATGCTAATGGCTGGAATTTCAGGTTGTCATACTGTTAGAGTATTCCTTGCCAAATGCTCACATCCATAAAGCTTGACATTTTATTCTAAAAAAGAAGGCAGAATGAAAAACACCATTCATTCATAAAACATTGTGAAGCCACAAAGCAAATAATTTCTGGAGTTAATCCATCTAGTATACTCATTAATAATTTGCATTATATACAATATCAATTCCTCAGTTCTCACATTTTCTTGTGTGATATATACTGTACTTTTCATAACACTTACTTACCTAGCATACATCTTATGCTCGGTCTTGTTCACAGATACCTGTGACCAAATATCAGACTGCAGTGTACCTAAAGTTCATGGTAATTGCCAAGAAGCATATTCTCAGTCTTTAAAAAATTCCTTCAGATAAATTAACTTTTTAGGTGCATACTCCCACAGACGATGTCATAGGACACTATATCTTGCTCCTTACAATGAGATTGCCTTGTGAAGGAATTGTAAATTAAGGAGACAAAAAACATAAAACACAAAAAAAAATCTAACAGAAAATGCAAAAAATATGAAGCAAAAAGAAGTTAAAGCTGTATGCAATTGAAAAAGTTTGGGAAAGACATAATTTCAAATTATAATATTACTAGATGACGTAGCAAATTGACTGAGAGAGAGCAAACTGGAATTGGATCAATGTTTTAAAACATGGAATCAGACTCGGAACCAGTCAAATGTCAGACTGGACTTGGATCAGAATCCGACAACTTAGTAAGTTAGTTTATGATCAGGTTTATTAAAAAATACATAAACTATGAAAGAAAATTCCAATATATATATATATATATATATATATATATTGGTACAGTAGGTCTTGTTAGTTTATCACAACTCGGTCAACTTGAAGAGTTGACTGAGTAGTCCACTGGATAGTCGATTGGCGGATTAACTGAGGAGACAACTAGTTAACTGACATTGCATTTGACTAGTCAGGCCCTTAAAACAGAACAATCGACTACAGCACAAAACAGCGCAAAAATTATGGAGGCCATTATGTTGAAGATTGTAGCTCGGACATGAACTTCCGCACAGGTTTAGTGTCAAACGCGCCAAAAGAATTTCAAGTTAAATCTAATTTTTAATTCACTTTAGTAATACAGTGAAAGTCTTATATTTAGCTGTTGAGTCTAATAATGCGTATTTTTTATTCCAGTGTAGTCAGACTCGGCTCATACTCGCCGAGTTTGACGAGCATGGCCAAGTCACAAATGAACCGAGTACTCGCTGCAAACACGGACAGCGTACTCATACTCGGAAAAACTCGTCGATAACCGCCACACTCGCCAAAAATATGCATACTCATCAAAACTCGCGAGTATGTTGAAAGCCCGATTTTTTTTGGCATTTGCTGACTCAGCGGTCTCAGTTGACCGGCAAAGTTAGTTTTGGAGGGAAGTTTTGGAAGAGAGACTTTAAGAAGGTGTCAACCTACCTTCACTCACTGCGTCATTCACTACCGGCGAATTCCTCTCCCGACGACTTCTCCATTGTTCTGCGCACTGGTTCATGCACAGGTATCTGCGGGTTTACTTCAGTGACAAGTCACGATGGCTTCACTTCAAGGTTCACGTTCAGGACGATCCGACGAAGGTAGGGTTCACGTTCAACGAATCAGCAGGGTTCAGTAGGGTTCATGTTCGTCGAGTTCAACAAGGTTCACGTTCAGGTTAATTTTTGGTTTTTTTTTTAATTTGAGTTATGTTTTAACTTTTAACTTTCAAATTTTCTCAATGTTATTTTTTTAAGTTTTTAATGTTTTTTTAAAAAAAATTTAAATGTTGTATTAGTTTTTTTATGTTTTGATCCATCTCAAGCGTGTGGATTGTGATGGAAGCTTGCATAGGCCTGTGCAGGCTGACATCACAGCCCACAGGCTTGTGATGGCTCAAAACATTTAAAAAATAANATAGCTTTAAAAACTTATTATTTTAATATTTGAGTCTTAATTCTTGAGCCATCACAAGCCTGTGGGCTGTGATGGCAGCCTCCACAGGCCTGTGCATGCCGCCATCACATCCCATAGGCCTGTAGGCTGCCAACAGGCCTACAGGCAGTGGCTTCCAGGCCTATGGCATGTGATGGCAGCCTACACAGGCCTGTGGAGGCTGCCATCACAGCCCACAGGCCTCCCAAATTAATTTAATGTAGTTTTAAATTCAATTTAGTTTTAAATTAATTTAAATTGTTTGTAACTTTTAATTTTTTTTATTTTTGTTTTGGCACTTGTGGAGGCTCCATCACAAGCCCACATGACTATAGGATGCCCCCTATGGCTTCCTACAGGCTTGTAGGCCGTGATGGCAGCCTCCACAACCTGCCAAAAATAAATTTAATTTAATTACAAAATATCAGTTCATTTTAATTCAAATAAAATTCATCTTTAATTATTTTTTGTCCACTCTCAGGAGTCAGATCCATGGCACCTAGGAGAACACTTAGAAAGCCTCTTGATAAAGCATGGGAACATTGTGTTCAGGTGGTCCCAGGGCAAGACAATCAAGTAAAGTGTAATCACTGTCCAACAACTATGTATGGGGGCATAAACAAGTTAAAACACCACCTAGCTCGAGTTGTAGGCAAAGATGTTGTTTATGATGGCTGCCCTAAAGAAGTCACAACGGAAATGCATGCTGCTTTGGAAAGTATCAAAGAACAAAATGATAAAAGATCTAGGCTAAAGTTTGAAACTGCAGGGATTGGTAGATCTCCAATGGGACATCCAGGTAGTTGTTCATCAAGTGTTGCACCAAGTCAAACTATCACCTCTCCTTTCTTCCTTCCTCGTACCTCCACAGGATCTCAACCAACCTTGGATAGCTTTAATGAAAGGAAAAGGAAGGAGGCAGATATGGCAGAGAGGAGGTTCTAGTACCGTGACAGCCTCTCATTCAACCTTGCAAGGTCTCCTTTTTATCAGTGCATGATAGATGTTATTGCAGGCACTAGCCCTAGATACAAAGGCCCCTCTTACAGTTCACCTGGGGGGAAATATCTAAATGAGGAGTTGTAGTGTATCGAGGAGCAGTTGGAGAGCATTAAGAGCTCATGGGAGTTTACAAGTTGCACAATCATGTCTGATGGGTGGACAGATCAGAAGAATAGAACAATCATACATTTTCTTGTGGCTTGCCCTAAAGGAACCATGTTCTTGAAATCCATTGATGCATCTTCACATGTGAAAGATGCAAATCTCATAATTACATTGTTAGCAGAGGTTGTGGAAGAAGTGGGGGTCAAACATGTTGTCCAAGTAATCATGGACAACGCTGCAAATTATGTGGGAGCAGGTAAATTGCTTTGTGCAAAATACCCTACTATTTTTTGGACCCCTTGTGCTGCCCATTGTATAGATTTGATGTTGGAGGACATTGGGAAGTTGGCATGGGTGCAAGATGTTCATGATTGCAAACAAATAACCAAATACATTTATAACCATGTGTGGGTGTTGAGCCTTATGAGAGAGTACACAGAAGGTGAGCTCAGTCGCCATGTTGTCACACGGTTTGCAACAAACTTACTCTCCCTCTAAAGCCTTCTTAATGAGTACCAAGCATTGAGACGAATGGTTAGTAGCAGGGAATGGATATATTATAAAGATAGCACAAAACCATATGCAATGGTTATGAGTTTGTCTGTCCGTAGAAATAGTTTATGGAAGGAAATCACTAAGATTGTCAGCATGACAGAGCCACTTGTGAAAGTGTTGAGTATCATGGATGGTGATAAACCACCAATGGGATATGTTTATGAGGGGATGGACAGGGCAAAAGAGGCCATCAAGGCCTTCTATAAGGGGGTGAATCTAGATATCTCCCTATATGGGATATTATTGATTCCAGGTGGGACAAGAAGCTACATTCACCATTACATGCAGCAAGGGCATATCTCAATCCAAGCATATTCTATAACGTTGGGTCTAAAATTCAAAAAGATCCTAAGGTGATGAGACGTGTGATGCTATGCATTGAGAGGATGTACCCAAGTCAAGAGATTCAAGACCAAATCAGTATGCAGCGAGATATGTACAAGGAATCATCTGGCATGTTTGGATTTAGCTTAACACAACGTCTTAGGGAGAAGAAAGTGCCATGTAAGATTCAATTACGTAAATTATTAAATTTTATTTCACTAGTTTTTTTTCCAAGTTTGACATTGCAAAACTTGTAATCTTTGTTTGTTTGTTTTTTATAACAACCCATTGGTGGTTAGATTGTGGCACTGAGGCACCACAACTATAGGAATTTGCCATCAGAATCCTGAGTCAGCCTTGCAGTGCGTCAAGTTGTGAGCGCAATTGGTCAGTATTCGAGCACATCCACACCAAAAAGCGCAACAGGTTGGAACATGAGAAGGTTGGAGAAGTTGGTCTACATATACTACAACCTTCGGATGCTCACAAAACAGCTGCAGGCAAAGGATTTGGATCCAATAAAAATTGGATCAGATTGATCTAGTCTCTGATTGGGTAGTGGAGGATGAAGCTCCTACTGATTTGAGTTGGCTTGATGAAGAGATTGAGGGTCCCTCTGGTGTACCATTTTCCGAAATGGAAACACCGAACATACTTGCATCACAATTGGTTTTTCAGTCTAATGATGTCGGTACTAGCTCTAGTACGGCCTATGCTAGGCATTCTACTACTCGGAGTCATGCATGAGACTCGAGTTTGGACTTGGAGACACTATCTTTTTTTTATTTTCTGCTAGTTATGTTTTTAGTTATATATTTGAACTTTGAAGTTTGAACTTGGTACTATTTTGGAATGTGTTCAAGGAATCCTCTTTCATTTCACTATTTTGCATAGAAATATGGTATTATGGAGTGTCAAATGGTGTGTGATCAATTTTTATGGGATGATATAATGAATTTCTGCATAGAATTGTTTTTATAACTTATATGGTTTAGAAATGTCATTACATATGTTTTTTTGTGCACATAAATTACTATATTTTTATTTTTTTCATATTTGTCGAGTCTTATCCGACTCTTATTTGAGTCGGCAAGTCTGTCGAGTCCCAAGCTAGCCGAGTATTTGCCTACATTGTTTTATACACTAGTGGTTTAGATTAGTCCCAACCGTATATCTCGCGAAGATATTAGAGTTTTGGCAGATTAGGGTTTCAACTACAAGGTCAAGTTACAAGGTTAACACACATTCATTTCTCTCAAAGACAAGTTTTGCCGGGAGATGATTTAATTCATCTGGGGAGCAGAGTTAGAGCACCATACAGAAGACAAAGATAGGAGGCAAAAAGCAACAAACAGGTCCATATAGCAGATGCCGCACAATGGTACGGATTCTATATGGACAGATTTGTACAGTCATATAGATCCATTCAATCGTGTAAAACAGGTCCATAAAGTCATACAACAAACTATTATCTCCTTTCTGGTAGACAGATTTTCCTCGGTAAGTGTGCAAATTTGTTTTGTTTTGGTTGTACCGTACAACTATTGGTTTGACAGCATGCAAAGATTTCCTTGTAAGCTTTGAATTGTTAATGAAAGAGCAGATATGAAGGAGTAAATTGTTTATGTATTGTGTTTAAGATTCTGCTAATTACTTTCCAACCATACTTGTGATTACAGCTATGTGAAAGAATTTAATTTCTACAATTAAAGAATAGTTCTGTTTAGTTGAAAACAAAAGGATAGCAATCATCAAGAGTTTGGAAAACTTTAAATCATTTCACGGCTTATTTGATTGAGAGGATCAGAAGAGTTTACGGCAATAGATCAACCTACTGGAAACAACTACCGGAAGCCACTGCTGGGAACCACGACCACTAGTTAGAGGGTTCCAGATTCCATAATTAGTGCTTATCAATTTTGAGAGTTTGTGTGCAGAGCAAAGATGGCATCAACTAACCTCAAGTTCAAGGACAAATTCGAAAGTGCCTTAGATTTCCTATCATGGAAAGTCAAGGTAACTCGTCTATTAAAAGAGAATGAACTCTAGGATATCATCAAGGATGTCATTATTGCGTCGATAGATCTGCAAGCTTTGGTAATTCGCAAAAAAAAAAGTGAAATCCAAGTAGATGATCATGGATGCTCCCGAGGTGTAGCTCAGTTGGTTGGAGTCCAAGTCCAAAGACCATTGATATTGAGGTCAGAGGTTCAATTCTCATAAACCCAACTCTCTTGGTCCTTCGGGATTAGGCTCCCAAAATTGGAGCCGATAGGGCAAGGCCCATTCAGGTGGGCCCCCTAGAATTGTTACTGTGGGTGTAGCAAGCCCCAGCCACAATTGTCGAGGATGTGAACCACACAAAAAAAAGATGATCATGGATGCTATAAAGGATCATTTGATCCCTTATATATCCAAGGAAAAGGCAGCAAAGGAGATGTTTGATGCCCTAGTTAGCCTTTACCAAAGTGAGAATATAAACAAGAAAATGATATTGCATCACAAACTCAAATCTGTGAAAGTGACTAGATCAAGCACAGTCACCAATTACTTGATGAAGGTCACGTAGATCCGTGATCAAATTGCTACAATTTGGGAGAAGATTGAAGAAAAAGAGCTAGTGAATGATGAACCAAGCACTGAATTGGTTTCCATCTCAATGGGAAACATTTGTCCAAGGTGTTTGTGCTTGAGAAGTTCTTCCTCCTGCGAAAGACTGTGGTGAGTAGAGACATGATATTTGAGGAGGATGTGAGATCTTCTAGTTAACATGATTCTCCTTCAGTGGTTGAGGAGAATGTCGAGGTTGGTGTTTCAAAGACTGGTTCAAAGACTCAGATAAGTCAAATTCAAAGGGGGTTGAGATGAAATGGACTGTGGATATGCCCTCACCTACTATAGTTTGTAGGAAGTTGAAATGGTTTTCCCAAACATTATATGGTATATCACTACTACACATGAGCATATAGGAGTGCCCCTATTTTCAAAGTGGGTGAGTATACCTCCTAGAAGATTTGCTAGTCATGTTGCATTGGTTTCTCAAACTAGCAGCTCTTTGCAAATCCAAGCTATGTCGACCTAATGCTAGTGATGGTTATTGAAAACTTAACTCGGAAAGTTAAATGACCCCTAACCTTGCTTCATGTAGAAGCAAAACTCTTTTTTTATGTTGCATGTGAGGAATTCATGTATGCACCATTTTTTAATGCGGAAGTGTTATTTCGCATGAAAAGTAAATTAGGTATTTGGAAATCTAT
Source organism: Pseudotsuga menziesii (assembly GCA_001517045.1). NCBI lineage: Eukaryota > Viridiplantae > Streptophyta > Pinopsida > Pinales > Pinaceae > Pseudotsuga > Pseudotsuga menziesii. The sequence continues at coordinate 108,702 of LPNX010409583.1, read as the reverse complement.
AAGACATCGAAGCCTAAAAGAGAGTTGAGTAGGAAGAGGGGGCACATTATTATTGTAATGAGTTCGTCTACATAGAGAGGGTGACTCAGTGCATGAGGAGGGAAAATAGGTGCATGAGAAGAAGGGTGCATTCTTGAGAAGAGGGCACAGTTTCTTGAGGAGTGAGGGTGCAAATCTAAGTAGAGATCGAGCACACTTGATCTGTAGAAGAGGGAGGCAAAAATTGTTTCTAAGAGAGATTAAATCCAGCTACAGAGTATTCATTGATTCAGTTGATATAGGGGGCACATTCTTTGAGAGGAAGGAGCATACTTCACTAGAGGAGATCGAGCTCAGTGATTGATTTCATCATCCTGAGAGAGAGAAATCACCGAGAAGGTGATCCAGGAGCAAAGGGGCATGACTCCCAAGTCAAAAAGAAACTTCAAAGAGAGGTACATTCAAAGAGAAGCGCACATTCTGAGATAGGGGTGCTTTTTCCAACTATCCATCAGAGATCAAGCTTGTGCATCAAAGCCTTTGGCTTAGAGATAAGTTTGTGTTGGATCTATAAGTTTCCTTAAAACTCAATCTTAAGCTACACGGTATATTTTTAATTTTTATTTATAACCACACATGAGTTTCATTACTAGTGATGCATCGAAAAATAAATACTGAGAAACATATAATAATGATCACATCAATATAGACACGGTATTTTTGGGTATGGAAACCCCCGAAAAAACCCAAGATGGGAAAACCGGTGCAGCAGTCAAATAAGAAATTTTATTATGAAGATATAGAACATATACAATCCAGCAGATCAATTCACCCAACCTAGCAAAATAGAACCTCTACGAATCACTGAGCAAACCCAGCAAATCAGTACGGCCCCCCTGCGCAACTGTACGGCCCTCTACGTCAGCAGTACGACCCTTTGCATCAGCAGTACGAATTTGTACGCCTGTTGTACGACCTTTGCCTTATGTGTACGACCTCCCACTCTGTGAACTCGTACGGCCCTGTGCTCTTCCTGATCAGTCGACAAATCCTCCAGATAAATGCTCCTCAGTGTTCTCTGCAAACCTCTTCCTCTAACTTCTATGTTTGTATGTGTGTGTCCTCTCTACCAAATCTTCTTTTAACTCAATGGCCAAGCGAAAACCCTAACCCTCACTATGGATCAATGGATGAGATCCTCCGGTGAGATTAATGGCCAAGATTAGGTTAGCCATCTCGTAAATTATTTTCACTTTAACTTTATAAAAGCGACTCCATTAAGTCAATTAATAATTAGATCACTTAATGTACTTTCATAAGTCTAAACTTAAGAAAATTACATTAACACATTTGGCTTCTTGCTTTATGTCTTCTAGCATGCAATGATTGAAGACCTTCTTTGTTGCCACTTTTTAACACTCCCTCTCAACGAGGAAGGGGTTCAGTAGAAACCCCAACTAGTCTTTGAACTTCACAAAACTGTGTATGCAAAGTGCCTTGGTGAAAATGTCCGCCACCTGCTCATCTATCTAAATGTACTCTAACCGAATGGTTCCTTTCTGTACACAGTCTCTCAGGAAGTGATATCGGATATCAATGTGTTTTCTCCGATCATGGAACACTAGATTTTCAGATAGCCTGATGCCACTTCGATCGTCACAGTGAACCATTGTAGCCTCTAGCTCACACTCAAATAACTCTGAAAGCAACTTTCTCAGCCACATTCCCTCACAAGTAGCCAAACAAGCCTCCATGTACTAAGCCTCTGTCAAGTTGAATGCAACTGACTTTTGCTTCCTGCTGAACCAAGAGACAACCCCTGACCCAATGCTAAAGCAGCAACCTAAAGTGCTCTTTCGGTCTTCTACACATCCTGCCCAATCAACATCTATGAAGCCTGCTAACTGAACACTCCCACTGCGCTCATAAACCAACGCGTAATCCACTGTACCTCTAATGTAGTGAAGCACATGCTTCACAACAATCCAATGTACTCTCCGAGGATCCACCATGAACTGGCTCAAAGAGTTGACCGCAAAGCTAATGTCTGGTCGTGTGTTGACCAGATACATGAGCGATCCAATAAGCTAGTGATACAAGGTGGGATCAAAACCCTCTGACCTCGATGCATCAACCTTCCTCCAGTTGGAAACTAGAGGTATGGTCATGGGCTTGCAATCCACCATCCTAAATCTCTTCAAGATCTCCACTGCATACTTCCCCTGTCCAATGAAGAAGCACCCATCTCCCTGCCAAACCTTCAAACCAAGGAAGTAGGGCTGCCCAAAACAAATTTCTGCTACCCGGAATTTATGGTGGCTTCCCGGATCTGATAATGGCTTCCTGGATCTAATGAAGGGTTATAGTAAAAACCCTTAAAACAGAAGAAAGATAAAAACCCTAACTTAGGGTTTGTCTTCAATGGAGGATGATGATGCCCTAGCTTGACTCATCCATGCTAAGGCACAATCACAAAATCTTCTTCTTCAAACTTAAGCAGCTGTACCTATGAGAGCAAGTGTGTGTGTAATAATGAATTGGCTTGATCTTCTTTTATATCCTTGATTCACCTGTAAGTGGACCAAAATTAGAAAAAACAAAATAATATAATTTTATTCTTTTCTAATTTTCACTTTTACCTTTAGCCTTCCTGTGGTCAAAGGGTCCTTTATGTATTTTTTACTTTTACCTGTGGTCCAAAAGTCCTTATGCATTTTTTACTTTTGCTTTTGGCCTTCTTCAAGTGTCCATGTGGTCATTACCTGTGGTCTTTTAATTCCATTCAAAGTACATCATCATAAACCAAGAGTGTTACTAATGCTTTTATCTCACACTTTGTGTGACACCAAGATCAGGTACTAGGGTATCTTAACCAAGGTTAGCTAAGCCTTGGGGAAGAACGCAAAGCCCATTAATCAAGGGTCAGAGTGTCACACATGCCTAGACCAAGTCTAGGGCTTATAGTGCCTTCCTGGTCACAGACCAGGTGCCTCAACCATAGGCTGCATAATTTGACCCTAGGTCAAATACTTGGTAACAAACCAAGCACCTCCATTCTCCATGAGAATGGCTACTCAGAACTAAGCTGAGTCTACCAGTACTAGACTGGTCCACATCGTGGTCTCGGACCAGATGTTTACCATTCAATAGAATGGTCACTCAACACAGGGTTGAGTCCCCCCAGGGCAGAGCTGGGTCCATATCATAGTCAAGGACTAGATATCATCATTCAACAAAATGATCACTCAACATTAGGTTGAGTCCACACCGTGGTCCCGGACCAGGTGTCCCCATTCTCCTAAGAGAATGGCTCTCGATGCTGCTCAGAAAAATCAACACTGCACACCAACAACCAAATAGGTTAGTACTTGTTAGTGTCTCAATAAGAGAGTCACACTTGTTTGAAATAAAGGAAACTACTAATACTTTAATGCTGCTATGAATTGCACACGACTGTGATAAAATGACTAAATACATAATGCTGCTAAACTGAAACTTCACTCTATTGTTGCACTTATTAATACACACAGTATGTAAATTATTGGTTGTAAGCACTATTCTTGTTACTAGTCGGCTAATGCATTATTAATTTAATGAATTGTATTTATGCAAGGAATCTAACATGACTGTGGCCACATGACTGATATAGGCTGCTATAAATTGATTGAAACGTACTGCTGTATGTACTGTATACTCACATAAAACTCAGATCTCAACATATATCTTGTTTCTTGTGGTGGAAATGGCAATTACTGCTGCCTAGAATTGTTATTAAACTTCGTGTGAGAATGCTGCTCTAATGTCTGTTATTGTCACTTATACTGCTGTATTTGAATAATTGTTTGGTAGTGACAAATACTCATGGTTATATAGCACACTTGTAGAGGGGATATTGGCTTTAAGTGGCATATTAGTGGTGATTTTGATGCTAATAAATGCATACTTTCAGACTTGAAATCAGAGCATGATGAATACAGAATTATGATTCATAAAGGCTTGTCAAACATGTCTGATTTTATTGTTTGACTATTCTCTCATCATTGAAAGAACGCATTGTCACGTGATGATAATAACCATACTAGTATAGATAATCCCACACACATAACCCTTGAATTGACTCCAATAAGGCACTGGTCTCTAATAACCTCAGAAGAGGTTTACTTTGGCGTTTAGTGTCTTTTCCAGCGTTGAATTAGGGCTCTCCCCTAGGAGGCTTCAGCTTCCGAAGTAGTTGGGGACAAGTGACTAAGGTGACAGTGGTCACTTTCCCTTATATGCTTACCGGTGGCTTAGACTGCCATTTCATCCGGTAACAGTCCACCTTGTCTATTCATTGCCAGGTTTCACCTTTAATTTGGCATGGTAGATTCATTCCGTCACAAATTTTCTTCCTCCACCCAGTAAGCAAAGCAAAGCCAGAAAATAGCTTGAGGAGCAAGATGGCATAGTTCTTGCAGCCAAGAATACGTGGTTGCCCTAGGAAAAGGGTGTTAAACCAAGTGGAGTCTCAGCCATCTGATTCAAGGAGGCAGCAGGAGTGCTAACAGATTTTTGGAAGAAGTAGGAGTTGAAGAACAAACTACCACAAGCAGAGGAGTAGACACCAGGAATCTGTTCTGAGATTTCATGTATTCCAGTCTAGAAAAGCATAACCTTTTGACAAAGTGAACAAATGATTAAATGAGTTTTTTTTAAACTGATTTTGCGCTATGGAGTGCATATTTATAAATTATACTTCTCAAACCTAAACAAATAAGCAGAGGACACTAACATCCATAATGAATTGGCCATTGTCAGTACAAACTTCTAGAAAATAATCATCAAATATCATCCGCTAAAAGACAGGTTGGAACACACACACAGAATGGTGCATACCTCAAATAAATCATCAAGAAGCTTGATTCTATACTCTGTATCCAAAAATGGGCTACTGGGGTGTTTTCCATTTTCAGTTGCTTCAGGGAAATTGCTCAAATGGTTTACTGATGACTCCTGTTCCATAGGTTCTGCACTCAGAGCTACTGAAGCATCTTCAATGCTAATGTCCCAGCATATTTCTGATTGAGTAGGTTCAGATACTCCAGCATCTTCTACATTCCAGTCAATTCCATCATCCTTATTATCTAATGACTGGAATCCCCCTTCTACAGCATCATCATGCAATACAAACTCCATTTTTTCGTTGACTGGCTGCAAAGTTTGTTTCACATTGTCATTTCCAAAAGTCTCAGACTGCTCAATAGTACCGATTTCCCAGTCAATCTCAGCATTCTCATCAGCTGTTGTATTAATGTTCCAATCAATATCGTTTGAAGAAACTTCCGCTTCAAATGTTTTGCCCTGTTCTTTATTGGTCAAGGGAACTGCAGTAGCAGCAACCTCGGAATTTGAAAAAACATCAAGAACAGGAGGGTTGTCACGAAGATCTCTTAAACTTGGAAGCACAATTCCTGAAACTTTCTGCAAGTGCCATGCAAAATATCAATCTTTAAATCCAGGTACCTCATTGTCCTACTCAACTGCCATTGTGTACAAAGAAAATACAACATTAAATCAATAGTCTGCAATTTAATGTTATTTTTACTCATCTTACCCCTTTTTCTGTATGTGCATGATCAACAAATGTTTGGTAGAATCCCAATGCATTTTGAACAGAATCACCACATAAAATCTCCACAATCTCAGCAAACGTTGTTGGGAGTGTTTTAGCCATTTCCAGAAGTTCTAACCTGACGTTCTTCCCCTATAGACCAAGTGAATCTAACTGTTACTCACTAATACATAAAAAGGCAGCAGGTAGTATAGATAGTATATTGGAAACATAATCCAACAACACAACTGCATAGGCAGCTATAAACTATATGGCATGTAGGAGTAAATGATTATAACTCAAACTTAAATCCTAGATGTTATAACCAATATATATGGAAGCACTAAACAACCACAGTTCAACTAAAAAATTCCGATACCTTAACCAAACAAAATTCAGGAAAGAAATGCATATAGCTGATTGCAAAGTCAGTTGAAAACAAAATGATTGTCATTTCCAGCATGCAAAGGAAAATCTGACATGCAAAATAGTTATAGTGAAAGCCTGGAAAATAAAAACCTGCAACCCCAGCTCCTGGCAAGCTTCCTGGTATTTCATTGCTGAAGCATTTGCACTCCTTTTAAGCTCAGCTTCTTTTCGTTCCAGGTCTGCCAACTGTTGCTGAATTTTCTGAATCTGCTTTTTTTCATACGGACTTTCATTTTTTTTGTCCAAAAGATGTTCTCAGTAAAATTGACTTATATGAATGGATAACTGTATAAACAAGGAAACCAAAGAACATATTTTCAAAATCTCAAAACAAAAAGAATGTAGCAGCTGATGACAAGTCATACATTTCATAATTGACATTTTGAACTATGATTTGTGCAGCTTCACCAAGGTATAGATGATCTTTTTCAAAAGCTCGGACGATAGCCTCCCATTCTCCCTGAAAAAATATAACTATTTGAAAACACATTGGCAATAGAATATTAAATCAATAAAATAAATGAAAGAAAAGAGTTTTAATTGCAAATACTTACTGCAGCTCCTGAAAGCCGACCAAATATGTTACGAACTTCAGGAGTCGATTCTGATAAGATAACACATATACGCTTTGCCTCCAGGTATCCTGTGTCTGGCAAATATAAAAGTTGTTTTCAAGAAAGAGAAAATAGATAAAGCTAGTTGCAGTGTTTATGAGAAAATACCTGGCTGTAAATGTGCAAATGCACGAACATAAGTTGTGATAATATTTCATAGTCATGTTTTTAGTCATTATAATCTAATGGTGATGTATACAATATGGTATGGCTTGCTTCAGCAGGGAATCCCTATTGTTATTATTTTGGGTCATGTTTGAAACAGGCACCTCACCGGTACCTGCAGTCCACAGGATAAGTCCCCTTTTCAATTTCAGTCATAGAGCAATGTAATTTAGGCTACTTCAATGAACATTTCAAAGTATAAAGTGATTATTAGATTAACAGTTGGTTGATTAAAAAGAGTCCACAGTATAAGCCCCCTTTTAAATTACAGTCATTGAACAATGTAATTTAGGTTTTACTTCAATGAACATTTCAAAAGTAATAATTAAATTAATAGTTGGTTGATAAAAAAGCATGCTTTTTTGTAAGGCATATTTGCAAGACACCCACTGAGCCACCAGAAATACCAATGCCTAGAATTCATATGTTCTTCGTACTCCAATTAACTTATCAATGTCTTTAACTCTTCTACAATATGCATATGACCTCTGTTTTATATGCAATGTTTTCTGTTTTGTTCCAGTAGCAACAGAAGAAGTGGTACAAAGTAGTTCAGTGTGCAAGTTGTAAAAAGTAGACTTGTAGCTCTTCAATATACCTCCACTTATCGACTTATATGAACATCCTTGTCGCTTCAATCTATCTCTTTCCAAAGATTTGAACCTCTTGATCATTCACATTCTACATCAATAGATTGTCTGTCTTCCATTCCATTCTTGACTGTCATCTCAATTTTATCTTAATTAGTAAATCGGAATAAGCTAAAGTCTAGACAATTTGCACCTTTCCGTTGAGTTTTTCCGGAATCAGGCAATGTGATTTGTTGCTGAAATTGCGATTTCCATGGTTGAAATTGCAATTTGGATTGCAAAAATGGATTCAGAGCCCTCGATTAACCCCTGGGGCACCCCGATTATGCAATTCCAACAGCTTAAAACTGCTATTTCAACAATTTCCGCCAGATTTTGAGCAGAAAATTCTTCGGATAATGGATGCAAATAGTCTAGACTTTAGCTTACACATTAATGAATCTACCAACAGAAAATTGTTAGGGGCAGAAAAATATCTGGGCGGGGGAATACTGGTACCTGCCATCTAGCTAGTGGTATGAGAGAGAGCGAGAGTTAGAAGCAAATTGGAAAACAAGCAAGAGAGAAAAGTGAGCAATGTGAGATGAAGTGCAGGGCTGCCACTGAGACCACTTCCCACCATAATGCAACAATTCTTTCCATTTCAGACCTAAACGTTGTCCAAATGAACTTATTAACTGTCAGATTTCCCAAAGTGTGTGAGCAGGATGTGCTAACTGTTAGTGGTTATGGCAGCACTGAGACAGAAGGGCAGATTTGATGTGGCACACTAGCACGTGGTATCTAGCCCTGATTCCAGCACGTACTCTACAATCAGTACTTTTAACAATACATACCTATCTACTATCTGGTAAGAGATTTGTACTGGGTTGTTCCACCTTTCGGCCTTAATTCTGCTTTTAATGCCGATACAAACAACAATATGTGTTAATGCTCTCAGGGTCAGTGCCTCACTATTGTCGCATATATATCTGGCAATGCATTGAGGTAGCAGCATGTTGTCTGCCTGACTGTGACTGTTGTGCTGATATTATCATTACTCTTCTACAGTCACAGCCCATCGCAAACGTGGTGGCACTGGATGAATATGATGTCCATAGCTGGTATGATATGGATGTTATAATCGGAACATGCTGTAGTCATACTGGAAGGTTTGGTGAATGAAACAATAAGCGCTGGGGTGTCTAGTGTTGATGGTATTGGTCATGACAGATGTCCTATGATGCTCAACACTCGGTGGTGGTGCTGAAGAATGGACGATTAATGAGACAAACCATTGGCATGGTGGGTGGGGGTGGCACAGGACCTCCTATGCTTGAGTTGGGCACTAGCCAGGTGGAATGGGTTACGGGTAAACCCAGGATGTGGAATGGATTGGCGTGAGCAATGCAGGACACAGTGTGGACAAGTTAGTGGATCATGTATTACCTGCTATTGCAAGAAGCATGATGGATATGTGGTGGCATCATAATCAATTCTTGTTGGTGTGCAGTGGCATGCACTAATTTAAAATTTCTTCCATCATATTCTACAAGATTTTACAAGGCCAGCAAAAAATGTCTGGATTTGTTGATAAAACATGGTTAGGAATCTCAAAAAAAGGCATAACAATAATGTGCCAGATGGGATAAGCATACATCATGTGTTCCAAGGACTTTGGCCACTCTTGTCCACGGGAGGATTCTGATTACTAACTTCCATGGAGTGTTGGGATAAGCATACATCATGTGTTCTAAGGACTTTTGCCGCTCTTGTCCACAGGAGGATTCTGATTACTAACTTCAATGGAGTGTTGTTCAGTGAGGAAAATTTATGCATTCGATTTTAGAACTCTAGTACAACCATCCATGGCTAACCTAAAAGAACCTTATACCCATTTCCTTCTATGTCCATCACCTGAAAGCTAAGTTACCAGGATACGGATACGGATTCGGATCCGGATACGGATTCACTAGATTTTAGGAGGTATTATACTTACTAGGCTGGGTCAGGGACTGTTCGATAAATCCTAGTAAGTATAATACCTCATGAAAGGGAGTGGAATCCGTAAGTATAATACCTCATGAAAGGGAGTGGAATCCGGATACGGATTCCACTCCCTTTCATGAGGTATTATACTTACGGATTCCACTCCCTTTCATGAGGTATGGATTCCACTCCCTTTCATGAGGTATTATACTTACGGATTCCACTCCCTTTCATGAGGTATTATACTTACTAGGATTTATCGAACAGTCCCCTCCGGATTCCACTCCCTTTCATAAGGTATTATACTTACTAGGATTTATCAAACAGTCCCTGACCCAGCCTACCCAAGTCCAAATATATCATAATATGAGTGCAAGCCCATCCACAAGTGTAATGGTTCTCCAAAATGACGTTTCTCTCCAAGCTGACCTGATTAACCTCCAAGATATCCGGATTCCACTCCCTTTCATGATGTATTATACTTACGGATTCCACTCCCTTTCATGAGGTATGGATTCCACTCCCTTTCATGAGGTATTATACTTACGGATTCCACTCCCTTTCATGAGGTATTATACTTACTAGGATTTATCGAACAGTCCCCTCCGGATTCCACTCCCTTTCATAAGGTATTATACTTACTAGGATTTATCAAACAGTCCCTGACCCAGCCTACCCAAGTCCAAATATATCATAATATGAGTGCAAGCCCATCCACAAGTGTAATGGTTCTCCAAAATGACGTTTCTCTCCAAGCTGACCTGATTAACCTCCAAGATATCCGGATTCCACTCCCTTTCATGATGTATTATACTTACGGATTCCACTCCCTTTCATGAGGTATGGATTCCACTCCCTTTCATGAGGTATTATACTTACGGATTCCACTCCCTTTCATGAGGTATTATACTTACTAGGATTTATCGAACAGTCCCCTCCGGATTCCACTCCCTTTCATAAGGTATTATACTTACTAGGATTTATCAAACAGTCCCTGACCCAGCCTACCCAAGTCCAAATATATCATAATATGAGTGCAAGCCCATCCACAAGTGTAATGGTTCTCCAAAATGACGTTTCTCTCCAAGCTGACCTGATTAACCTCCAAGATGACGCTCCTAAAATTGTCTTCGTCAATTTGCCTGATGGGAGAAATGGGCTTACCCCTCCTTTCTATATTAAAAATTAGCTTCAGAACCTCCATCTCTATAACTGTCTATATGACTCTGGGGACTCACATTCCTTGATATTCCTTAAGCTATAATAGATAAATTAGTGTTAGATATCACCAGGTCCCAGGTTGAATCCATCTATCTTTCAGATACATCCAACATCTTTCGTGTGGCTCAAGTACATTCTTGTTTTGTACTTTGGTGTTTGATCTAACTCGATAGGCCTCTCCCAGTGACTCCAACTGAAGAAAATCAAAAGAGGTACTCTACAAGGGCTCATCCAAGAGGTAGGCTTATTTGTGTTCCTGAGCCTGAGTTTATTTATCATAAGAGAAGACAACATGTACATGTAAGAGTGGTAAGTAGTCTCTTATCTTCCAAAGGTTTTTGTGACATTTGGAATTTATTCATTGATACTACTGTTACATCAAAAATGGCAAATGTTATGTATGCTCCCTTTGACTTTTAAACATTCAAGGTTCTTCAAATGGTATACCAAAAAAGAAAAAACATTTGCCTAGATTTATTAGGCAAGATGCTATCTTTGTTGCTCATCATTGGGGAGAATGAGCCATTTCTATTGGATAAGGACATTGAAAACCTTAATGTAATATTTAAATGCTTTGCTATGTCTTTAAAGGAAGATGCTAAAGAATGGTTTCCAACATTACCTGCTCGCAGTATATCTACCCTCCAAGAATTAAAGGATGTTTTCTTTGATAAATGGCTTGAAAAAAAGGATCCCATTTAAGTACTATAAGAAGAAAAGAAATTGAGACCATTAATGAGTTTGATCTTAGGTTTGACAAGCTAGTGAAGGAAATTCCCAAATCATATAAACCTCTTAATGTGTTAATCCTCTCATATTACTTGAATGCTTTAGTTGTTGCTAAGAAGAATGTAAAGATCCTAGATGACAGTTGCAAGGCTGTAGGTAATCTTGATACTTGACGATTTACATTTCAAGTGCTTTGAACACAATGAAGATTCCCATGCCACTAGTCGAGCTACTAAAGATCCCTCTTTTGAAGAATCAAGTTGTTGAAACCAATGTTTTAAAACTCAAAATTGAGAGTTGAACCGATCGAGTGTTAACTCGGACTGGAATCGAAATCGACAATGAACTGGAGCAATTTGATTTCAATGACTCGGACTAACTATTCAAAAATACATAAAATTTTACAATTTTAATGAAAAAAATTATATTTAACATTCTAAGCTATGATTCCAAACCATTAGACACAAAATATGCAAAATCTACTCATGTAAGGGTGAATATTTCAAAATGGCACCAAGTGCAATACATATTTGAATCAAAATTGAAAATACATAATCATCAAAATTATTTCCTATAATGGAATCCTATTCATCAATAGCACCATGTTCCCCCCTCCTCTAGGCTCTAGCCCTTGCCTCTACCTCGAATCTTAATGTTGATCCTCCAAGGACATTAGTCAACACCCTATAATTTTGGTGAAACTTCCTAATCCAAGTGTTAAAATAAGTTAGATATAGCTTCCCTTGATTAATAAGTGATTTTGCTTGACTGAAGGGTACATTTTTATTAAGGTCATGACAGAGGAGTTCAATCAACTTCAACAATCAGGCATCAACACTACCAACATCAAGGGGCATAGAGAGTTGATGTGCTTGATTAAATTACAATCCCTTACCCCAGTGTTCCACGAGGACGCGTCCCCCAAGGTGAGGAACACATCCCCTCGCTTCCCCATGCTTATGGGATGGGGAAACTCCTGGGGAAACTCCTGGGGAAACGATTCCCCACGTCCCCCTTCTAGGGGAAACTCGTTTCCCCAAATTTCCCCAGGTGTGGAACGCATTTCCCCCCTAGGGGGGGCTTCTAGGCGTTCCCCCCACGTCCCCCTTCGTGGGGGGGCGCCTAGAAGCCCCCCATTTTTTATATTTTTAATTTTTCGATAAAAATAATTACTTAAACAATAAAATTAAATTAATTAAATGATAAATGATAAATTAAATTAAATGATAAATTAAATTGAATTAGATTAAATTGATAAAATTAAATTAAGAAGTTTAAAAAAGATAAAACTCAATTAAATCCTAACTCAACTAAATCCTTGATGTTTGCAGCTTAATTAATCATGATGTTGATCCATTTTAGCTACTTTTCATTGCTTCAATTGTAGTTTTGACTCTAGATAGTAGATACTAGATATTGGTGACAATCCTTGACTCTTTACTATTTAGTATTTTTTGAGAAATTTTAATCTACAATCAGAATTTTCACTTTTGTCTATGTCACTGTTCTAAATTCTCTATGTTAAGTTGTTAATGGTTCAATATCTATTGGACTATTTCAAACTTCATAGTATGTTGCATTATCTTTTATAAATGAGAAACTTGAATTAGATACACGTTAGATAATGATAATGATGATATTTAGTTTTTAGTATTTAATAATTTTTTTTACATGGTAATAGTCAGTAGTAACATACCTCAGTATCATTTACAAATTGAAATTTGAGATTTGATGAATTCCATAATGATTATTTTAGTTTTTAGTTTTACATTTTATATGGTAATAGTTATTGTTAGGATTTCTCATTTTTTATATTTAAATTATTTTTTATGACTTTGACGTCCCCTTGTTTCCCCGAAATTTCCCTAAAATTTGGGGTGGCTTCCACACACCCCCCTTTTGCGTTTCCCTGCTCCAGCGCTCCCCCGTCTCGAAAACTTTGTGGAACATTGCCTTACCTTCATACATGATAGAATCCAGTGGAGACGTTGCAATCTTGAAATTCTAAAAACTATGAAGTTTGTTGAATTCTGAATGGGATTTAGCAAGTACAACTAATTGCATAAGATATAACAGATACACAAGACACAAAGATTTTCACCTGGGAAACCATAAAGAAGAAAACCCTGCAAACTTCCTCATAATAGTACAGTCACAAAGACTGTGTCAGAAGATGATCAATCCCAGTAATAAGAAGTATTCAGCAGCTATCTAACTCTCCTCCCTTGTCTCTATCTCTCTCTCATGCAAACTTGAGTGAGTGAGGTGTGAATAAATGAGGGAGGGCGCCTCCCTATTTATACTAATCAAGTGACTGACCTTTTACAGACTGGGCCGACCTGTTTCACTAACAAGGCCGACTTCTCTTAGAGAGACTCTAACTACACATTACATGATGTCACACTGGGGACTATTTCCCCGACTTACAACGGAGGTTGTACCTCAAGGTCTAGACACAATAAAGACATCCCGCAAGGAGGCAAACACATCTCCAATGGGGGTACAACAACATACAATGATAATATACATCAAAATATCTTCCGAAGTTACAAATACATCAACACTCCCTCTTAACTAGGGAAGGTATTCTCTCTCTTCCACAGTCATCAACACATCTGGTCAAGTCTTCATCGCGAAGTCATCACCACGAAGTCATAGAGTCATCATCATAGTTGTTGCCATCATCATCTTCTTATCAATCATCAAATGGTACTATCTGTCATCAAAAGTTTCTATAGAGCCAACCCTTTTTCATGTTGGGTGTAGGCCTAGTCCTCATCCAAGTCTTCATCACATCTTCGAGCAAGCCACCTTGTAGGTACTGTCCAGGACCTTCTTTACATTGCCACGGCAATAATCTACATCTTCTACCTTTATCTCATCGTATCTAGATCATTTCTTTTGTCCTGCACAAAACAAAACAGAGCATCCATGCTCAACCTGCGTTCTACTAGTAAAGGAGAACCTCCTAGGTGCACCTCACGTGCTTCGTAACCTTATCATCTCAACATGGGAACACACACATATATAGATATATGTAAGGACTGATTACGACCAAACAACCCGCTACATCAGGACTTATTACATCTAAACAACCTGCATCTAGGATCTTTTCCGTTTAGATAACCTTCGGGGCGTATTACATCGAGTAACCTGCGTACTACACCAGGACTCCTTTTACACTCAAACAACCCACAAGACTTATTACAATCAAGTAACCTGCGTACCACGCCATGGCTCATATTTACACTCAAATAACATGTCTCAAGACTGATTACGTCCAAGGATAACCTGCAAGCTTCGCCAGGACTGATTACATCTGAGGACAACCTACATGACTGATTTTGTTCGAGCATCCTGCTTCACCGGGATTTTTCCCGCTCAGACAATTTGTCTCATTTCCCATGTGAGATATTATGCATCCGTTATTTCTAGCATAGAATCATATCAAAACTGATAACATCCAAGGATAACCTGCGAGCTTCGCCAGGACTTATTACATCTAAGGACAACCAACAAGACTGATTACATCTTAGCAACCTACAATCTTCACCAGGATTTTACGCTCAGATAACCTATCCCTCTAGCTATGTTAGAACACATCACTCCCTCTTTCAAGGGGTCTAGATCTAGATCACACCAAGTCTTTCTATGAAGTATTTGAACTTCACTCTCACTAGAGGCTTGGTCAACACATTGACTATCTGCTTGTCCATTGCCATGTACTGGAGCTTCACTGTTCATCTCTGCACCATATCCCTAATATAGTGGAACTTGGTCTCATGTGCTTCGACTTGTCATGGAACACAAGGTTTTCTGACAGCTTCACGTAACTTTGATTGTCGCAGAAGATGCAAGTCACATCAAACTGGAGATCAAACAAGCCAAATAGTAGCTTTCGTAGCCACACCGCCTCGCAACTAGCCGAGCAAGCATCAACATACTCTGCCTCGGCTGTACTCAGCACCACGCATGATAACTTCCTGCTAAACCAGGAGATCATGCCAGATCCCAAACCGAAGCAGCAACCTGAGGTGCTCTTCCTGTCAGTGGCGTTACCTGCCCAATCTGAATCAACATAACCGTGTAGGTTAATCTTCTGATTTGCATCATATTTGAGCGCATAATCCACTGTACCTTTTAGGTACCTCAGTACATGCTTTGCAGCTATCAGGTTAACATGTCTCGGATCCGTCAAGAACTGGCTCAGGGTGTTCACCGCAAAGCATATGTCTGGTATCGTATTCGTCAGGTACGTCCATGAGCCAATCATCTAACGATACATCGTGGCATCAAGCGTCTCGAATGAAGCATCACTCAAAAGCTTCAAGTTAGATGCTATAGGTGTGGCTATTGCCTTGCAGTCCAACATTCTGAATCTCTTCAGAATCTCCACTGCATACTTTCCTTTACCAAGGAAGATCCCATCTATACTCTGCCACACCTCCGTGCCTAAGATCTAGTGCATCATACCTAGGTCTTTCATCTCGAACTTTGTAGCAAGTCTCCTCCTTGCATCTTTAATGAGTTCCTCTTCGCCTGTCAGAAACAAGTCATCGACATATAGCAAGAGCATCACTGGTCTTTCGTCTTCAACCTTGAAGTAAAGGTTGGAATCTGCTTTACTCTTGGTAAACCCTAGGCTCATCAACAAGCTATCCATCATGTCATTGTAACGTCCCCGACCCTCTGACCGGCGAAGAGGACGCTACCGATGCTGCTATCTAACCAGGCAACTAGCCCCATGAACATACAATGATAAAAAATTGAAATGCCTTGAAGTAAAACATGCATAGATGCATAATTATTCATCATACAGCGGAAGCAAACTACATTCCATTCAAGCATTTAGAATGTTCATCATTTTCATTAAACATCAAATACAATTGCAGAGATAAAATAGACAAGAATACTTATCTTATGAAGAATTCGTCTCGCAACCAGCTACGTTGCTGCAACGTTCCACCCAACCATAGGCCAATGTGCTCCTTAATCTCTCAGCAACACCGCCACCCCTGAGCTGGGCATGATTCCCACAAGGAATAAGGAAACTAAGCACGCTCACACATAGCCAAGGATACTACAAAATTCAGCCAAGCCAACACAATTGGGTTTATCAGGCTAAGAGTACACAACAACACATAACCAAGCCAACAAGTTGGGTTTATCAGGTTATCAGGAAATGGAAGCACTGTCTGCTAAGCTAGTGGGCTCACTGAAGAGCTAAGGATGCCTACACCAAAACTAGCTTGACTCCTAAGACATCCACACACACCCAACACAAGGAATCATTCCCTTCTCTGCTGCACAATCCCTCAGGCCATGACTTCCCTTCCAGTGCTATTCAGGGGGTGTAGAGAAGAGAGCCAACCCTCTAGCATTGTCTATGAGGCTCCTGCAAAACACTAGGTTTGTCAAGCAGACTCCTTTCCACTCCTACACAGTCCAGAGACCAACATCCTGTGCGCACACAACACAACAACCATTCACAGCTCTGGGGAATAAAAGAAAACACCACAGAACAAAACCGAGATGACCATTTGGGTAATACACAGCCTCGACTGAGCAATTCGATTCCTGAGTCGTTCTTGGCCCTATCGTGGCCAAAACGACTCAACAAGAACCCAAAGCAACCCAAAATTCATGGGGAAACCAGTAGCGATTTCTCAGCCGCATGAGGAAGGAAATGCAACCTGCGTGAAGGTGAATTCACATGCCCAGACCCACAACATCAAGAGAACTACACACAGCAAAATCCCAAAAACGAAATTCACACACAACAAACTTCCATCCGTTTTAGAGAGAACCCAACGTCGATCTCTGATGATGGGGGAAAACGTCCAGGGCCCAAAATCGTGAATGAGAGCTCCACACAGCAAAATCGTGAGGGTAAGGCCACTCTCCCAGTTCTCTGCATGAGTAAAAAAAGATGAATGGGGATCGTCCCCTCTTCCTGCCCACATGAGGGTGAATGAGCTCCCTGGTGGAGTGTGCGTGTGGGCAAGGACTGACAGTGCTGCCACACACCACTGTCCATGCAATAATTGCCCCAACTAACATCAAAGGATTTTAATTTGGTAGTTGAGACAAGAATAAGACAAAAAGGTTGTTGAATGAGACAATGGATAAAGGGTGAGTAAGACAAAAGATAGGTGACAACTAAATGGGTTCATCAATTGACACTTGGCTTTTCCCCAATGGCTCTCAAGGGTTAGACATTTCCCCCTCCTTATCCTTAGGAAAATCATGCCCTTTTCATTATGGTTGCATTGACATAACTGGTTGTGGGTCTTTTTAATTAAAATGCATATTTACATGATGCGAAAATTATAATGTGCCGGCTAGCACGAATATACCATCGGCAACGGGTTTTTTTTAATCGCCGAAACATAAAACGCTAAATCAATGGTGGGGCTTTTTCCTTTAGCTCCACACCATGATTAATTACAATATATCCATCATATACATTTTTAATGCAAACGGGGTCAAAATCAGGGTGTTACAGTCATACCATGTCCTTGGTGCTTGTTTCAAACCATACAAAGCCTTCTTCAATTTGCACACATGGGTCTTCCTGTCATGTGTCTCAAATCCCAATGGTTGTTCTGCGTACACTTCCTCCTCGACTACATTATTCAAGAAAGTTGTCTTGACATCCATCTGGTGTATTTTCCATTTCATAATTGTTGCCAATGCAAGTATGGTCCTAATGGAAGTGTACCTCGCCACAGGTGCAAATGTCTCTACGTACTCTATGCCTTCTTTCTGTGAGAAGCCTTGTCCTACAAACTTTTCCTTGTATTTCTCGATGTTGCCATCTACAGCATGCTTGATCTTGTAGATCCACTTCGAAGTCACAACATACTTCTTTTCCGGTCTCAAAACTATCTCCCAAACATCATTCTTCATGATCGACTGATATTCCTCGATCATAGCATCCTTCCATTCTTTCTTTTCTGCAGCCTCTTCATAGGTGGAAGGTTCTCTGTCAATGATGTCACATAGCAATGCCACATAGCTATTGTAGGGCTTTTCCCTTTTTCTCTCTCTATGTATTCCTTTTGGAGCAACATACATTTTTGCTTCTCGTATGATCTCCCGTGCCCATGCTAGTTTCCTCTTGTGGGAGAACTTCTCATGGATTGTCTCTACCGGCTCTTGTGGTTCTTCCATGTCATGATCTTCATGGTCTTCTGGAATTGCTTCTTCAATTTCCATATCTTGGGCTCTCGTATCTTTAGGTTCCTCAACCCCTTGAATAGGTGTCCTCCTGGATCTAAAGTATGTCGAGTCTTCATCAAAGGTTACATCTCTACTGATGTCGATCTTCTTGAATCCTAGGAAGTATATTCGGTAGTCCTCTGATGTTTCATTGTATCCTACGAATATACCCTTCTTCCCAAAAGGATCGAGCTTGGTCCTTTTCTCCTTTGGGATATGTATGTACACCAAGAAGCCAAATATTCTTAGATGGTTGACTTCTGGTTTCTCTCCTGAGAAAGGCTCTTCAGGAGTCTTGTTGTCAAGTACTCAATGAGGAGTACGGTTTTGTACATACACAGTTGTCCTTGCTGCCTCCGCCCAAAGGTGCATAAGAAGATCCTGGTCATGTAGCATTGCTTTTGTTGCTTCCATGATGGTTCGGTTCTTTCGTTCCGCAACCCCATTATGCTTGAGGATTGTATGGAGTGCTCAACTTCCTCTTAATCCCGGACTCTCTGCAGAGTTCCTTGAATTCTTCCAAGGTGAATTCTCCGCCATTATCTGACCGTAGAGTCTTGATCTTCCTATCCGTTTGGTTCTCGACCAAGGCTTTATATTCTTTGAACTTATTGAAAACTTCATTTTTCCCTTTCAAGAAATATATCCAAATCTTACATGAAAAATCGTCTATAAAGGAAACATAGTACACATACCCGCTTAGTGAGCTAGAAGACATGGGTTCACATACATCCGAGTGTACTATCTCCAGTATTCCTTTGGTCTTGCTCTCACTGCTAGGAAATGTCTTCTTTGCATTCTTTCCTTGTGCACATCCTTTGCAAATGCCTTCATGCTTTACCTGGATCTTTGGCAATCCAGAGTCTACTTTGCTTGTGCCTTAGTTCGCTTGGTTCAATTAACTCATGAACCAATGCTTTTTTCAGGTTGTCCCTTTAGTTGTACAAGACTCCGTCTTCTTCTCCAATCACTGTCACATCCTCTATTGTCTTCCCTCTAGGCCACATTAGAACTTGGCCATCGACAAATGCAATTCTAATTCCCTTTGCATCTAGTGCAGAGATGGAGAGAAGATTCTTCTTCAATCCTGGAACATATAGCACATCCTTCATCTTTAAGGATTTCCCGGAGTCAAGCTTGTATGAAGCTTCTCCACTCCCTTTTATGAGGTATTAGTAATCGTCCCCAAGTTTCACCTTCTGAGGTGACTCATGTTCAGACATATTAATGAATGGTTCCTTGTATCCTGTCATATGTGTTTAGAAGCTCCACTATCCACAAGCCAATCATTGCTTCCATGTGAGATAGTGTCAGTAAGTGTTGATATTAGCACATACTCTTCATCTAAATCATCCTTCTCTCTTCTGAATCTTTTGTTTGTTGGTTCATCGTCTTCGGCTACATGAGCATGGTGTTTCCTTTTCCTGATGGGACAATCTCTTGCAAAGTGTACCTTTTCATCACAAGTATAGCATCAAACATTTGAAGGATCTCTCTTGGTCTTCTTTTGTTTCTTGTCCTTCTTCTTGTTGTGATGAAAGTTCTCCTTCTTCTCCTTCTTCTTGAAGTTCTTCCTGGTGTGAACTGTGAGAGCTTGGTCTTCAGTTGCTCCCATATTCTCTTCTCTTGTCACGAGTCAACCTTCTTCTTGTACACATTCTTCTCGGAGTTTGTCGAGTCCCATGATCTAGGGAGACCATTCAAGGTAGTCAATACAATTTCTCCTTCTTCAACATTCTTTTCAACCACTTCAACAGGTTCCTCAAAGTCATCTTTTGATTGATGTTCTTTCCTTCGAACATATTTGTCAAAGCATCATATACTTCCTTCGATGTCTTGAATGAAGACAAATGGGGAATGAGGTGATCCTTAATAGAATTTGCAATGATTCTCTTGGCCTTAGCCATGCTTCTCTTATGAGCAGCCTTAGCCTCATCTTCCTCTGGTTCTAGAACCTCCTCAGTTATGTACTAATCCAAATCATTTTCTTCAAGGATCAATGAGATTCTGTACTAACATGCTTGAAAGTTATCAGCCCCTCCAAGCTTGTCCTCAAGCTAAGTATGGTGAGTAATCTTTTCAAATGAGAACCTCAAATGGAAATACAAAGATTTAGATCTTACTAATTTGAGGTGTCCGACCTGGTTCCGAAGTTGGTTGACCTAAGGTTTGTTATAGAAACCCTAATTTTCCAAACTTGGAGTTTGGGAATTTTGTTTGGACATAAAGATGCGCCTCCTTGAGGTGAGTTGCTCAGCAAAGTCACTTTCTGAAGACTGAGGTGGGAAGCCTTCAAAACTTGATGCCCTAGTTTCTCCCAGCACCAATGACAGGGTCAAAAATGAAACTTCTTCAAATCTGAAACTGCTTCCACCAAAAGATGTGCCCTACTGAAGCGAGTTAGCCTAGCCCTCTTTTCTTGACGATCTGTGGAGAGAACACCTTGAACCAGGAAGCCCTAGTTTTTGCAGCTGCATAGTGCCTTCTTTCAGAGAGGCTCTGATACCATGTTAGTGTTTCTAGATCTTGTTAGCTTAATTAGGATCTTTGTCTGAAAGAATAACAAGTACAACTAGATGCATATGATATAACAGATACACGAAACACAAAGATTTTCACCAGGGAAACCATAAAGGAGAAAACCCCACAAACTTCCTCAGAATAGTACAGTCACAAAGATTGTGTCATAGGATGAACAATCCCAGTAATAAGAAGTATTCAACAGCTATCTATCTCTCCTCCCTTGTCTCTCTCTCTCTCTCTCTCTCTCTCTCTCTCATGCGAACTTGAGTGAGTGTGAGCTGTGAATAAATGAGGGAGGGTGCCTCCCTATTTATACTAATCAAGTGACTGACCTTTTACATGATTTGGTCGACCTGTTTCACTAACAGGGCCGACTACTCCTAGAGAAACTCCAAATACACATTACATGGTGTCACACTGGGGACTATTGCCTCGACTTACAACGGAGGTTGTACCTCAAGGTCTAGACACAATAAAGACGCAAGGAGGAAAACATATCTCCAATGGGGGAACACCATACAACAACATACAATGATAATATATATCAGAATATCTTTCAAAGTTACAAATACATCAACAAGTCATTTCTCCAAACTTCTTCGGAAGTCGAAACCTCCTAGGGGAGAGCCCTATACAACTCTACAAAAGACACTTAGACACAAATATTGTTGATTTTTCGAGCCATTCTCTTGGAGAATGGGGACATCTAGTCAAGGACCAAGATGTGGAACCAATCCAGCACTGGGGGAACTCAGCCTTGAGCTAACTAGCCATTCTATTGAATGGGGACATCTGGTCAAGGACCAGGATGTGGAACCAGTCCAGCACTAGGGGAACTCAACCTTGAGCTAAGTAGCCATTCTGTTGAATGGAGACATCTAGTCAAGGACAAGGATGTGGAACCAGTCCAACACTGGGGGAACTCGGCCTAGAGCTAAGTGAACATTCTCTGAATGGAGGCACCTGGTCAGTTACCACGAAGATGAACCAATCTAGAATTAGGGGACTCAACCTAGGGATGAGGGCCATTCTCCAGAAGAATGGAGGCACATGGTCAATTACCAAGTATTTGACCTTGGGTCAAATTACGCAGCCTATGGCTGAGGCACCTGGTCAGTTACCAAGACATCACTATAAGTCCTAGACCGGGTCTGGGCATGTGAGGTACTCCTACCCTCAATCTGTGGGCTTTGTGACCTTCTCCAAGGATTATCTACCCTTGGCTAAGACACCTAGTACCCGATCTTAGTGGCACAAGGAGTGTAAGATAAAAGCATTAGTAATTCTCCCTATTTATGATGATGTACTTTGAGTGGATATGAAGGACCCCTATGACCACTTGTTTTGACCACAAGGCACTTGAAGAAGGCTAAAAGGTGAAAGTCAAAAATACATAAGGACCCTTGGACCACTAAGGAGTCAAAGTGAAAATGCAAAAGACCTTTAGTACCATTAAAGGTAAAAGTCAAAAGATAAAAGAATAAAATGTTATTATTTTATTCTTTTGAGTTTTGGTCCACCTCCAAGTGACTAAAAGGCTATAAAAGAAGAACAACTCAAATTCATTTAACACACTACTTCATCATCCATTGAGCTACTCCAAAGAAGAAAATCGTTGGTTTTGTTTTCTACAGTAATTGGTGATCATCTTTGTTTTATGCCCTAGCATGGAGGCTCTTTCTAGCAAGGGCATCTCTCATTCTTCTACAGCAGAAACCCTAAGCCAGGGTTTCATCCATTTCTCTTCACGATGAACAGCAACAGCACAGTTTTTCATCTTGGGCAGCCTTTTCCCAGCTGCTAGGGTTTCACCCTAGTGCACAGTCCTTTCACAGGCAGCTTGCAAATCTTCACGGCATGTCTCTTTCAAGCTCAGGCAGGCTGCAAACAAGCTCCGGGCAGCCTTCTCAGCTTCAGCCTCTCCACAAAACCCTCGGGCAAGAGAAGAGAACCACGAGAAGCCTGTATATACCCTCAAGCAGCTCCAACAGGAGCTCGGGCAGGCTTGGGCAGCCCTAAACCTGCCACAAAGATTTCAGACGAGCACAAAATCTTCTCAGGCAGGTAGATCTACTCACGGGAAGGCACAAAGAAGAGATTTGGGCAACTGTTTGGCATCCAAGCAACACGTGAAGAATCTGGGCAGCACAGATAGGGATCCGGGCGGTCCTTCAGAAATTCGGGCAAGCTATTAGTCCTCTCAGGCAGACAAAGGAAACTTGGGCAACTCGGGCAGCAAGCCCTAATTTGGAAATTTTTTGTAAAAAGTTATTTCTTGTGGATTTTTTTATCAATGGTTCAAGCCTATTAGGGTTTGAAAATTACTGAAGAACATTCATCTCAGAATTCTGAGATTGAAAAACTCAATCATCTCATTCAAGGGATGAATTACTAATGCTTTTGGGGTTTTTGTCCTTTAAAGGTGTCTCCGTGAAATACACCTTGTGTTCATTGTGTTGATGTTTTGATTTATCTACTGCACTTGTCTTATTGTTATCTTACAATCTGCAAAATTTTAAAGAATACGTGCTAATGCTAAAATTCAACATCGTATCAGAGCTTAGCATGTGAAGACCCCAGTAAGAGACAGATTACTGTTGTCTTCCTAGACCTTGGTACATTTTGCAGACTTGGATAACTGATTTGTGTAGCAGAGATGGCTACCAACACTTTCAGACCAGAAGAAAAGCTTGAAGGTTCAGCAAATTACAACTCTTGGAAAGCTAGGCTTACAGCAATCCAGGAAGAAAATGACCTTGATGACTTGGTCTTCAACACCATAGAAGGACCAACATCTAATGCTCGTAGAATTGTTTACAAGAAGAAACAAGCAAAGGCTAGAAGGATCATCTATGACTCAGTCAAGGAAACCTTGATGCCCACCATCACACCATTGAAGACTGCCAAAGAATGCTTCATCACCTTGACAAATCTGTATCAGAAGAAGGCTCCCAGTCAGAAGAGAGTTTTGAAGAAAAGGCTTCGAACACTGAAGATGAATAAGGATCAAGGAGTTGGACCCTTCTTCACAAAGATTGCATAGGTGAGAGACCAACTCATTCCTACTGGTATTACTGTGGATTATGATGACCTTGTACAGACTGTATTCGATGGTCTCCCTAACTCTTGGGAAACATTTCTGGCAACAGTAAGTGGACATGAGAATCAGCCAAACTTTGATAGGCTTTGGCATGATTGCTAAGCCCTCCCCTCAGAAAAGGAAGGGAAAGAAACCACAAGGTAAGCACACTGATGTTTCAAAAGTGGAATGCTATAATTGTCACAAGATTTGGCACTTTGCTAAGGATTGCAAACAACCTAAGAGGAAGTTCAAAAGAAGATTCCAAGCCTTTGTTGCACAAGAAGAAGAAGAAGAATACCAAGGCTACCAAAGAAGATGAACCTAGAAGGGAATATTACCTAATCTCTGCTCTTTCTAGGTCCATCACTGACAGTGCTAACTCTTGGTTAGTAGATAGTGGTGCTTCCAGACATATGGTAGGTAATCGTAGATCCCTCACCAGCTATATAAAGAAGAATTCCACTACTCAAGTGGAACTTGGAGATGACTCCACTTACAAGATTTAAGGAGTTGGCTCAACCTCACTTCAACTTGATTTAGGTACAATCTTGCATATTGATGATGTCTTACATGTTCCTCGTTTGAAGAAAAACCTCCTCTCTATTGCTGACTTAGAGGACAAGGGCTACAGAATCCTTTTCATGGACAAGAAGGTCCTATTATGGGCAAAGAATGAGAAGCTAAGCTCAGCCGTACAGAATGGGGTTCGAGAGGGAGGTCTTTATAAGGCTTTCGGAAATCTCACACAAGCCTTAGTTCACCACACAGTTGATCCATGTGAGCTGTGGCATCGAAGGTTTGGACACCTCCACTATACAGCTCTTCCAGGCCTACAAAAGATGGTTACAGGTATGCCAGAGGTTTCTCCCAAACATGATGGAATTTGCAAGGGTTGTGCTCTAGGTAAGAACACTAAGAAATCCTTCTCCAGAAGAAAGAATAGATCTAAAGGAATATTGGATTTGATTCACTATGACATTTGTGGGCCCATGTCTTCACCCTCCTTGAGTGGGTGCTTGTATTATGTCTTATTCATAGACGATCATTCTCGGAAGTCATGGATTTACTTCCTCAAGGCCAAAAGTGAAATTTTTGACAAGTTCAAAGAGTTCAAAGCTCTGATTGAAAATCAGACAGGCAGACACATCCGTATCCTAAGGTCAGATAATGGAGTGAGTATGAGTGTAATGAGTTTGATGATTTTTGCCGAGAAGCAGGAATCAAGAAATAGATGATAGTGCCTTACAACCCTCAACAGAATGGGGTTGCAGAAAGGAAGAACAGAACAATCTGTGAAGCTGCTAAAGCCATGTTGACTAACCTTGATCTTCCTTTGTCTTTGTGGGCTCAAGCTACATGTACTATTGTGTACATCCAAAATAGAAGCCCTCATGCCATCTTGGGAGAAAAGACTCTAGAAGAAGTCTTTACCAGCAAGAAACCTACAGTTGATCACATGAGGATTTTTGGCACTCTAATTTATATTCATGTGTCGAAAGAAAAGAGGGCCAAGCTAGAGCCTTCCGAAAAGAAAGGCAGATTTATCGGTTACAATGACAGATCGAAGGCCTACCGCATCTATGTCCCTGGACAGAGGTACATTGAAGTCAGTAGAGACGTGATTTTCCATGAGGAAGTTGTGTTTCGTCAAACACAAGAGCTTTCAAAGGAAGATGAAGGACCTCCTTCTGAGATCCCAAATTCAGAAGTTCAAAGGGAGGAAGAGGAATTTGAGAATCAAATTCAAGATGTACCTAAGGAACCTAAAACTCCACCAGAAGAACTGCTTGAAGTTCCTCCTTCCAAAAGGAGACCTACCTGGAACCGAGAAACGGTACAAGAAGCTGAGAAGCATAAAGCTCCTCACAGGACTTTCAGAGAAAGCATAAGGCCACAGAAGTACTCAGGTCTTATGAGCCAGCTCATCAGTGTTGAACCTTCCACATACAAAGAAGCAGCAAGTCAACAAGTATGGATTGATGCCATGATTGAAGAGTACAATTCAATCATGAAAAATGATGTGTGGGAAGTTGTTCTTAAACCGATAGGAAAGTCAGTGGTAACATCAAGATGGCTCTACAAAATCAAGCATGCTGCTGATGGCAGCATTGAGAAGTACAAAGCCAGATTTGTAACTCGTGGCTTTACTCAAAAGGAGGGCATAGACTTGTAAATTTTCCTTTAATATTCAACTAGGGCTAAACAGTGCATGCAAAATATCAACTAATAACCACACATGAATATCTTTTACAGTATGCAGCGGAATATAAAACTGAGAAATAAATCACAACATCACATCACAATATTGACACTATTATTTTGGGTATGGAAACCCCGAAAAAACCCAAGATGGGAAAACCAGTGCAGCAGTCAGATATAGATTTTATTATGAGAAAATATGGAACTTTTACAATCACTGCAAATTCACCGAAACCTGGCGAATGCAGTACCTGGCAGAATCACTGGGCAAATCCTAGCTAAACCTCAACACCCTCCTATGTGAGTGTACGACCCAGCTGTACGAAGCTCAATGATCATGTTGCTCGGTCCTCCGTCTTCTCAGCTAAATCCTCTGTCTGACTTTCTCTCCCTGTATGTATCATGTCTCTGTCTGAATACAAGTGTGTGTTCTCTCCACCAATTGATCTCTCTTTATAACTTTAGGTAAAGCAAAAACCCTAATTTCACTTTCACTTTAACTAGTGGTAAAGCAAAAACCCTAATTTCACTTTCACTTTAACTAGTGGTTCACTAAAGTTAATTTAGATCACTTTAATTTATTTTCCAAAGTAAACTTAGGAAAAGTAAATTAAATACAACTGGTTTCCTAATTTAAGTCTTCTGCATGCAAGAACACATGCATGCAGGAAGACCTTCCTTGTTGCTACTAGTTTAACAAGACTATGATGAGACTTTTGCTCCTGTCGCTAGGTATACTACTATCAAAACCATCATTTCTCTTGCTCAGTATTCAGATGGAAGTTACATCAAATGGATGTAAAAACAGCCTTCCTCAATGGTAAGATTGATGAGGAAATCTACATTGAACAACATGAAGGCTTTGTGACTCATGAGGATAAGTCCCA
Source organism: Pseudotsuga menziesii (assembly GCA_001517045.1). Classification (NCBI taxonomy): domain Eukaryota; kingdom Viridiplantae; phylum Streptophyta; class Pinopsida; order Pinales; family Pinaceae; genus Pseudotsuga; species Pseudotsuga menziesii. The sequence continues at coordinate 81,505 of LPNX010409583.1, read as the reverse complement.
TGTGTGTAAACTGAAGAAAGCCTTGTATGGGCTCAAACAAGCTCCGAGAGTCTGGCATGCGAGGATGGATGGATTCCTTCACAACTTGGGGTTTTCCAAAAGTACTGTATACTCCAATCTGTACTTTAAGGTTGTTCATAATCATATCTTGATCCTTGTCCTATATGTGGATGACTTGTTCCTCACAAGTGAGGAACAGCTGATAGCACAATGTAAGAGGGAGCTCACCTCTGAATTTGAAATGAAGGATCTTGGTCTGATGCATTATTTTCTTGGCCTAGAGATCTGGCAAAATCCAGGCGAGACCTCCCTGACACAAGGGAAGTATGCAGTGGACATCTTGTAGAGGTTTGGGATGCAGGACTACAAGTCCATGACCGTGCCCATGACCAATGTTTTAAAACTCGGACTCGGACTCGAAATCGGTCAAGGGTCAACTCGGACTCGGACTCGGAATCGGTAATGAATCGGTAATGACTCGGCGGATTTGAATTTAATGACTTGGATTACTCAAAAAATACATAAAATAATAATTTTAAAGAAAAATAATATTTTAAAGATTTTAATCCATACTTGCAAAAGCATTAGAGACAAAATATCCAACGTCTACTCATGCATACACCATATAAGTGTGAATATATCAAAATGGCATTGAGTGTACTGTGCAATACATATCTAGAACAAAAAACATAATCAATGAGGCCTAAATGGCTTGTAGAGTCCAAAAAACAACATGTTATGATGCCACTACATCATATGTCAATGATCATACATCTCTTTTTGTTTAGCCTTCTCTTCAAATTCATCAAACTGTTGTTGCAACTCGAACATAATCTCACCAATAAACTCTAAATCAACTTCCCATGGGGCAATATTTCCTCTAAGAATAGCCAACTGTTGTTTAAATCTATTAATGCCCCCTCCTTTAATCCATGTCTTGCAACACTTGTAATACATTTTCCCTTCAATGACATCAGCATAGTTCCATGCCTGATCTTTTCCTTTTGGGGCCAATCTAGAATCTAAATGCAAAGCAAGTCTAAACATGCAAAGAAAAAAGAAAAAAATATTATTATTTTGGCAGCAAACAATAGAAAAGAAGACTAATATTTGTCAATTTAATGAGAAAAAGAAACAATGGCTAGCTGGAAGCTAACATACATCTAGGCAACAAAAAACCGGTCCCCAATAGTCCAACTCCTGCAATCATGTTGATTGTTCTTCACTGTTGGACGCTCCTCTAAGCCTCCATGAATCCAAACAACAATAATGCCAAATGCTCACAAACATCTTACAGCAGAAGTGTGAGGCAAATAGAAAGGCAGGGGGAATTTTTATGGCCTCAGGTTATGGTTAGAATACAAAAAATCTTAAAAATAAAAAATAAACATGTTATTTTGGAATCTGCATTCTTGTGGGTGTCTGCCACAACTAACTCGGCTAACTCGGGTTGCAACTCGGTCAACTCGGCCGACTCGGCCAACTCGGACCCTAACTCGGCCGACTTGGACCCAACTCGGCCGACTAAGTATAAAATCGGCCACCCGAGCTGAGTTGCAGGCCGAGTCAGCTCGGCCAAGGGTCAACTCGGCCAACTCGGACTCGGACTCGGCTGGTTTTTAATACACTGCCCATGACTACCAACTTGAAGAAGTTGCGAGACAAAGCCACCAATTCACAAGATGTGGACTCTACTATGTATCGAAAGCTCATTGGATACTTGATGTATCTCATACACACGAGACCAGATATCTATTACACAGTGAATGCTCTGAGTCAATTCATGTTCGATCTGAAGCACATACACTGGGTAGCTGCCAAACATGTATTCAGATATGTGCAAAGTACTATCACTTATGGGCTCAAGTATACTTATAGTAGTGGAGTATTGTTAGCAGGATATGTTGACTTAGATTGGGCTGGCAATGCAGTAGATCGGAAAAGTACTTCAGGTTACTGCTTCAGTATGGGATCTGCAATGATCTCTTGGTTCAGCAGGAAACAGGTTTCCATAGCACAAAGTACAACTGAAGCTGAGTATATTGTTGCAAGTGATGCCTACAAGGAAGCAGTTTGGCTTAGGAAACTACTATCTGATCTTTTCGGTGGAAAGCTTGACTCAACGATTATTCATTGCAATAATCAAAGTTGCATTAAGCTTTCAGAAAATTCAGTGTTTCCCGATAGATCGAAACACATTGAAATGAAGTATCATTTCATCAAAGACCTAGTACAAAGAGGTACTCTAAAGTTACAGTACATCCGTACAGACGAACAGATTGCAAATATTATGACCAAGCCTCTGACAACAACGAAGTTTATGTACTTCCGTGACAAGCTTGGCATGGCAAAGAATACCTCTCTCGCTATTATAGCCCAAAATGACACATCTCTTCCTGTGACCACTTTCCCATGATTGCGTTGCATGACGACATTTCATGAAAGTCACTGAAAGTCAATAAAAAAACACCTAGATTAGAGGAGCCATATCTAGAGTTTTGTAACTCCGTTTAACCTATTCTCTGGACCGTTGGAAAGGTCTAAGAATCATGAACACCTTTGAAGAAGACTCCAAAGCCTGAAAATGCCCAGAAGTACCCTAAAAATGACTTTTTTACCTAACCACGACTTTGCTTTCAGTACCCACGGTTATACTTTTGTATTCGCGACTTGTCCTACTTTTGACCCGCGGTTACTCTATGATATTCCCAACCCTTATTCAATTAAACCCATGAATTCCTCTTGTATTCACGACTCTTGTTACCGCAGCCCGCAATTTCGGTTTTGTATTTGCAACTGTTGTCACTACAACCCGCAACTTTGTCCTGTAGATGTCAAAAAATGAATGTTTCTCGAATTTTGGGTAGTTTTGATGGTTATGCAACTGACTCCTTCGGTTGTAACTACTTTGTCTTCGACCCTATCTCTTCAGAAATGTATAAATAGAGGGAGAGAGGTCCATGAGAGGGGACTGGAACCTTTGCATTGTTATGCTAGAGGAATTGGGACTCTCATCCCCCCACCTTTCCCCTAGATGTCATCTCCTTGTGTTGCAGAGCTTGGAGGCTGAGTTCCTTGGAGAAAAGAAGTAGAAGAACCAGATCAAGGTTTCGTGAGGTGCCTAGCTTGAGGGGAAGGTAATCTTTGTACTTCTTCCATGATTAATAAAGATGTGATGCTCTTCATCTTCCAATCAATGTGTCTTGTATATTGAACCTTTGATTATATGACGTTGTTTATCATATTAGGGTTTCATGTTTCATTGAACATAATCTCCTTTCATATAGTCAAATTGGTTTGAGGAAGGTTAAGTTTGTTTTGTCGGTCTCTTGGAGCAAGAGGAGCAAGAGGAGGATTGAAGGGCTGCTTGGATCAACCTTCATTGGACTAAGGTATGAACCTATCTGATCTTTGAACCTTGTTTACATTCACTTGCAGAACTATATGCATCTCTCTTTCAACCCTAGTATGTTGATGGCCTCTTAACCCCCAGCCATAGGAACATGATTTTTCCTAAGCAGCATCGAGAGCCATTCTCTTGGAGAATGGGGACATCTGGTCAAGGACCAAGACATGGAACCAGTCTTCTTCTTCTTCTTTTGCTTCTGCAGCAGATGCTTGAAACCTTCTCTTGGGTTTCTTCTTGTTCTGCCTGCAATCTCTAGCAAAATGTCCAAACTTGTGGCAACTATAACATTCCACTTTTTACATGTCAAAAAACTTACCCTAAGGTTTATTTCCCTTCTTTTGCTGATGGAAAGGCTTCTTGAATTTCTTTGTCTTTGCTGCAAGTGCAAGGTTGTCCTCCTTAATTACCCTGCCAGAGTTCCTTCCTTCTTCTTCTATGCAATCATGCCAAAGCCTTTCAAAAGTTGGTTGATTCTCTCGTCCATAGACAGATACCATGAAAGTTTCCCAAGAGCTTGAGAGACCATCAACCACTGATTGCACAAGGTCATCATCATCAACAGTAATACCAATAGCAATGAGTTGATCTCTTACCTGTGCAATCTTTGTGAAGAAGGAACCAATGCTTTCATCTTTGTTCAGCTTCAAAGTTCGTAGCCTTTTCTTCAAGACTCTCTTCTAACCGAGAGCCTTCTTTTCATATAGGTTGACCAAAGTATCAAAGCATTCTTTAGCAGCCTTCAAAGATGTGATGTTGGGCATCACTAACTCTCTGACAGAATCATAGATGATTCTTCTAGCCTTACCTTGCTTCCTCTTGTAAGCAAGCTTACCAACATTTGTTGTTGGCTCTTATGTAACATTAAGAACAATGTCATCCAAGTCATTGTCATCTAGAATGGTTGTCAACCTGGATTTCCAAGAGTTGAAGTTGGTTGAACCATAGAGCTTCTCTTCCGGTTTGAAACCATTGGTGGCCATCTCTGCCACTTAGTCAAATGTTAGATCTGCAAGTCTGCCACTTATTCATATGTTAGATCTGCAAATCTTATCCCAAGATCTAGTAAAAACAACAACAGTGTCCCTTTACTGTGTTTTTACATGCTAATCTCTAGTACCATGTTGAATTTTAGCATTAGCGTAAATACTTAAAAATATTGCAAATCAACTTAAATAACAAATGACAAGTGCAATAAAAATCACATTCATCACATCAACACAGTGGACACAAGAGTTTTTCACTGGGGAAACCTTCAAAGGACAAAAACCCCAAAAAGCATTAGTAGTTCATCTCATAAATGAGAAGACTTACAAATTCTTAAAAAATAATTCCTCAAACCCCAATCTGGGTTTAACCACAGTTACAGAGAAATTTCTCAGCAAAATTCAGAACAAGGGTTTCAAACCCTAGGTACTCAGATTTCCAGATTTGCCTGGAAATAACCAAAACTGTCCAAAACAATCTGCCTGAATAATTTTCAGATCTGCCCAGAAAATTTTAGATTTGCCCAAGAAAACTTTAGATTTGCCCAAGAAATTATCAGATCTGCAAAAGAAATTATCAGATCTGCAAAAACAATTATCAGATCTGCCCAAGCAATTATCAGATCTGGCAATTTTCAGATCTGCCTAAGCCTGCCCAAAGTCAAAAAACAGACTGCTCAAAAATTATGACAGGCAGCCCATAATTAATTTTTGCATGCCCGGAAACCAACAGTTGACTACCCAGAAATTAAAACAGGTTGCCCAAAATTAAATTTTACCTGCCCAGAATTTTTATCAGTTGCTCGAATTTTTGTCAGTGGCTTCCAATTTGATTTTTGCCCTGCCCAGATGCTTTTCCTCTCTGCCCGGATTTTATGATGACTGCCCGGAATTTCTGATGGCTTCCTGGAAGCTTTTGTGGCAGCAAAACAACTGCCCAAAAGTAGGGAACCCTTTCCCAAGGGTTTTCCACAAGCTTGGCAGCCCTGTGGGCTGCTGCAGATCACTCACGGGTCTACCTAAGGGCACTCGAAGGGTCTATAGGCTACGGCAGCCCTCACGGGCTGGCACACAAGCTACCTGAAGGTGTTGTGGGTGCCTTAACCCTCTCGAGTTGGCCTGTAACAAGCTTCCCGGAGGTGTAAGAGGGCAGTGCTCTCTCACGGCTGCCCACAAGAGAATAAAACCAGCCCGTAAGAAGAGAAGGAAGCTGCCCAGATTTTCCTAGCTGCCCGAAAAGATGAAGTCTGTTCCGGATCTGAAGGAGTCTGTCTTGATATTGCTAAAGATGAATTTGTTGATAAAACCTTAGCTGAGATGGATTCCCTAGCTGGGGCAAAATCATAAAAACAGTCTTCAATGGAATCTTCAGTAATAGCAGCTTCACCTGTGAGAGAAAAATTGTGTGTGTGATAATGAGAAGACTTTATCTTCTTTTATAATCTTCATTCACCTGTAAGTGGGCCAAAATTAGGAAAGATAGAATAAAAATATTTTATTCTTGTCCTAATTTCACTTTTACCTCTTTACCAAAAAGGTCATTTTAGCAACTTTGACTTTTACCCAAAAAGTCCTTATGTAATTTGACTCACCTATGGTCTTTTTCCTGTGGTCCAAAAATCCTTATGTATTTTTGACTTTTGACTTTAGCCTTTTTCCAAGTGCCCCTGTGGTCATTACCTGTCGTCTTTTTTATTATAAAAGCACATCATCATAAACCAAGAGAGTTACTAATGTTTTTATCTCACACTCTATGTGACACCTAGATCTGGTGCTAGAGTAACTTAACCAAGGGTAGCTAAGCCTTATGGAAGTACACAAAGCCCATAGATCAAGGGTCAAAGTGTCACACATGTCTAGACCCAGTCTAGGGCTTACAGTGCCTTCCTGGTAACAAACCAGGTGCCTCAGCCATGGGCTGCATAATTTGACCCTAGGTCAAATACTTGGTAACAGACCAAGCGCCTCCATTCTTCCAGAGAATGGCTACTCAGAACTAAGCTGAGTCTACCAGTACTAGACTGGTCCACATAGTGGACCCGGACCAGATGTCTACCATTCAACAGAATGGTCACTCAACACTAGGTTGAGTCTACCCAGGGCAGAACTGGGTCTATATCATGGCCCCAAACCAGATATCTACCATTCAACAGAATGGTCACTCAACACTGGGTTGAGTCTTCACCGTGGTCCCGGACCAGGTGGCCCCATTCTCCTAAGAGAATGGCTCTCGACGTTGCTCAGAAAAATCAAAAGGGCAGACACAAGAAACTTGGGCAGCTCGAGCAGCTCGGGCATCAAGAAAGGAATTAGGGCAGCAAGCATTAATTTGGAATTTTTTTGTAAACAATTATTTCTTGTAGATTTTTTTATCAATGGTTCAAGGCTTTTGGGGTTTGAAAATTATTGAAGACCATTCATCTCAAAATTCTGAGATTGAAAAACTCAGTCATCTCATTCAAGGGATGAATTACTAATGCTTTTGGGAGTTTTGTCCTTAAAAGGTTTCCCCATGGAAAACACATTGTGTTCATTGTGTTGATGTTTTGATTTATCTATTGCACTTGTCTTATTGTTATCTTATAGTCTGCAAAATTTTAAAGAATACATGCTAATGCTAAAATTCAACAAATATATCTTGCAAACATGTGAAGTTAGTGACTAAGTGCATTCATCAGAGGGTAATCCAATAATAGTTCCAATTGATTCCAATGTGCAAACAACATGATTTATATGCAAATATTAACGAAGTGCAAATGACTTATCACTACCACATAATCCAAAGCACACATGTACAGCAGTACGAGTAACCTATCAGTTGTCATTGTTTTAGGCATCCATTATCGTTATATATAAGCGGCATTATACACGACTAAACATTAAAATCGAATCTGAGGTATAATAGCAGTAGTATAGGCAGATGTATGAGGATAACCGTTAGGTATGTAATGGTTATTGATGAGGGTAACCATTAGGTATGTATAGCCTTCCATGCTTGAAGGCTACTTGTAGGTTATTGATGAGGGTAACCATTAAGTATGTAATGGTTATTGATGAGGGTAACCATTAGGTATGTAATGGTTATTTATGGTTATGAGGGTAACCTACAAGTGTTAGGATTATTAATCCTCCCTTGGTCAAATGTCTATTAGATTAATTATTGCCTAACTTAGGAACCTTAAAATTAATTAATTGGGTCCACTAGTACAATTGGGTCCACTTGGTCCAATTGGGACACATGTACCAGTCATTGAAGTGTGGGGAACACTACTAGAGGTTAACTACCACTTATTGCATGTGCATGCATCAGTTAGGGCGCCTCCTAGACCATTCCCTACATTTTAGGAGCCATTGGGAGTCCCGGCACCAACCTACTTCAATTAATTGGTGTTAGTACTAGTTAGTTTTAGTTAGCCCCCAGTTACCTTCAGTTAGTTCACAGTCAGTTAAGCTAGCGCTACTAATGCATGGATAATGCATGGTTGCATAGGGAGGAGCGTTTTTCCTACCTACCTCACTCTGAGTTGCACTGAGTTAACTAGTTGTCACGAGTTGTTGAGTTATTGGTCATCAAGGAGTTGTCTATTTGGACTCCGATATTGATTGGGAGACCTTGAGTTAGAGATACAGTTAGATACAGTCTTATCCACTTGTAGGATTCGAATTCATTACTCATGCATTCGAATTCTACCTATGTAAACAACATTATAACACCGGATATTATAATGATGAATATACTGTAAATTCCTGAGCAATACTTTCCATTTCCTGTATGGTTTGTCTTGTTGGATTTGTATTTTCATTCTGCATTCAATTGCTGCAACATTATCAGAACTCTTTGCCTGAAGATCTAAATGGCATTCAAATTCTAACATGGTATCAAAGCCTTCTCAAGCAGGTTTCATGCTTGTTTCTCCCCATCGAACATCAGAAGCAGTTGGGTTTCCACAGAAGCCCCATATGAAAAATTGCTAGCTCTGGATTCATTCAGAGCAGCGGAGAGGGAGTGATGGACCCTGAAAACATGTTCATGCCAAGAGAAAAAGCATGATTCTAATAGTTCATATGTTTCAGAGTTATTTGCAGTGAAATTGACAGGTGCTACATAGCTTGAAAGAAGTATTTACAGTCTTCCAACCGGAGCAATTATGAGTTCTCAAACTCCTAAACCACGGATCCTCACAACTTCCAATTACCTTGATTGGAGGATTGATATGCAGCTGGCCTTGCGCAAGCATGGCTACCACAGGATCATACATGGATGGGAGGTTGAGCCTAATCAGCCGGTAGAGCGGAACAAGTTCCTAAACTGTTGTGATGAAGCATTCGGGTACTTATGTACTTATATTTCCAGAGATCTCTTCTTTCATCTAGAAGGATTGAGGACTCCCAGAGAAGCCTGGGAGAAGCTTGATAGCTTGTTTAACAAACAAGATGAGCTTCGAGGACACATTCTGGAGAATGAGTTGGTATCTTTACATCCCAACAATTTCGAGACTATTGAGCAATTCTTCTCCAAATTCAAGTCTCTAGTGCTACAATGCAGACAGTGCAGGATAGAGCAGAAGGATGAGCAGAATGTCCTTTCCATACTCAGCAAACTAGGTCCTAAGTACTCTGTCTATGTCTCTATGTTTCATTCCAAGCAGGAAAGCTTTCCTAATTGGAAACTTGCTTCTTTAGATTCATTTTCCAAGTCCTTAATCAAGGAACAAGACAAATTGATTCGAATGGGAGTCATCCAAACTTCCAAAGATCAAGCTCTCTTGGTTACTAACTCTTCCAAAGCGCAAGCAAAGGGGAAATCAAAGAAGAAGGAGCCAAAGGCAACTGATTCGAAGCCTAAACCAAATCAACAATCTTCCGAAGGGGCCTCCGGCTCTAAGAAGAAGAAATTTAAAAAGAAGTTATGTCCTTACTGTGAAAAGGGATACCATCTTGAAGAACATTGTATGAGGAAGCAACTTGATGAGATGTCTACTCTTCTCAAGGAGCACAACATTGCTCCTCCAAGAGCAAAGAAGCACCGACAGAAGATGCCAAAAGGTGCCATGCTTTGAAAGCAACTCTCTCTCCATCCTCGGCATACATTATAGATTCTGGAGCCTCCAACCACATGGTTGCCTCCAAAGAATCCTTCTCTACTCTTTCACTATCAAAGGGGCCTAATATTCACATGGGAGATGATTCCCAGGTTTCAGCAGAAGGAAGGGGCTTAGTCAGAGCGAAGCATGGAGATTCAAAAATGTCTTATATGTGCCCTCCCTTGCTGCTAACCTGTTATCTGTTTACCAGATGACTCATATAGGCTCTCCCAAGAGGGTCACATTCGATTCAGACTCAGTTGAGATTACAAAAAAGCCACCGGAAAGCTTGTAGCAAAAGGTATTACAAATCACTCTACCAAAGCGTATGAGTTTTCACATTTCTAACCTGTCTCTCCTCCTACAGCTTTACTATCTCATGCTAACAACACCAACAAGATTTGGCCATCTCAATTTCAAATATCTGAAACAGCTCCACAATGATAACATGGTTGAAGGTTTGCCCTCCATCCAAACTTCCAATGGAGTATGTGCTGGGTGCTTGGTAGGTAAGCATCCAGAAAAGAAGTATGATGTTGGGAAGGCTCATAGAGCTGTCTCTACACTTGATTTGATACACCGTGATGTAGTTGGACCTATGCCCACAAACTCCATTAATGGTTGCAGATATTTCCTGACCTTTATTGATGATTGTTCTAGGTACTGCTGGATCTACTTCATGAAATTAAATTCAGAAGTTTTTGAGACTTTTAAAAGTTTTAAAGCTATGGTTGAGAACAGTTCAATAAGAAGATCAAGTCAATAAGATCCGATGGAGGAGGAGAATATGTCAAAAGAGATTTCCAGAATTTCTGTGAATCATAGGGGATTCGAATGGAACACTCAGTTCCATACACACCACAGCAAAATGGTGTGACTGAAAGGAAGAACAGATCACTGAAAGAGATGGCAACATGCCTTCTCCATGCTAAGCATCTACCTCCTTCTCTTTGGGCTGAAGCAGTAAACTGTACTTCATATTTGCAGAATAGGGTGCCCCACAAGTCAATGGTTGGGGTCACACCATTCGAAGCATTGCATGGGTATAAGCCCAATGTCTCTCATCTGAGAGTTTTTGGTTCCAAGGCTTGGGCCAGAATACCACTTGACAAGAGGAAGGCCTTCCAAGCCCAAAGTAGCTAATGCATTCTGTTGGGATATGCAGAAGATGCAAAAGCTCACAAATTGATGAAGGTTGCTACCAGAAGATGCTTCATTGAAAGAAGTGTCCAGTTCGAAGAAGATAAGCTGCATGATACTCCTCCAGCAGCACAGGAAGGTATAACTATTTCTCCACCTATTTTTTATGATGATGATGTGCTACAGGTTTCAGATTCAGATGAAGAAGATCACATACAGCGTGATCCTATTATTGAGACTGAATATCAAGAGATTCTAGATCCAGATCCAGTACCCATTCCTAATCAGAAGCATAAACCCAGATGGGCTCAAAAGCTTCTTGATACAGCTGGAATTGGTGCTGGAGTTCCAGAAGACAAAAGAAAAACTAGGTCCCAGTATCAGAATGAGCATGCTACACTATCTCTCATAGATTTGCTCTCTACAGAATGGTGTAGCAAAGTTCCAGGTCGGTGCTACTTGATGATGGTGAATGATCAGCTACATGGCCCACATAAGCAAAGATTAGATCATTCCCTACCTTCACCATCTAGCAGAAACAAACAGAAACATCAGTTCAGAAGTACATTGAGAGGTCCACTGATGGACCATGCTGCTGCATAGAGCTACAATTTTGCAGCAGTGTTTTGCTCAAGTTATTTTTCTAAGGAGGAAGCTTCTTTCTTCTAAAGATAGCTTGCAGATTGTTATTTTCCTGCTTATTTTTGAGGGGGGGGTTTCCCATGAGGTTTTCCCCTATTTCCTTAGTTGTACTAAGCAGCATTTTTTTATTATCTTCTAAATTGTATTTGGGTGACCTATGGTCTTGTTACCAGGGCCCACAGTTGTCCAAGTTAGGATTTAGGGGGGTGTTAGGATTATTAATCGTCCCTTGGTCAAATGTCTATTAGATTAATTATTGCCGAACGTAGAAACCTTAAAATTAATTAATTGGGTCCACTAGTACAATTGGGTCCACTCGGCCTAATTGGGACACATGTACCAGTCATTGAAGTGTGGGGAACACTACTAGAGGTTAACTGCCATTTACTACATGTGCATGCATCAGTTAGGACACCTCCTAGACCAATCCCTACATTTTAGGAGCCACTAGGAGTCCCGGCACCAACCTACTTCATGTTGAATTTTTAGCATTAGCATAAACTTTAAAAATTTGCAGATGAACTTAAACAAATCAGCAGTGCAGTAAAAACACATTCATCACATCAACACACATGGACACAATATTTTTCACTGGGGAAACCTTCAAAGGACAAAAGCCCCAAAAGCATTAATAGCTCATCTCAAGAATGAGATGACTGAGAAAATTCTTCAAAAAATTCCTTAATTCCAAATCTGGAATTTACCCACAGTAATGTAAAATTTATCAGTAAAAATCAAGCTGATAATTTTACCCACAATTTCCAAAATTACAAAAATTTCCCAAATTAGGGCTTTTGCAAAAAACAAAAAAAATTCTCTCCTATCTACAAAAATCAGATTCTCCACGTCAGATCTAAAAATACCTGACTGGTTGTACCTTGCTGTCGTACAGCTGTACGGCCATACAGATTCGTACGGATATGTACGGATTTGATTGTACGGCTGCCCGTTGACTGTTTGAGGCTGCCCGTTGACTGTTCTGCTGCCCGATCTGCCCAGCTTGTCTTTTCTTTCTGCCCGAAGAGAGAAAGATGGACAGCCCGTCAGGAGAGAGAAAGGGAAAAGATGGCTGCCCAAAAAAAGAGGAAAACTGCCCCAAAAACGAAATGCTGAAGGTGGCTGTCCACAAAGTGCTGAAGATTGATTTTCTAATAAAAACCCTAGCTGAGTGTTTGCTGGAAATGAATGCCCTAGCTAAGGCAAAAGCAATCTTCAAGAAGACTTCAGTAAAATAGCAGCATCACCTATGAGAGAAAACTTGTATGTTGTAAATGAGAAGACTTGATCTTCTTTTATAGCCTTTGTTCCCCTATAAGTGGACAAGATTAGGAAAAATAAAAAATAATAATATTTTTATTCTTTTCCTAATTTCACTTTTACCAAAAAATGTACTTTTATTTTTCCTTTGACTTTTATAAGAAGTCCTTATTTATTTTAGCTTCCACTTGTGGTCATTTTCCTGTGGTCAACAAGTCTTTATTTATTTTGACTTTTGACTTTGGCCTTTTTCCAAGTGCTCCTGTGGTCATTACCTGTGGTCCTTTTTTAATTCAAAAATACATCATCATAAACCAAGAGAGTTATTAATGCTTTTATCTCACACACTATGTGACACCTAGATCTGGTACTAGGGTAACTTAACCAAGGGTAGCTAATCCTTGGAGAAGCACACCAAACCCATAGATCAAGGGTCAAAGTGCAACACACATGCCCAGACCCAGTCTAGGCCTTATAGTGTCTTCATTATCCCAGAGAATGGCTACTCAGAACTAGGCTGAGTCTACCAATCCCAGACTGGTCTACATCGTGGTCCCGGACCAAATGTCTACCATTCAACAGAATGGTCACTCAACACTGGGTTGAGTCTTCACTGTGTCCCGGACCAAGTGGTCCCATTCTCCGAAGAGAAAGGCTCTCGATGCTGCTCAGAAAAATCAACACTTCAGTGAATTGGTGTTAGTACTAGTTAGTCTTAGTTAGCCCCCAGTTACCTTCAGTTAGTTCACAGTCAGTTAAGCTAGTGCTACTAATGTATGGATAATGCATGGTTGCATGGGGAGGAGCACTTTTCCTACCTACCTCACTCTCAGTTGCACTGAGTTAACTAGTTGTCACTGGTTGTTGAGTTATTGGTCATCAAAGAGTTGTCTATTTGGACTCCGATATTGATTGGGAGACCTTGAGTTAGAGATTCATTTAGATATAGTCTTATCCACTTGGAGGATTCGAATTCATTACTCATACATTCGAATTCTACCTATGTAAACTACATTGTAACACCGGATATTATAATGATGAATATACTGTAAATTCCTGAGCAATACTTGTCCATTTCTTGTGTGGTTTGTCTTGTTGGATTTGTATTTTCATTCTCCATTCAATTGCTGCAACATTATCAGAACTCTCTGCCTGAAGATCTAAATGGCATTCAAATTCTAACAACAAGTAGCCTTCATACCTAATGCACATACCTGGTTACCATTCAAGCATGGAATGGGTTTAGAGCAATGTTGCAAATATCGTGTCGGGGAATATATCGCCGAGGGTCTAGGAAGAAACTTATCGGAAATATCAGGGAAATTATCGAGAATTATAGGACAATATCGGCAAAAATTAATTTAGACTTGAAGAATTATGACAAATATCGAACAAATTGGTAACATGAAAAACTCAGGAGAGATCAGAAATATCGGGAGAAATCAGAGATATTTGCAACACTGGTTTAGAGAGGAAACTGAAAATGTAATCCTCTCATGCATACACTGTTCAATACAATTTTTCTCACGTCTTCATTTGCATGCTTGTAAGCTGAACAATCACAATGACTCCATGTATAATAAAGGAAGAAAAATCAATTAAGATCCTTGTCTAGAAAAATGTCAAGTAATCATTTTGTGGAATGCAAATACTCTTGATGTCCTACATCTCCAAACACAACAAACTCATGACTAACATATGATTAACTCATAACAAACATAAAAAGTGCAAGCTATTTGCTTCCATAATTTTAGCATAAGCCCTCAACGTGGTTTTATGTGTTGTTTGTCGCTATCATAATCAATCCTAATGCATTAGCAAATAAAATGGCTGAGGAATCCAATTCACCTGCACTTTATGATTTCAACGTTCGAAAAGAAAAAATTTATCAGTATCCAAGAATTAAAACCTCATGAGAGAAGCACATGAAGGGAAGCAAACAAAAAGAAGTTAGAACTAAAGATGATGCAAAACCAATTTCCCCAGCTAACAATGGCATTAAACCTATGCAGGTCAAACAACATGGTATCGGAACTGCAATCATTGACGCCCTTTAACACTACACCACACTAACTTACTCAAAGAAACAAAGGGTGGTACTTAAAGGTTGAGTCTTTTTCAGAAAAATGAAACTTGTATTACTATTACTTAAAGGGTAAAATTGGCATCTCTTCAAGGTGAATATGTTAAGCAATATAATCTTCCCTCTACCTACTCATGCAAGTAGGGCGAGTACATGAGATCTAGATCTTACATCTAGCATTTCATAATGTTTTCCTTAGCTACCAGAAACATGACAGGGGGCTTCCGTTCTGGGCAGAAAACGGCCAAGAAATGGAATGAGACAGAAAACGCTGTTTCCATTTCTGAATGCCCGAAACAGTTTCTTAAGAAATGATTCGAAACAAGGATCGTTTCTTGAGAAACAATCCTCCGTTTCTTGTTGTTTTGCAGCTATAGGGAAATGGCCATTGTCTACCACATTTTTATGGGGAAAATTAGGAAAATGGTCTCTTTTTTTTAAATTTCATTTCTTCAGATATATTTTTCCCGGGGTCACAAAGTATTGTAACCTGTGCTAGCCTATGGGAGAGGTGCTTTTTGGCGAATGCTTCCAAACTTGTAGAAGCAGCGAGTGATGAAGGAAATACTGTCTGCAATGACAAGGAAGAATGCACAAATGGCTGCCTTAGATGAGCTGTAATGAACCAACTTAGGTCTTCAGGATACACGGCTGCAGTATGTAAATCAAGATGGGATCATGCCAACGGATATCCTTCAGGTATGACTAAATAACCATTTCATGTTTTACAGTTAGCGATTGTCCAAAGAATAACATTTTTTAAATTTCCAACAAAGCATCAGAATCCAGATATATATCAGAAGATTTACCCCCAAATTAACCAAATTATTAGTATAACTTTGACCACATTTGCCTAGACATCCACAAAAATTTCATGATTATGTTTATGATTTTCATTTAAAATCCTTCTAAACTACAGACATATCTGGTCTATACGACTTCTTTATTTGAGCCCTATTTTGGGTATAGGTTTCTGTTCTTAGGGTCAGAATCTACAGTCAGATTTAATCTGAATTTTTTTTCTTTTTCTGTGAAATAAATATGCCAGGAAACCTACTGGGCACTTCCCTTCATTCTAAGGATGGCACCCCATGTAAACTAGATTCTTCACAGCTCAAGGCCAATACAACAATGTACTCAAGAAATAAACATGTCATTTGCGAAAAATGATCCTCGGTGAGGGCTGGGAGGATAACACTCCTCCTCTCAACCTCAACTGCAACCGCCTGGGCTAGAAACAATTGACAGTTTAATCTAAATTTTATATATAAAAAAAAAACGGATTAAGAAATATCAGTTTTTTTTTGTATGATTTCGTTTCTGTCGTTGTACATGTCAATTAATAGTTCGAGCATCTGACAAATGGCTGAATAGTGATGGTTATTTTCCTACTTGCCCTGATGTTGTTCGACAGTGTCATTGTTTTTTCAGGAGAATACGAGTGACTGATCGGTGATAGTCTGAGAGTTAGCATTAAATCAATAGAGATATATCAAACGCTTGGAATAACTGAAAGTTTCAACTATCACACAGGGCAGATGAGCCAAACAATACAGATAGTCAGACCCCGATGATTTTCTAAATTCAGACGCTATCGTAGATATTTTGGACCATGCAAATGAGTTAAAAGAATGAGCTGGTCATTGAGAATAATAGTATTGTGTATTGTGGACACGATATTTTTTTCATACATAGTGTAACCGTTTCTTGCCTTTGGACTCCGTTTCTCCGGTTGCCCGTTTCTCATTTTTGATAACATAGATATTTTCTTAAGACAATCAGATAAGCATTATTTTTTCAGGCACTCAGATAACCTAAGCATTGCACAGCCATAAAGTCCAAAATCCATAATCTTTCATTTTTATTTACCATTTGGACGAACCTTTAATTCAAATTTCTTCGATATCACCTGAGAATTAGTATATTGTGATCAACCACCAGCGTGATGTGCAAAGAACACAGACTTACTTTCTGGGTCCAATGTTTGGAACCAAGGATCCAAATCTTTTGGCAAGGATTTTAAGGCAGATGCAATGCGTGCCCTCAACGAGCTGAGTCTCTTCCGCCAGTCTGCAGGAATTCTCCTCCGATCAATCAACCATTCTGCAAAACAAATTCCATCAAAAGACAGAGACGCCAAATATCAAAGCAAAAGCATCGATATTCTGTGTTTTTAATGCTTATTTGTCTTAGATTTTGCTCGAAAAAATGCCACAACAAACTTCATTCAGAGAGAATACTCTGCTAATCACAGGCTGAAGAATACTTCAATTTTTCAAACATCGAATTTGTAATTAAGTCGGGAAAACCCTGCAGAACGTAGAGATTATTTTTTTTAAATCAAGAAAACATGAAGACCATACACCATTTTTGTTATCAATGTCTTACCTCCGAGCCTGGTGTACGTGATATCTATTGGGAGGTTCTGTATATCACTTGAATTTTGCATCTTTTAGGCGCCCGGAAGAAAGTCTTCAGTCAATCCAATATTTTCTTCTCGGCTTTGGCCACGATATGGCCGAATAGGTTATAATTTCCAGCTGAAATTTGCGAACACGGCAGTCTACTACCCCTACCGCGCAGAAAAAAATAAATTTTGAATTGAAGATGGGTTTTGAATTTATACTGGCATGGTTGCGTTTGCGTTTATGAAGTAATGGTCCGAACAGAAAGACTCTAGACGCAGATATTATAAATTAAATTTATGGGACTTTCCATGAGTTAAGTCTTTTGTTTCACCCATAGAGAGATCAACCCCTCATTCGTTAAGGGGTTATTGGTGACCCTAAGAATGGAAACCGGGTTTTATAAATTAAGTTAAGTTGTCATGCCATTTAATGAATTTATAAAAATTAAAANTGGTGGTGGTGGTGGTGGTGGTGGTGGTGGTGGTGGTGGTTTATATTTAAAACCACTAATAATAATTTTTAATTTTTTGCTCCAAGAACATTTTTGAATTTTCTCTAAGAAGATTTGAACTTTGTGTTCTGTGGGTGGTCTTGCTTGCTTGAATTTTCTCCAAGAAGATTTGAACTTTGTGTTCCTCGGCTTGGTCTGTGGGTGGTCCAGCTACAGTTTGCGTTGAATTGGTTGTGCATGGTGTTGCAGAGGGACCTCCATTTGTCTCAACAGGTTGATTCTTGATTTGTTGCATGATCGTGGTGGCTTTCTTTGGATCTGTCTAGCCCCAAGTGGCTTTGTGGTGGTTGTTTTGAAGCTTGTGTGCTGCAGTGGGATATCCTTTAGATTCAGCAGGTGGATCGGTTGTTGGAGGATGAGTTCTGGCTCTTCATTGCTGGTGGAGTGAGTGGAACGTGTTCTCCATTCTCTGGTTGTTGGGTTTGAGTCTCTGGATCTGATTTGCGCTTAATGCCTTTGCTTTTGCTTCATCTATGGTGGATTGAATATCGAGGGGGCAGCAAAGAAACGAAGCAACTATGATCTCTATTTTTTGAAATCTTTGCGTGCTCCAATCTAGATCATTGAAGACCCCTCGATTCTGGCAATTTTTGTCTTAATCCTGGCTTTGATCTTTTGGATGTTATGTGCATATGCTAGTTTTATTCCTCTCTGCAGTTCTTGAATTCAAAGATTGTTGTCTTTTTTAGAACCTTTGTCTCTTCTCTGTGTAGGAGGATTTCCCTACGCGCTGGAGCTTTGGTAGATCTTGGTTTTTCAAGGCTGCCTGTTTTTGAGTTCTATGGAATTTAAGACCTAAGAGGTGCCAAGCCCCAGAATCTCTCGTTCTATTGTTTTGCAGAGTGCTTTTGCAGGGCTCACCTCCTAGATAGAGTCTGATGTAGGAGTCTGTCTTCTTGGGTTGGAAGAACTATCCTCTCAAGACTTGTTCTGGTGGAATGTGCCTTATGGATTCCGGAGGGGTTTCTCCTATGCCTCTTCCTCCTGACCTTGATGCATTCAAGAGATTGATTGATGCCTGTGGCAAGAGGAAAAGGGGTTCTTCGCATAAATTTGTCAAGAAAGTTGGCATCCCCTCGGTCGAACTTCCTACTGAACGGACTTGCCAAACGGCTTTAAACATTGTTGAGTGTGGGCTTATTGGGCAATTAACAGGCCTCTGGCCTTCTCCAAAGGCTATTGATGGATGTGCAAAGAAACTAGAGGCCCTTAGTATCTGAAGGTATTCGAAATCACTTTGTCGAGAGAGGATATTATGTCTTTGTCTTCGACTCTGCAGAGGAATCGTGACCTCGTCTTCAGAAATGGTCCATACTTCATGGGCCCCCAAGGGATTTATTTGAACAAGTGGTCTCCTGATTTCGATCCCACTCAAGATGTTTCGTCTGGTGTCCATGTTTAGGTAAGGCTTCCGCATTTACCTTTACACTGTTGGAACTCAAAATCCCTTGAAACCATTGGGAACAAGCTCGGTAAATACATCGATAGGGCAGAAAGGAAAGATCAATATTCATGTGCAAGAATATGTGTTGAAGTTGATTTGGAGATAGGACTGCCCGAGGCAATCAAGCTAACAGTAGTTGAATGGTCACATATCCAGGAGCTAGACTACGAACGAATTCCATTCAAGTGCCGGTTCTGCCATGGTTACGGCCATTTTGCTCGAAATTGTAAGAAAAAATTAGAAGAGGAACTTGCAAAAGAGAATGATGATCAATGGACCCAAGTCCAGAAAGCAGGAACTTCCAATCATGACCCTAGAAAGAAAGGTAAAGAAGGAAAGCCTATGAAAGGAGACTCTGATGTTGGGAAGTATCCTTCTAAGTCTCAGGCTGCAAAACACCGCAATGCACCCTCCAATCAATTTGTTGTTCTTAGTTCTCCTGAAGCTCCTATTCTTGAAGAGGGTGAAATGCAACAATTCGAAGAGTAGGATATTGAAACTGAAGTGAATACTGGACCAATGGATCAAGCTGGAGCATCTGTCTCGGAACTACCTAGGTAGATGATTCCATGCAGCAACACCACATTTCTCCAAATGGAGCCAAACCTTCTCCTTCTTATGCATATATTACTAGGAAGAAGCAGGTTGATAGCTCAAGCTCTTCTAATGAAGATTCCAATGAGCAACTTTCCAAAAAGGATGGCAGGAAGTCTCGTAGGGAAGCTCGAGAAGAAGAGGATGAGAGGCTAAAGATGCAAGGCAACCAGTCCACCATTGAAATGTCGCTTGGCAGGAGCAAGAGGACTAGGCCCCCAAAGGGAGTAATTACTCCCTCTCACCTGGGTAAGTAATGTAGATCGTCTGTTGGAATTGCAGGGGATTGGGGAACCCAATCAAAGCAGAAGCAATCAAAGATTTAATGAGAATGGTTCCTTCTAAAATTCTCTTGCTTCAAGAGACTAAGATAGAGGAGGAAGCTCTTCTTCTCTTATGTAAATCAAAATGGAAATTGAATGTTGGTAAAGCTTTCAGTGCGAGATGCACCTCTAGGGGCTTAGCAACTCTGTGGTGTGAAGAAAACTTTCAGCTTAAAAGTTGGTTTGTCACCCAGCATTGGATTTTTACAAACCTCTTTCATATCTCAAGTAAGAACTCTTTGGCCCTTTTTAACCTCTATGTTCTAGTTAACTTCATTGAAAAAAAAGAGTGCTAGAAATCGTTATCAGACTTCTTAGAGTCCAACTCTCCTATAAATACAATAGTAGCAGGAGATCTTCATATTTCATTAGCCTTGAATGAGAAAAAAGGTGGTCTTTGCGGCAAGGATCATTTTCAAGACACGGTGGAGGAGCTGATCCAAGCTTGCGGTCTGAATGATATTAAACCCAAGAAATAATGCTTCACGTGGTCAAATAACAGAGTTGGTTCGGCCAACATTGCTGCCCATCTCGATAGGTTTCTTGTTCATAGCACATTGTTGGATGGGAATTTCATCATTTCATCAAAAAAATTACCCAAACTCACGTCAGACCATCATCTCATTTCTCTGTTGTTTGAAAAAGAAGACTACCTTGGGCCAATTTCGTTTCGTCTTAACTCCTTGTGGATTGAGAGAGAAGGCTTTCTGGGCATTGTGTCTCAAGCGTGGTCTCAATATGTTGACGGATCCCCCAGTTTCTTATGGGAACAGAAGCATAAATCTACTAAATATGCTTTGAAAACTTGGGTTAAAACACCTCTTCATATTCCAACTACCAGCAAACAAGAGAGAGTGGTTGAATTAACAACGATTCGGTTAGGAATGGAAGACAGCAAAATCACCAAATCTCAGTTAAATCTGGAATAGTTTGCTCAACTTAAAACCACTTAATCTTTCCAATAGGAAGAGGAACACCTTCGGCTGAAGTCTCGAAGCCTTTGGCTGAAGGCGGGTGATAAAAACACTAGCTTCTTCCATCGTCAATGCAGGGCTAGACTGTCTTGAAATCACATCTTGAAAATCTCCACTACCGAGGGGGATATCATTAAAGGTCAAGATCTTATAAAAGAGGCTGCAAGTAGGCACTTTCAACTCTTGTTTCAGGAAGATGGCCTCTCTGATGGTGAAGTGTCTGCGGAATTTTCGGGTCATGTTCCCTCTCTTGTCAGCACATAGGATAATTATGATTTAATGAAACCCTTCACTAAAAAGGAAATTTTGGACGTCATCTGGGCTATGGAGCCAGACAAAGATCCTGGGTCGGATGGATTTTCTTTCCATTTTTATAGAGTCTGTTGGAACATAATAAAATCAGATCTCATCTGCATGGTGACAACCTTCCAAAAAAAAGATAAAGTGGGAGGGTGCACTAATTCTACATTTCTTGCTCTAATTCAAAAGGAAGTTAATCATTTTTCTTTTGATAGGTCTCGTCCCATTTCGCTGTGTAATGCCTCTTATAAGATCCTAGCCAAACTTCTAGCCAATAGATTCAAGCTCTTGTTAGGTAAGTTGATCTCTCCTCTTCGGGGGGGCTTTGTAAAAGGCAGACACCTAGTTGATAATGTAATCCAAGTCCAAGAAGTTCTTCATTCAAGTTTCCAAAGGAGGGAGAAAGGAATGTTAATTAAGCTAGATATGAAAAATTCCTTTGATCGAGTAAAGCTTCCCTTCCTCTATGAAGTCCTTCTCACTTTTGGCTTTAGCTCTCAGTTTGTGAATTTGATCAAAGCTTGTACTGATAGGCCCTAGATTGCGCCTCTAGTCAATGGTAGACTTATAGATTTTTTTCAAGCTACAAGAGGTCTTCGTCAAGGATGTTCGATGTCACCTTTTCTATACATCTTGATGGCAAAAACTCTTAGTTAAAAACTTTTGGTTGAAAAGGAAGTTGGTTACATCCCGGGCATTAAGATTGCTAGGGGATTGGACCTAATAAACCATGCCCTCTTCGCGAATGATTCTCTCCTTCTAGGAGGGGCCTCTTTGAAGATTACACGGGCCTTTAATGAAATTATTCAAAAGTTCTGCCTAATAACAAACTGCTTGGGCTTCCCTGGCTTTGACAAGTGGGAGAAGATAAAGTACTTGGGGTTTCCTTTAACTCTTGGATCTTCTCCTCCTTCTCTTTGGTTCGAAGTGCTATCTAAGATCAAATCTATAATCTCTTCTTGGGGTGGTCAGTGGTTAACCAGGGCTAGAAAATTGATTTTGATAAAGGTTGTTCTTTCAGCTCTACCTATCTTTCAATCCTCTTTGTTGCTCGCCCCTAAGTCTATCTCGGCTCAGATTTCTAAACTTTTGAGAGACTTTCTCTGGAATGGTGGTAAAATCAGTTAGAATAAGTTGCATTTGGTAAGCTGGGAAATCCTTAAAAGACCTATTTCAGAAGGTGGATTACAAATTTGTGACCCTGGTCTGGCAAATCTGGCTTTGGGTGGTAAACTTATTTGGAAGCTATATGTAAACAAAAAACATCCCGTCAGCAAGATATTTAGGATGAAATATCTTAAGGGCAGTTCTTTGAGAAATATAACAACCTCTACGACTCCCATAGGCACAACTTTCTGGAATTCTTGCAGAAGAGGTATTGACAATTTCAATAAACAACTTTATAGAATTCCTGGCAATGGGAAGAGGATCCTCTTCTGGGAAGATAAAATCTCAGAAAATCCTTCTCTCTCCTTTGTTATTTCTTTAGAAGAGATTATGCACTGGTCAACTAACAAAGGCCTAATCCGTTTGGCTGATATATGTTCTTGGGACAACGTTGGCAATTGGGCTGGTTGGTCTTTCCCTGAGATTCCAGATCACCTCAGTTCCCAAAAAACTTTATTGCTCTCCTCTCTTTCTGGTCTTGCTCCAGCTCAGAGTTCCTATAAAGATAGTTGGGGTTGGGGCAAAACTGGTTCTTACTCTGCTGCAAAAGGTTTTATTGATTTACAAGCTTCTCCCCTGCGATCTGGAAACCAGTCTGGTCTTCGCTCTGTCTTCCCAAGGTGAATTTTTTCTCTTGGTTGCTCTTGCACAATAAGGTGATGACTGGTGATAATTTGTTAAAACATGGCTTCAATGGTCCTTTTTGGCGTTGCTTTTACAAATCAGCCCTTGAAACGACATACCACCTCCTTATTAGCTGCATTTTCTCCAAGTTGGTGTGGGAGTTGGTGCTCCATGGCTCCTCCTTTTTCTGCCCCTGTCCATTCTTCTATCAACGTGTTCTACCTTTTCGGGAGTGAACGACGACCTCAAAAAACTGTTAAAATAGCTGACTGGCACAAGTATTGGTTCTTGATCATGAAGATCATGTCTTCGAAACTGTGGATTGCCAGAAACAATTTCATATTCAATAATCTGAACCCGAATCCCCAGATCGTGGCTATCAAAATTAAATCGTTAATTGCTAAGTCAACAAGATCCACGTTGTTCTCTTCCTTGCCTTCTATGTTTTTAACATGGTTGGGCTTCAGCCCTCAAGGATTGAGAAAGTCGGTTTGTCTCAAGCCTGCCAGCTCTCCTCCTTGGCATTTTCGTGGAAATTTGGATGCATTCAAATCGTTATGGATGAGTTCCTCTTCAGCGACAAATTTTTTTTACGGTGCATCCAAGGGGAATCCTGGGATCTCAAGTGTTGGGGGTTTGGTTTTCTCTCCAGATAGATGAACCGAATTCAATTTTAGCTAGGGTTTCGAAATCATGTCAAATAACCAAGCTAAAAGTTACAGCCTCCTCTTGGCGATTCAGATTGCTAAGGAGAAAGGATTCAAGTCACTTCAAATTTTCGACGATTCTGAGATGTTGATTAAAGCATTAAATTCAGTTGACTACTTCAATAATTCTTCCTCGAATAAATCTCTACACAAAATTCAGAATGTTTTGAAAGAATTTGACATGGTCGTTTCTTTTCACATCCTTCGGGATCTTAATAATCTCGTAGATGCCTTGGCTAATAAAGCATGCTTGTTTCCTCAAGGGTTCCTTAGCATCAATAGTGAATCCAGTTATTTTCACCCTATTCCTTAATTGTGATTCAATAAGGTGTCATTTGTCTTAATGAGATATTCTCGTCCTCTCGGTAAGCATGTGTACAGTCTCTTGCCCTTTCGAAATATTTCTATATTGATTGTGTAATTGGTTGATTGGCAGTTGCCAAAAGGGACCTCTGATTTTTCATAAAAATAAAAATTATCCGTTTGAGTTAAAAAAAAACACTCAGTAATAGTATTTAGTTTTATGTATGGAATTAAGCTTAGATATTATTAAAAAGCATATGACTTCATTAAAGGTAATTTTAGTTTTTTTTTGTGTGGATACTATTTAGGTTGAAATTGTTTATTTATTTATTTTAGAGTAAGTCTTTAAATTATTTATTTAACTCCCTAAAATTGCTTATGATTAGTTAAGAGTTTGTCTTTCTTAATTATAAGGAAATAAGTTAATAGCCTAAGGCCTAGAAACATCTAGCAAGTATGAAATTCTAACCCTTTAGGAATTGCTAACAAGTTATTTAAGAGAATGTGGTCTTTCTAATAAATGAGAACAATCCTCATTATAGATTGACAATCCAGTTATGTTAATCTTACTACCTTTAAAAAATATAATTTAATCTTACTACCTCCAATGCATATATACTTTAAAACCTTGAAACTTGCAACAACAAATTTTTTAATAATGAAAACTCATTAAAACTATTTTCTTCAACCAACTAATTCATCCTATGACAGAAAAAAGAATGTTGTCCAACAATTTACATATAGTCAAAGATTTTGAGATCTGGGAAATCTTGTGTTATTCATGCACACATTCCAAGGTTATCAAGTTAATGGTAGCACTAACTATGTGTGCATAGTGTAACAAGCCTTGTCGTCAAGACAGTTATGATGGTTCAATATCTATTATGTGTGCATAGTGTAACAAGCCTTGTCGTCAAGACAATTATGATGGTTCAGTATCTATTTACATTCAATTGTGGCATTGCATATTCTCGTGAAGAAAAAAATGAGTTAAATTTGTTCGATTCAAGGGACTCTTATACATTATTTATTTTGTAAAATGCATTTATTTCCAAGATAAATAAAGACACTCATGATAATTGTTTGTTTCCTACTCAATGCTCGTAACAATTGTCAATGTCATGCATCATATTTTCCTACTATTGTCATGATTGAACTGAGAGAAGTGAGGTGCTCTCCAACCTAGTATGGGGGAGATCCTGTCACGTTAGTCACGTTATGCTAGCCGATATAAATAAAAATAAAAATATAAATGAAAAATATAAATTACATATCCGCTTAAATAAATAAATAAAAATTAAAGTAGCATAGATCCATTTTAAACCCAGATCTATCAAGTACCGAGAGGGATCTAAATGGTAAAAAAATGTACACCTCAAGAAATAGGATCCCTCTCGGTGCTTGATAGATCTAGGTTTAAAATGGATCTATGCTAGTATAAATACAACACAACATTTATTGTCTGCAACTCTTCGATGAACAAATAGTTCCTCAATTGAATGCTTCATGTTTGTAAAGACACTCTTAAAGTCACAATGTAGAACAAGGCATACTATAACATAATAATCCATTGGTGCATCTCTAAACTATTCAAATTAATATTAATGCATTTTATTCTTAAAAAATGTCATCTCACTAGTATACATAATGTTAGTATATATGATTTTTCATCTCAAAAGACTTGAATAGCTGTAGTGCATACTTATATTTTCTTGCAAGCATGGAGTGAATGAATTTCAAACGGGTTGGGTTGATGGACCTAAATATATAGCCTAATGCTCTATTCACCAGCGTGAGAGTTATGTGCATAGATTCACCATTGCTAGCCAAGAATGGACTCTTTGTTGGCATGTGCACAACTCATGGCTTTGAACTATTGTCTATAAATCCTTTGTCGTCTCTCCGAGGTTGGGCACCACTTATCCTTTACCAAGCCCAACAAATCATTCCTATTGTTACCAAGCCCAACAAATAATTCCTATTGTTTTAGGTATGATACAAGGATTCTATTTCTACTTTCTTCAAGCAATAGTCTATGGCACTTTATTTCAAATTTAAGCTTAATGATATAGAAATATTTAAACCTTAGTTGCATTTACATAAGAATGGTAGGAACCCTATCAATGTTGTGAACTAATAAAGAAGACTATGACCTATCCTCAGTGTTTTAGATGCGTTTACTACAAATGGACAACCAAGAGACTTATCCCAATACTCTAGTTTGGGTACATTTCTCATTTGATTAATGCATCTAATAAACTAAAAATATGTTAGTTATTTCATAATTTAGTGCTAAGAAATTATCTCCTAATGTTAAGTGATGGATGCAAATACCTTTAGAGTCTCAATGGAGGTTGGGGAAACTATTCTTCTATTCATAAAAAATGTTATACTCGATACTGACAATTTTTTAGGAGAAGGGAGTTGTGATGGGGGAACAATAGAATACCTATTTGGAAAAATCAACAGTGATACGAAGAAGTAAGGCTCATGCCCACGAGAAATTAAAAGCATAGTGTTCCTCACTAGTAAAATTGAAGCGAGCTTCTTTAAAATCCCATAGTGTATGTTTTCCTTTCTTGTAGTGCATTTTTGAAGAGATCCACTTTGATCATCGCTACTTTCATTATCAATCCCTTCACACTTCTTATCTTTGCTTGCATAATCATTCTTATCTACTTCTCATTTATGTCTAGAAGAGACCTACTTTTTTCATCTCTATTTACATTATTTTTTTCAACTAGCCTTTTGATTGCCCTTATTAGTCCCTGCCATCGGCTAGCAAGGACTCTATGAATCGCTTTGCCACCATTTCATTAGTCTCTGCACGATTACCAATGTAAATATAATCTTTTAGCCAAAGTTTTTCATGGCAAGAAATTATTAACGCTTTTTATCAACCAATCTCAAAGGTTACACTTTTTGTGATCCAATGAGTTAATTCTACCTCTTATTTGGCCTCATCCCTAGAAAGAGTGCCATTATTTAAAAAAAAAACTTACGCTAAACATGATATTTATTGAATGTTTTTTATGAAATGAGAAAATGCTAGAAACCACTATACCATTAGTTCTTGGCATTAAATGCCAAGAAAACATAATATAAAAGGTTGTAGTATGTTGTGATTAAGCATGACCTTGTGGCTGCTACACTGTTTGTCCAACCTGACACACGTCTTCAAGGCTTGTCCAACCTGACACACGTCTTCAAGGCCACCACTAACCTGCCAAATGTCTTCATGGATGTTGATATTACAATCAATAAACTCATAGTGGCTACTCTTTGTCTCTCCTCAATGCCCAGTGTAGTCGCACCTGCCCCTGTTCTTCTGAAGTGGATGCGACAACAGCTTTTGGTTGCCATTGCTCTTCTGAAACAAATTACGTTTGTCTAGCCTACCCTGCCCTGAGAAAAGAAACGATGATAAAACCATAGGCTCCTCGTCACTGGCACAATTGCAGAGCATTTACAGTGGCACAATTGCGGAGCATTTACAGCACAGTGGCACAATTGCGGAGCATTTACAGCACTCTCGCTCACGGGGCAGTCTGCAGTCGAATACTATACCTTCACTTTATCAGGTCCTTCTTCGTTCTCTCTAGGAAGGCCTAATATCCTACGTCCTCAGTGATCAATTGCAGCCGTTGTACTTGGAGCTTGGTCAGCATTTGCAACGGTTCTTCCTCCGTGATAAATTGTAGCCGTTGTACTTGGAGCTTGGTCAGTATTTGCAACTGTTCTCAGTAGGCATAGTTAATTAGAAAACCAGATTAAAATTCTGAATTCTGAATTTTGTGCCATCCATTCATTACAGGCTCCAATCTTTAAAACATATGATAGCAAACATAAAATGATTAGCCATTAATTCTAAATTATGAATTCTCTTGTAGCTGGTTTCCGCGATCTCGACTCCTAAGGAATTTCCCTTCTTGCTGCCATTAACAAACATAAAATGATTAGCCATTAAAAACTGAAACGTTCACATAGCCACCTGAAATAAAAAGAGGACTTACTCTCATTGGGTTGGGTGAGCACAGCCACAGTCTTTGTTGTCAGAAGACATGTTTGCAAATTGTTAACCAAGAGAAAGAGCTGATACAAATTGCAATAGACATAATTCTCTTTTTCTCTAATTGTTGAGGAAAACACCATTATAGATGGCCAAATCGTAACACTTGCATCCCTAAGAACTCAAGCTTTTATCATGTTTTCATACATAAGAACCAAATATTTTAATAATTCTCTTAAATAATTTTATCATGTATTCATTCATAAGTTGAATATTTTAACAATATTTTTAAATCTTTTTTAATTTACTGAAAATTTTGACACTTCTGTGTCATATACATGGTCATAGGTCAATAAGCTACCCAATGGCCCCAGCCTACAAAAGACTCTCATGTCATGTTAACGGGAGGTTATTCTTCTCATTCTCAAATGACAATGTAAGGTATAAAAAAATAGCATTGTAGAGGAGCCCATTTTGCAACGGGGCTGTGGTTTAATTATTAATAGCTGGAGGAAGGTTTACAAAGCAGTATAAAGTTAAATGTCAAATGAAAAAAAAGGAGAAAAATAATAGAGCAAGGGTTTAAATGACTCTATACAGTTTATTAAACACTCAACCATCATTGGGTCACCCATCACTGTAACTTAAACTGGATCCAGGACAAAGAATGTAGCTATTGGATGGCGTGTTCGATATATTGGATAGAGCTTAAGAAGGTTTAAATTGATCTACTCTTAAGGGTAGGTGGATAGTTATAGAACTTACCTTAGAGCAGCTTGAGTGTTTGTGAGGCTTCATTGATGAATCTTTCTTTGTGATGCCAGAGATGGTTCTACTGCATCCACAAATCGACCGAGCATGACCAGAGCTACTTGTAGTTTCCCCACTTTTTGTTTTATCTAAGCCGAACGGAAGCAAGATCTATGAGATACAATGACCAACCTATAAGCACTGCATTACCTTCGACCAACCTTCTTTTCTAAGAAACCAAGCGCAATGAGCTCATTAATAATCCATACTGAATCATACTGAATGGCTGATTGCAGCCTTTACCATCATGCTTAAGATGGAGCAAGGTAGCATAGTTCTGAGTAGCATAATTCAACTTTTCTTCATGACCATCCCCAGCTTATTGAATTGTCGTGGTCGCCGTGTGGTTAGATCACATGTATGCATGGTATACCTGTCTAAAAATACCAACCCATCCTGTCCGTCCCATTATTCAACAGCCGTGGTCGTCGTGTGGTTAGATCACATGCATGCTATACCTGTTTAAAAATACTAACCCATCCTGACCATTATTCAACTGCCGTAGTCGTCGTGTGGTTAGATCACATGCATGCATGCTATATGTGTCTAAAAATACCAACCCATCCTGTCTGTCCCATTATTCAACTGTCGTGGTCCCATTATTCAACTGTTGTGGCTACCGTCAGGGATGGAATTTGACGGGTAAATGCCCGTCATAGGCCAATTTATCCGTCAAATACAGCTAAGATTTGACGTAAACCGTCAAAATCTGGCTTAAAATATAAAAAACCTTTCAGATTTTGATTGTTACTCACAATTTTGACGGGTGCCAGCCATTTGAAATTCCAACCCTGGTCGCCATGTGGTTAGATCACATGCATGCATGCTATACCTGTCTAAAAATACCAACCCATCCTGTCCTTCCCATCAGGTCGAATAATACCCACAAAAATACATTAAAACATTAAAAAAATACCAACACAAATATGATATTTCTGAATGCAAATATCAAAGCGTTTGCGCCCTTTCCAATCAATTCCAAAGCCAACTACATTGTAAACGGATAATAAAACAAAAAAATATCAACACAAAGATATTTCTAAGATGGCCAATATCAAACCTTTGTCCTTTTCGATAAATTCCAATCTCAGCTGCTTTCTGCAATCCAATCTAAAACATGAATGCATGTAAAATATCTACAAAAATACTTCCATCTGTCACCATTGATCTGCTATGCCAGTCCTTGCATGCATAATTGCTTCATATACGAAGCATAATTAAGGGTTTCAAGAAAACGATTATGAATATATTATATTCTGTAAAAGAGTGTTAGCAATTATGTGTATTTTCATTTTTTTAACTAACAAAAATATCTTTTTTGTGTACATTACTTTTCCAGAAAGTGTTGTTCACTAATTCAACCGGGTTGACACATTCATTCCAGGCCATAGCAGAGAGCACTTTTATATCTCTGACTGGGCTACCTTCATTCACATGTTTAGTTAGTGACAACAGCCAGCTCTGCTATGCTATTCTAGCTGTACTAAGCATATTAATTGTTCGAGCACTGCTCACTCTCACTCGTCATGTACTGATGTCATGTTTAAATATAAATATTTGTATAAGCATTTAGGTTACTCGATTGCAACTTCTTGCATGCATTCATTAATCGATCATGAGTTTGTTTGTTTTTAAATATATCTATGCAGTTGTGGTACATACATATTTGCATTCACAACCTCACTGCTAATAGCTTTGGCTTATAAATTGCCTAGCTGCTATCGCAGGCACTTTCGGCTTTTGTACAGATAGTTTGTGTCAGAATGCACTTTTGCTACTGTAATGGACTTTAATACAGCAACAAGGTTAAAATGCAAGTAACATTATTCCACTTTTGGGCCATGTTTAACAGATTGCTTTACACCTAAGTATCAAGCTTACATTGCACGTGTTATACATGCAGGAAGAATTGAAAGCTTATTTAATTATGCTGAGAGACTACACATTGAAAATAAATGGACACCAAACCCAAAAAAATTACAGGTGGAAGTCTTTACCTTATCAACTTTTATTTTTATTTTATGTAGCTTAAACATCCAGAGCCAGAAAACAGATATCTTTCCATGCTCAAGGCTCTTTCCAAAGAAATTGGTGTGTCTCTATTGCCGCCACTTCATGAAGTATACACTAAATTTTCAAAGTGGAGATACCTCCTACAATTTGCTCCTCCTTCGACTAGCTTGTCTTTATCTCAAGCTGGTAAATGAAGCGGGGTAGGCTCGGTCAGGGGTTTTAAATGTTACTAAGGCAAAAGGAGGGGGCAACCAAATGATATTTTATTGATGCGTCGATCTACAAATCTTCGGTGGCTTGATTTGTCTCCAATGTCTCTCATTGTCTGGGAAGCACAAAGAATTGTTGGAGCAGAGTCCCGCAGTTACAGGAAAAGCTGCCATTTTGGCGGATAGACAGTTTGGTGAAGACGAAGAGATAAGGTGAATCTACGATGTCGTAGCATGTTTCTAGTTGCAGAGCAGAGCCGGAAACTGTGACTACCAGAATAGAGAAGGCACGGAAGACGACAGTAACTGAGCGACTGAGAAGAGAGAGCTCAACCACTGCATTGAAGGCAACGACGAAGACAGGAGGGCTCAGCTACCCTCATAAAGGAAAAGGAGCGACGAGGTCGAGGTATTGAAGACGAAGGACAGAAGATGGGAAGCGGTGCATAGTACCCATGGTCAGCGCCGGGAAGCATGGAAGACTGTAGAGGGCAGTGGTGTGACGGAAAGCGGCTACCCCAAGTATAGATATGCCGACTGTCACTAGTTAGGGTTTGGGTTACTGTTGGGACAGGCCCACAGTGTTGTAATGGTGAGACCTTCGGGCCGCCTATAAAGGGATGTATTTTGTATTGTAAAAGGTTGTCATTTTGGGCATTTTAAGCCATCCAGCTAGTCAGATTATCAGTAGTCTGTTAGCTTACTGTATTTTGTATTATAAAAGGTTGGCATTTTGGGCATTTTAAGCCATCCAGCTAGTCAGATTATCAATAGTTTGTTAGCTTACTGTATTTTGTATTGTAGCAATCCGCAGGGATTGATAGTCAGAGAGAGAGAGAGAGTGAGAATATATTGTAAGAAGGCGATATAGAGAAGAGATCTAGGAGAGAAGGGCTCCAGGCTGAGTGCAGAGTTACCCAGAAGACCTCTAGTTGCATATGCGGTGCAGTAGAACTGTGTACCTCTCTCAAGTTATAATATAGAAACACAGTTCTGTGGATGTAACTTCCACCCTGGAAGTGAACCACGTAAAATCAGAGCGTTATGTGTTTGATTCATGTGATTGTATTTACTTGTTATATTTGTCATTCATTACATGAACCTTGCTTACAGTAAATGTATGTGTATGTTATTCAGTTCACAACATATTAAAAGGATAAATGCAAGTTGAAATCTTTAAGTATTCTGTATAAGAGTCTATCCAAGTTTTACTTGAGACAGTTAAGAGTCGCAGTGTAAATCAGCCTCGTGTGTTGAGTCCTGTAAGTTGAACACAAGTAACGCTAGGTACGCTGAGTCGCAGCGGTAGGATATCGCAGGGAGGCGATATCGCACCATCAGGGGAGCTGTGGTGCGTTGCGGTTAAGGATCAAGCGGAGGAAAGAGTTACGTGTTGCCCAGGGCGCGGCGATGCGATAAGGATTAGAGTCATCGCGAGTAAGAGGAAACTGCGCATCGAAGAGAGGAAAGAGCGGTCTCGCGAGCTAAGAAGAATTGCGAGACGCGCACAGGACACCGTACAGAACCTGATCGAGACACTTGAGTCTTTGGCCAACCCATTAGGATCACTTCGGGTGAGACTTCAGGCCGCTCCGCAGTCTGTCGCCGAAAGGGCCAGTGAGCTAGGGGTGTTGTTGGTTCATTATAGTAAACCCGGGTCTGCCCAGACGACCAACAAGAATCGTTTGTATTTGGTAAACTAATCGAATTGAGAAACACATAATAGAAATAGAGTGGTTGACATTCAGGTGCATGGCAGGCAGGCAGGTGAGATTCGACGGCACTATCCTTGGCCATTGTGCTTCAGAAACTCATAAAACAAGAATATGTTTTATGATGTCTACGTGGCAGGTAGGTGAGATTCGACGGCACTATCCTTGGCCGTTGTGCTCCATAAACTCATAAAACAAGAATATGCTTTATGATGTCTATTATGCTTATAGCTTTGATTTTCGGGGCCATGTTGGGTCTCGTTGCAGGGAGATCATTTCATAACTTTCTGACAACGCCAATGCCCTTTGATTATGGATTCTCCAGTTGTTTCATTGAGATGATAATAATGTAATTAAATATTACAACAACTAATAAGTTCTCTCTTAACCCTAGGAGTAGGGATAAATCATCCACATGCGACTTATATATTACAACAAAGAATTCGATGCAGACAATCCCAACATTGAAAAATTTAGAATATACTTTGGGCAGTAAAAGGCTATATCATATCAATTGGAAGGGTAGATTTTGAGCCCCAGTACTGCTTTGTACTCTTCGCTGAACTCGAAAACAAAGGCTAGTGTCTCAAAGAAATAGCCTGCAAAGGCTTGTCTGTGAGGTGGATGATACGATATGAGCATGCACCCATAATTGTCCCTAACATGGGGCCAATGAAGTATACCCAAATAGCTTTATAGTTATTACTAACTATGGCTGGACCAAGAGACCTCGCTGCATTCATTGATCCTCCTGATATGGGCATGCCAACAACAACAAAATACCCAATTTACTTTACTTTGTCATCATTACATGATACTCCATAATAACAATAATAATGAAGCAAGAACTAATGCCATGAAGCTTACCCTGCAAAGATGGAGCTTATCCGTAACCATGGAGCAAGGCGCCATCCCTGTAAGCTCTCCTATATGCATAGTTTAGATGACTATATATCACATTTACTTGTCTAGTATTACATAAATAGGTTGCAACTGCTGACCTAACAAACATGAGCACGAAAGATACAACAACTTCCATTGCCAAGGCCTGCAGCTTTGTTCCAGAAGGAATAGTTATTCCCATGTTTGATACAGCTGGATGAAACATTAGACGAAGTGCAAAACATGCCTGCTATCGATCCACCTAACTGAGCTACAATGTAAACAGGTATCTGCACTAGAATTCTAAATTCTTAAGGTAGGGACTTGCTGCCTTTAGCAGCTCCCCTTGTTCTCTTTAGAATTGGATGGGAAACCTTGTATTACTTGTAATTCAAGGTTGTGTTTAGTATTAAGATGCTCCTTCATATGCCGAAGGGATGTGGAAGCAAGGTACAAGGACATATGATCACATGCTAGATTATAAATTAATGTTGGGGTTGACCAGTCAAGCTATAATCATTCACAATGATAGACCCTCATATGTTCCATTAATAAACATAGTTGTCAACATTGAGCCAAGGGAAAGCCAATATGGCTACAATCTTTCAAAATGGTAAACATTTACATATTCCATTAATAAACATGGCCATCAACATGGAGCCAAGGACACTTGGCCTTCACTAGTTTTTTTCAAATTATTTATTTGTTATTATTTTGCAAATTCATCATTTATGCAAGACTTGTTATGTCGCATCATACCACTTAACAAATAAATAAAAAATCATTTGATACCATTTCAAAAAATATAGATTTTGTTTTTCAAAATATTTTAATTAATAAAGTTTTTAGTTTTCATTATAAAAAAATTATGAACTTTTTTGTTAAATTGCAAAGTCAAATTATCTCAACTTTTGTTGGAAAAGTATAACCCGGTGAGGGAAAGGACTAATAAGTGTCATCTCTAACCATTTTTTTTAATATGAAACAAGTGACATTTTTACTTTGATAGGTGTTAGAATCAATGTTATTCTTTCCACTTTCCAGGATGGAGGTCAATTTCCATAATCCCAAAAATCTAGGAAGATTTTTTTGTTAATGAGTGTAACAAATGCAGAGTATTTGTTAATTATTAATTAATAATTAATTGTTAACGATTCTTGGATTTCTCGACAACCATTCATATTGCGGTGGTTAGGGAATGTGATCGATGGTTGGAGGAAGGAAAATATTAATTGATGGCCTCTCTAGGATCCAACATTACCATTCCTTTGCCTACCATCTCTACCAAGGTTCTATGTTTGGTTATTCAATATTGCAGATACCATGTTTTTTATGCCCCAAATGCATCACCCGATATTGTCAAAATGATGGGAAATGGAATTTGTCAAAGATATTGTAGATGATCGTGCCACACTCTTTGGACTTACAAAGGTTGCCTGCTACCTGGGCATAAAAAATCTCTTTGACTTCACAACTCAAACTATCGTTGATAGGATAAAAGGGAAAACCACTAAAGAGATGCGTGAGTTTTTCACCATTTACAATGAAAATTAGTTGTTAAATAACTCTGCAATGCAATGAGAGTACCTTGGGTGCTACAATTTGCTTCATTTAGGTTCAGGCTTATGTTTTTTGCATGGAATTAGGTTTTGGTTTATGTCTGTTGCAATCATTTTATCATTATGCACATTCATTGTTGTTTATCTCGATTGCATACCAATAATTGCGCCTATAGGTGTTATCCTCTCCACTTTTGAGGATGAATGTCGATCTCCATAATCCCAAAAATATAGGAAGATTCATGGTAGTCATCATTGGTTAAGGACCCCAACAAATGTGGATTAATTGTTAATTATGACTTAAGGATTAATCGTTAATTATTAATTAAGGATTAACCATTATTGGTTGCTGAATAAGAACCATTCATGGTGTGGTGGTTAGGGAATGTGAGCAGTGGTTAGAGGAAGGAAACTATTAATTTATGGCCTCTCTATGCTCCAACATTACCATTCCTTTGTCTACCATCTCTACCAAGATTCTATGTTTGGTTATTCAATATTACAGATACCATGTTCTTGATGACCCAAATGCATCACCTGATATTGTCAAAACGTGGGACAAGGAGTTCGTCAAAGATCTTGTAGATGATCGCGCCATAATATTTAGGTTGCTTGCTCTCATTATCAAAAGTCTCTTTGACTTCATGACTTAAACTATTGATGATATGATAAAAGGGAAAACCACTAAACAAATGCGTGAGCTTTTCACCATTTATGATGAAAATCAATTGTTAAATCACTCTGCAATGCAATGAGAGGTATCTTGGGATTTGTAATTCGCTTATTATGTTTAGGTTTATGTTCATTGCATGGAATTAGGTTTAGGTTTATCTTCACTACAATAATTTTGTTAATATGCACACTCACTTACTTCATTCTTGAATTTTGATCGCAATTAGTCCTAATTTCATTTTTTTTGTAATATATAAGTAAAGAGGCAGTATTTCCAAGAAAATATTGCTCTCATCTTTCAATCTAGTTTTTTTATTATCAAGGAACAAATCTTTTCAATTGAAATACTTTTATTATTGCAACGATGTTTTAACCTAATGTAGGGATGTTAGTAGTCATGTATATTGTAACATTGTTCTTAATTTATAACCAGATGAAAAGCTGTAAGGAAGCTAATTGCTTGCCAATAAGAAAGCAATATTCTTTTGGATCACATAAGTGGCAGCAGGTCAGGGCACAAAGCCATATCTTTTGGAGTGCTAAAATAGTGAGCTGTTGATTGATCGCCCACACAAACTCAGCCGTTGTGTTGTCATACAATGGACTTGCAAAAAAGAAAAGGGAAACAAGAACAAGTGAGAGTCCCACCTTCATACCATGAAAAATTATCCTCAGACCCTCGCCAGATCATTTTGAAAAGTGAAATAAAGCATGCAACCTATCTACTTGATTTTATGAGGTGTTAAGCTTTCTATTACATGTGTTTCAATATAAATTTATTACAGTTCTACCTAGCGTAATAAATTATTGGAATTGATCAAATTTGGGAACTCTTCATTTCGATGTGGTTAATTATAATATGAGTTCAATACATATCTAGTTAATAAGAGAAAAGTAGCAATCCAAAATGGCTATAATCCTAATTGAATAAGACATCTAAAGAGGGAGGAAGGTAAGAGTAACAACATACTTGATCTCCATAAAGATCAAACACATTATTGACGTCAATTAAAAAAGTGATTGGAAAGAAAATGTACAAAGTGCCAAGAAAAAATGCAACTAGAACAAATCATGGATACAGTGTCAGAGATAAGAAATAAATTTAAAAAGAACAATCAATTTGAGAAATGTCTCTTATAATCACGTGCACAAGGAATTTAATAGGAAAGGAGCAAAGTTCCCAACCGAGGCATTGACATAAAAATTATAGGATAGCAAATTGTATGATGGAGAATTAAATGAAGAAAGAATGCTCAAAAAAGAAATTCGAGAGTCTACAATAGTTGAAAACAAGAATGTGATAAATTCAATTGCCAAGGTGATGACGAAAGTGCTTCAATAATTAGGATTTTTTCAGAATAGGTTGTTAGTATTTTATAAAAAAAATGAATTATAGATTGACTGGAGGGAGTAAAGTTATTTAAAGAAATTTTTATGGAGAATATCGTAATATTTCATTTACAGATAAATGTGAGTATTTAAAATTAAAAAGTGGAAACAAAGGAAACTAGTGTCCCTTTTCCTTTTATGCATGAACAAATATATTTATTTTTGTTGCATGTATTATGTTCAAACTCCCTTCTTTTAACCAATCTGGAACCTTCATATGTGTAACAGTTGACCTTGGATGCTTGATTTTCATTTAATTTTAATTCAATTTTTTTTGTTAACTGTATTTATTAATGATATTAATCAATAAAACTATGGAGGAAAGCTAGCTCCACATGATAAACATGTCTTCCATCCTCCTTGGCTAGTTGATCATGCTCCTCCACTAGCACCAGTCCAATACTGTGGGGGATTTATGCTTGGTGGCATTGGTTCTACAATAACTATCGAGACATTGAAGGCTTTGATGCCCAAGAATCCTAATTTTAATGATGTTTTGATGGCCTATAATCTTCTGTTAACTGAGGACAGTATGGTGTATGAAGTGTTCTAAAAATCTAATGGTGGTCCATGGCGGTCCATGAATTAAACTCCATTGACCCTAGGCTTCCCAAAGGATCCATCCTTTGTTTCTGCAAGAAACAATTCATACTAAAAACATTGAATCTACATTTACATATTAGTCCAATCTTGATTATCAATTATTTGAAATTAGCAAGCAATAATGTTGTGAAACGTCAGTAGTGTAGGAAAAATCTAAAACATAGAAACAATGTCATGTGTTAAAGGATTACCCTATGTTGGATAATTGAAGAGAATCCTACTCGACGGTGTTGTCACTACCCAAGAAGAGGATAACCTCTTATCGTAGTTGAACATCATTAGCAGGGGCAGAAGTTGAAGCCGAAACCATTGATGAATATTCACAACCATTATCATTATCATATTTGTCACAAGGAATTCAACTCCACTCTTTTTGAGGATGTGGTTCGGTTTCAATCTCTCTTATTCCATTTATAAGCATTTATAAGTACTTGCTCGATGATGTTTTCCCCATTGTAGTATGGCTCAATGCCGAATGCAAACTTTAAAATTTGGAAGCTCCCCAAAGGAAAACTTTTTAGAACAGGGGCCCAATGAATAAGATTCCAATGCAAACCCAAGAGGAGAAATCCTATGAACCCTTCCAAGGTTAATTTTCATAGAAAGGTAATCACCCATGAAAGTCACCACATAAGGCAATATTCTTTCATTAATATACACTTTGGATCTGACTTGTCCATAAAAAAACAACATTCCAAGAACGACAATTATAACGACAAATGCATAACTGAACAAACAAAAAAATATTGCTTCCTTCCATTGAGAAACCAGATCCTTCCATTGGGAAAGATGTGCCTTGCTATTGTTTTTATCTTGGAGGCAATGGAATTGTAATATATTCTGCAAAATTTGTTTTCTTCCCAGAAATTTCCCCACCATGTTGAATTCTGTATAGTTTAGTAAAAATAGGAATTTCCGTTCATGCAGCAGAAGATCCTCACTTTGCTTACATAGTCGATAAACGTGTTTTATTTTTTGCCTCTTATGTTCGAAAACTATATGTTTTAGTGGAGATTGAAACTTCCTTAATGGAATCCCAAGAAACTAATTATTATGTAACTGTTCAAATCACGTCGCTCTTCTGCTATAAGTTTTGAAAGCAACTAAATTAATAGGATGCCATAGGCATGAACTTTGAACATGGGCTACATATGGGAAAGATAGGGTTTTAGATAGTTTTGAGCAGTTTTTGGAGAAATCGAAACAATATTATATGTAGAAAATAAGTCGGCCTCCTCACTGTTAGGATTAATTATAATCCTTCCTTGACCATCATAGTTTAAAATGTCATCTCCTAGCTTAGGAGTATGTTTCCACTTCACTAGTGCCATGAAGAACTCATCTGGGTCCCACCTACCACTTGATGCGCCAGTTTGCATGAGTTTTGGAGCTCTAGAGGCCAATCCCTATAATTTAGGAACCCACACTAAGTCTTGGAAATCCCACCATCAGTTCACCCTAGTATGTGTTGAGTTATCCTCCGATGGGCATTAGTTAGTTCAACTCGAGTTAGCCTACTGCCAAAATTCCTAATTTATGGAGGTTAGATTCCTTTTCCTACCTACCTTGTTCAATTAACTGATTGTGAACTAATTTAATTGTCCCGAGTTAAATTAGTGAGATCTTAGTGGTTATTTTGCCATGGTTAGTTAACTCTGGAATCAGTCCAAGTTGGTGAATTCGAATCACAGCTAGTGTATTTGAATCCTCCTTATTGTATCATCATTGTAATACACCGAGATTAATGATTATGAGAGAAATGTTATGCTGGCATTTTTTTTCCTCTTGATTGTTCAATTTCACCATGATTGTTTGATCATTGTACACTGAATTTCTTCTTCCACCTTCATCCTTCTTTCATAGTGAGGTTCATTCCAACCTGAAGATATTGAAGCTTTGATAAATTAAACATGGTATCAGAGCAGTTAATCAAGCCAACTTCAATCCTCTAAAACTTCCATTGATGCACCAAAAGCAGTTGGGTTCCACATAATTCCCTAGATTTGGAAAAATTACTTGATCACAATGAAACCTTTACCTTCCCTCTGACGGTGACCCTTTCTAGCTGGAGATCCTTAGTTCAGTTGATATTTGAATAACCTGCACATATCATAGCCAACAAAGTAATGTAATCATACAAGATAATCAAGCTAATTTATATCAATGACCGAAGATAAAGATAATAAACAATGATAATCACACAATGTTTACAGGAAAGGGGAAACATATTGCATTAATGGAAATAGATGGAAAGATGACAACCAAGATTTGGTGTTGATCTTCTCCCCACAAGATTTTGATCCCTAAACTCTATCTCTACAAACCTCTCACTCAATAACTACACTCTTTCCCTCTCACACTTAGAGTAATTCCACCAGCATAAAGGTACTTTTCTGACCCTCTCCCATCCATGAGGGAGAGCTTGTTTATATAGGCCAAAGAGGGACCAAATGGGTCGATATTCTTTGGGAGGAAGGTGAGGGATCATCCCTATAGGTTACGAGTATGAGTGCCACATAATTTGATGAGCTGGGATAAACCTCCACGAGGAATTTCTTCGAGAAGGTTCTCAAAAAGTTCTTCTTTTTTCCATTTTGAGAGTGCTGACGCTCTTTTCACACTAGCAGAAGGTGTCAGAGAGGGCCAATGCTTCTTGTCCAAGTGCAACAAGCGTCATCGACGCTTCCTTCCAATGGGAAAAAGGTGTCAGGATTGGTTGACACCCTATTTCAATGGACAAGGTGTGTCAGAGCTTCTAGGATTGGGCATCTAGAGGGGAAAAATCTCCTCCAAAAGATGTTTTGGCATATGGACTTCGGGGGATTAGGAAAGGTGACTGTTTTTAGGTGTAATAGAATTCCCCCCAAAGTATGAAGCTAGAGGGATGTGATAGGTGAAATACTTTGGTAGATGTGATTCAGAATCAGAGGAAAAAGAGTGGTAAATGAAGGCTTTATAGTACCAGACATTCTGAGTTATACTCTATCCAATCCAAATCATGGCTGCCGACCAATACACTGTAGATCCATGTATAATGACCAGATCATGGCTACCAACAATACACTATAGATCCATGATAAAGAAGACTCAAATTTGGGCATAGCTACCGAACATGCAATGTAAATCTATGTCATCCTGACTCAAACTTGAGCATAGCCACCAGACAATATACATTGTGGATCCATGCAATGACTCAAAAATACTTCATTGCAACATGAGGATAGGCACATATTCAAGTGAATACCTAAACACCGAGGGTCTTCACTCCAATCCCAAATAGTATGATTCTATCCATGTGAATAGATGTCATGATGTCGAACATGGTAGAAACCAATTGATTATCGGTCATTGATGTATACTGTTAACAAGTGCGAGGAAAATCACCATTAATGTTAATGATTCCCAAGGTACCCTAGTACATTCCTTCGATCGCTAATAAATGAGTTGAAAGTTGAACAATTGACGAAATCTTTCAATCAGAAGCCAATGATGAAATCCCACTATCGAAAGCAAGGAAACCTACCATTGAGGCATGCAGGCTTCAAGGTATTATATGGTTTCTAAGACTAATTCTCGAATGATGTGTCGGTGTCGATGGGAATAGACTCGTCGAAGGAGGGAAAATGATGTTTCCCCCATCATGGACACGAAACTTGGAACAAAAGTGATTTTGAAGTGATCATGATAATGGAACAACTAGGGGACTAACTCGTATATGACCGACTCAAAGGAAGGTAAGGTAAGTGCACAATTAAGCTATGGTAAAGACTTCCCTTGAACATTGAACGACACTACAAGGGACTTGGTAACATTGACTGAACGAGGAAGAGACTAGACATAATGCAAGGACATGATAATGCATTCTTTGAATTGACTCAAAGGAGTAAAATGACTCATGAAAGTGGATCGACTTGAAGAAAATTTGAATACCCAACTGTTTGAATGAATTGCAGATAGGTGCCAAGTTCAAGGGTGACTATAAGCTGCCATTAATACAAATGAAAAATATCTTCCCATTCCCTTAATTTCCCCATCGCTATGGATGAGTACCTCTTTGCTTTTTAATGAGCTTGAAAAGGGTAACAAACACTCGATTTAGCTCGTCATAGGATGAGTCCAACCTCATATTTTTTATGAACCTTAGAAAGGAGGGGTTCATTCCCAGAAAGGGGTCCTGCATCGTTTAATTTCATGAGTTTGAAGAAGGTAAAATCGATTGTCGTTTCATGTTTGTAGAGTCTGAAATGATTTAGAAGACTCCAGAATAGAATTTTTCATAAATTTAGTCCCCAAGGTCCAAAAAAAGTATAAATCGATACATAGGAGAACTCTTCTAGCCACAATGAACCATAGTGTACTTTTTTCGTAAATGAGTTTAAATGGTCTGAAAAAGGGATAAACTATCACTAGATAGACGACCTTTCAAATAATTTGACAAATGTGAAAGAATCAAGTTTGCTTGGTGATGTTTTCTTATTTAAAGAGTCTGAAAAGAGGTTAAAGACGACTCTAAGGGGGTTTCCTTTTTTGTTTTAGGTTTTACGAGTCCAAAAAAGCGATAAAATGTACTCGATACCTTTTCTCTAAGTTTTTAATGAGCACGACTAGGGTATAAAAGGCACTCATAATATTTTCCAGTTTAAGACAGAGTATGAAAAAGTAAAAAAGAGACTTCGTCATAGCCAAAAAATGCCCAATAAAGTCTTGAAATCTTCAAAAAATAACACTATAACATTTTTACGTTTGAAACTTATATGGTAAAAATAGTTTAGAAAATATTTGAAACTTTAGAAAATAGTTAAAAACATATTACCATTTGTTCTTACGATATGAGT
Source organism: Pseudotsuga menziesii (assembly GCA_001517045.1). Taxonomy (NCBI): domain Eukaryota; kingdom Viridiplantae; phylum Streptophyta; class Pinopsida; order Pinales; family Pinaceae; genus Pseudotsuga; species Pseudotsuga menziesii. The sequence goes on along the minus strand of LPNX010409583.1, from coordinate 38,859 downwards.
TTTTAGTGAAAAATAGTGCTTTCAGAGGTGATCTTGCGGCGAGGATTCCGACAGTTATAACCAATCATTTTTCAAACTGTACGATGCAAGTAAGAGCTTATCCCCTTCCCTTCATTTTGATAATGATTTTTCTTAATTCTATCAAGCTTTTTGATAGTTTTAGGTTGGATTTATGGAAGGGAAGAGCATGAGCTAGGTGACTCTTTTCTCCCTTTCGGGAAGTGCATCAACACACTCCTCGAAAGGAGAAAGAACATTAGCCCTACTTTGTTCCCAAGGGGAGAAAGCATCGATGCCCTGTTCTCTCAAGGAAAGAGTGTCGACGACCTCAAAATTTCCAAAATATGATTCAAAGCATGATTTCAAATTTTTTCCTCCATGAGATGTTTCTAATGGATGTCCCATAGGTTTTAAAACAAATCATGGTCATTTGGAAGGAACGAGAACACAAGTTGGATGATGCCCAAGCGGCTAATGATCCAAACATGGTAATGGATTTGAGGGAATGCATACTTCTCAAATACTTCAAAGTTTCAGGCATGAGAGGCCATGTTCACTTACTGGACCATCTGATTAGGATGTGGGACCCCCAGCAACAAAACTTCCAAGTGGGTACCCATATCCTAACCATAGATGTTGAGGATATATATTTCTTGATCGGACTCTCTAGAAGAGGGAGTCTGGTGTCACTCTCTGGACCACGAGGGGGAGAGATGACCATCAACAACCTAACTGATGAGAAGTGTGTGATTAGGACTAGGTATCAAAGCGAAAAATTTCTAATCAAGCACATCATGGATAGACCATTGAGGCTTGTTGCATTTACTACCGAGAAGGTGTCGAGAAGCAAGGATGCCCACCAAACCACTCGAGCCCACATGTTGTATGCATTGGAGTGTATGGCTCCAACCATTTTCAATTGAAGTTAGGGGCTTTTAGTAAGCCTCAAGGATAAACTAAAAAAATGTCACCGACGAGATCTCAAGTAGTTCAGATACATTGCCATAGTGGTATCCTTCTTCTTGGATAGGGTCCCTCTACTACGTCCTCAGGTACCGTTAAATAGGTTGGATTCGCAGGATGCACGAATGTTGAGATGGGTGGAGACCATGGCTCTCCATGGAGGTGAGGGTGGGCCTACAGTGACTTACAACTCTATATTCTTCTGATGGCTAGATCTATATACATGTGACCAATCTTAAATGAACATTAAATATGAGCTAAGTACCAGTCCAAAATGCAATTATCTAACGAATCAACCACTACATTCAAGTGTCCTAGAATATGTTGATACAGAACGAACTCAAAAGACCTCTCAAGAAGCCGAACTCTTCGGAACATTCAAAGAAGTAAGGGGTTACGAATGGTATAAATATGGTTTAATTAAGAAATAACTAATTTAGAATCTAGATAGACCCTAACCTGACTCACATTGTTTGACAAAGCTTTAGTTAATAACCCAATCACTACATGATACTCTGCAGGATTGTTTGTAGCAAGACCTAAACAAGTTCCTCCCGAGCTTACCAATTCACTAGTAGGGGAATAAAGTACCCAAGTCACTGATGCGAGAAATAGGGTATGTCAGCTAACACCATTCAGGAAGCCTGTATATGTGGTCATCTGTTCATTCAAGCATCACTATATAAGTAGACTTATCTAATACGTATCCTACATTCATAACAGAATAAAATCCATACTACACACAACACACTCTATCAACAATATTTACAAGGAACCTATGCGAGATTACCTATGCCTAGTACCTTTTATGGTAAATCCCGTTTCGAGGCTCACCCAAGGGTATTAACTGCAACAAATTACACTTTTAGGCGATGTTTTATCTTATGGATGTTTTTCTAACCCCCCGCCTAAAAAAAAAAACAAATTCCAATTCTCAGGACTTTCAAGGGGTTGGAAGACCCCCCTAAAGGTTATTTCCTAGGCGTTTAAATAAAAAAACCCACAAAATTCATGCTAAATGAACTATTGGGGGCGGTTGCTTCAAATTCACTCCCAAAAGTCATAATAATTGGACTTTTTGGGGCAGTTGTTTGAAATCCGCCCCCAAATGGAATGATAATTGGGATTTTGGGGTCAGTTGTTTTAAATCCACCCCCAAAAGTTTTGGGAATTTAGACATTTGGGAGAGGTTGTGATAAAACCGCCCTCAAATGTCCAATTTTCATGACTTTTTTTTTGGGTGGGGGGGGGGGGCGCGTTGACTCAAAACCCCCCTAAAGGCCCTTTTAAGGCAGTTAAAAAAAAAACCCTTTTAATGCATGTTTCTTCATTTCCTTGGCCAAATCTGTGCAATTTCATGAGTCTATGCTATTTTAGGTGTTTTTTGCATCCTTTTGCTAACATCAGCACAATTTGCATTGGGTTTTGCACCCGGTGTTGTGTCGGGTTTAGTGCCATTTTTATGTCTGGTTTAACACCGGATTTAGTGCCTAGTTTTGAACCAGATTTAGTGTTGGGTTTTTTGCCAAGTTTTATGCCAGGTGTTGCATCTAATTTTATGCCTAGGTTTTGTGTCTACTCTTGTTGTTCCCCCTTTTTAATCCATGTTTGCCTCCACTTTTGCACCCACATTTGCGTCCTATTTTGCATCTTGTTTGACATCCATGTTTTCATCATTTCTTGCATCTACGGTTGCATCCAATTTTGCATCCACTTTTGTTGCACCCCAATTTGCACCCATGTTTGCTTCCACTTTTGCACCCATGTTTGCTTCCACTTTTGCATCTACATTGGCATCGAGGTTTGCATCGACTATTGCATCCCTTTTTGCATACACTTTTGCATTGAGTTTTGCACCATGTGTTGCATCTATTTTTTCATCTACTTTTGGTGCATCCACTTGTGCACCCAGAGTTGTGTCCACTTTTGCTTCCCTTTTTGCATATTGCTTTGCATCCTTTTTTGCCTCCACTTTTTTTGTGCCCCATTTTGCACCCACTTTTGCACCCAGTTTTGCTTCCACTTTTGCATCCATGTTTGCATCTAGGTTTTTGTCCACTTTTGCATCTAGTTTTGTGCCCATATATTGAAGAGGACAATGAGGATAATGATGGTGATATTCTCAATGATGACGATGATGATGATAATGTTATTGATGATGATGACAACGGTGATGATTACGATCATGATCATGATCATGATATTAATAATGACAATGTCGATGTTGACAGTGATGATGATGGAAATGAAATGAATGATGATGATGGTGATGATGACAATGATGATGATGATGATAATAATGATGACGATGACAATGATGATGATAATGACAATGATAACAATGAGGATGATGATGTTGACAATGACAACGATGATGATGATTGTCTTCCAAAATAGAGTTTTTATTTTTCATTCATAGATCGTATGTGTTCTCTATGACCTTTTCCACCAATCATAAAGATGATCGTGATGATGACAATGATGTGATTTAATGGAGATCATGCCGATAATGACTATTACAATGATGATGAGAATGATCACTATGTTGTTGTTGATGATGATGATCATCATCATGACCTAATTGATTATGATTATCATCATCTTGGTCATTATTGTCATTGTAATTAATGATTATGACAATGACAATGGCATGGATGAGGATGATGATGATGATGATATGATGACAATGATGATGGTGACAAAGTCAAAGAGGATTACGATGATGTGATTAAATGGATATGATGATGATGAGGATGAGGAGGAAGATGACAATAACAATGGTAGTGATGACGATGACAATGATGATAGTGATGTTGTAATTAATTTTGTTGTTTTCACAGGTCAGATTCATCTTTATTGTTTTGGTATGGAAACTTGTGTCAGTTTTTCGTACTCGACATACGTTTTGGACTGCTCAACAGAGTCCATCATGAAGATGTGTGAGAGGATTTGAGGCAACATCTTCTATAAAAGAGTAATATAATACTCCTGGTTAACCAAGGAGTTCAAGAGTCTATCCAATAATCTCTTTGTCTCTTAGTTTCCAGATGAGAGGTTTCCAAATTCCTCTAATAACTAGACCATCATATCTATTAAAAATTTTAAGGTGGTTTTCAATTTCCATCGCCTCTTGAATGCGTCTCCTTGTGTAATGATATTCAGTGGATATGACTTTGGCATGTTCAATGCACATGTAATGGTTGTTCTTGATGGAGTGTTATGCCATCGCAGATTTTTTTGTTCTGTTATGCATTATGTCTGAAAAATTCTATTTTAATCTCACCTTTATGGAGCTCCCGGTATCACCGATGTATAGTTTTTTCAAGAACAGGGAATAGAGTAGACCCCCTTTTCTAGTTTTGAATCCACTAGGTCTTTAGTCTTATCAAGTAAGTTTCTCAATGAATTTGGGAGAGAGAAGATAGTCCTAATATGTTTTTTCTTTAGTACCCTGGATATCTTGTCCATCGTTCCTTGAATGTATGGTAGGAATATTACCCCTTTGCTTTCATCCTTTTTGTCTGGGTTTGGAATATTCTTTTCCAAAGATTTCTTGAAGGCTTGATTTATGTCCTCAATGTTGTGACCATTATCTTGAAGAACCTTATGGAGATGATTCAATTCTTTGTCGAGATGTTCATTATCCGCAATTTGCATCGCTCTGGTGGCGAGGGTTTAAGAAATGATCCAGGTTCTCCCTCCCATGCGGCCAGATGACTTTAATGTAAGAGAATGTCTGAACTGCTAACATATTGAGAGTTTTTGTCAGGAATTTAGCTAGTTGATAGGTCGGTGAGCCAATAGTATTCACAATCGGTTTGAATGGAGTTCCCTCTTTGTGAATTTTGGGCAGTTCGTAAATACATCGGTGAGACCGGGCGCTCCATAAAGGTGAGATTAAAAGAGCATTGTTCAGACATAATGCATAACAGAACAAAAAGCTCTGCAGTGGAAGAACACTCCATCAAGAACAACCATTACATGTGCATTGAACAAGCGAAAGTCATAGCCACCAAAGATCATTACATGAGGAGACACATTCAAGAGGCGGTGGAAATTGAAAAGCACCGTAAAATTTTTAATAGAGATGATGTTCTAGTTATTAGTGGAATTTGGAAACCTCTCATCCGGAAACTAAGAGACAAAGAGATTATTGGATAGAATCTTGAACTCCTTGGTTAACCAAAAATATTCCATTAATATTTTATATAAGATGTTCCCTCAAATCCTCTCACACATCCTGATCATGGACTCTGTTGAGTAGTCCGAAACATACGTCGAGTATGAAAAACTGACACAGGTTTCCATACCAAAACAATAAAGATGAATCTGGCCTATGAAAACAACAACATTAATTACAATACAAAACTATTTAAATTGTTTTTGTGATTAAAAATAGTGAAGTGTTGTTATAGCTCAATATGACACATCTCTTCCTGTGACCACTTTCCCATGATTTCATCGCATGTCGACACTTCCATGACGACACTTCATGAAAGTCACTAAAAAAACACCTAACTTGGAAGACCCATATCCAGAGTTCTGTAACTTCGTTTCATCTCTTCTTTGCACTAATAGAAAGGTATTTTAGTTAACTAAAACTTTTCAGAAGACACCAAAGTCTGAAAATTCCCAAAAGTACCCTAAAAATGAGATTTTTTATACACATGCGAGTTTCCTTAAGGAAACCCGCGTGTTGCACGCGACTTGTCTATATAATACTCATGTGTACCTTAAAAATGTGACTATTTGCATTGCAACCCGTGTGTCATATGCGACTATTTGTACTACAACCCATGTGTATCTCTTGAACACATGACTGATGTCTCTACAACCGGCATGTTCGTCCTGTAGATGTAAAAAAAAAAGTTTCTCGAGGTTTGGGTAGTTTGGGTGGTTATGCAACCGACTCCTTCAGTTGTAATTACTTTGCCTTTGACCCTATCTCTTCAAAAGCATATAAATAGAGGTAGGGAGGTCCATGAGAAGGGACTTGAACTTTTGCATTACCATGCTGGAGGAATTGGGACTCTCTTTGCCCACACCTTTTCCCTAGAAGCTATCTCCTTTTGTTGCAGAGCTTGGAGGCTGAGTTCCTTGGAGAAGAGAAGCAACAAAACCAGATAAAGGTTTTGTGAGGTACCCAACTTGAAGAGAAGGTATATTTGTACTTCATTTCATCATTAATAAAGATGTGATGTCCTTCTTGTTCCCAAATCATTGTTAAATGTGTGATTGAATCTCTATTTTTGATCATATGATGACGTTAATCAGATTATTATTTCATGTTTCTTTGATTATCATTGCTTTATGTATGGTCATATTGGTTTGAGGAAGGTATAATTCATTTTGAAAGTCTCGTGGAGTAAGAGGAACAAGAAGAGGATTGAAGGGCTGCTTGGATCAACCTTCGTTTGGTTAAGGTATGAACCACTCCAATCTCTGAACTTGTTTATATATACTTGTAGAACCATTTGCATCTCTCTTTCAACCTCAGTACGTTGATGGCCTCTTAAACCCTAACCATAGGAAACTTTCATCTACAACAGAACTAGCGACTCCTTTTGGGAGAGCCTTGTCTGTTTGGGGTTTCTTTGTTTTCTTCCAGTCTTTTGCAATTTTTTAGGTCCTTCTTTCCACCTAGGAACACCTTTTCAGTCTGTTAAAACACCTCCCCTGACTTCCTAAGGCAGTTTTTGACTTTTTTCCCACCCACACGTGAGTTTCAGACTACACAGTCGCATGTCTGGTTTTGTACACACGACCTACTATACTGTCAACTTGCATGTGACACACGATCTGTCAGTAGTACAACCCGCATGTGCCCCTAAAACAATGTTTTTTCCTCATTTTGGTGGTTTTTTCTGCTGTTGTGGGCTGTTTGGTAGGTATTTTGGGGTCCTATGCAGGTGCATGACTCCAGGGAGTTAGTGTGATCCCTTTTGGTTGTTATTTATCTATGCAGTAAGCCTTTTTATAGCATTAGGGTTTTCTCTTTGCTCTTTCCCCCCAGCCCCTTTTCTTGGCATGATTTTTGGCTTATGTTTCTGGTCAACCTCTGTTAGTGATCTTTGTCTGAACTTAGAAGCTTATTGGTCCTTGTTTCCTTCTTCTTTTGTTGGTTCATTTCACCGTGCCAAAATAGTTGACTTGTCTCTTATGCAAGCAATCCTTTCAAGTAGGGTTTATACTGACTTTAGGGCATTCTAGAGTATGTTTGGTGGTTGTATAGCAGAGTTCCTTTTGCTTTGTTCTTCTCATATGCATACTTTTGTTTGTAGGTAGTTTTTCTTTTGCATTTATAAAATAAAAAGAAAAAGAACATATAGTTGTTTAATATGCATGTAGATTAGGGTTTTGTCTTTAATGCACTGCATATCATTATTTTTGAAAAAATGAAAAAGAAATTGTTATTTTGTGGCTTTCAAGTTTCTATTTGAAAAAGAAAGAGAATAGTTTTTGCTTTTTTTTGCATTTCATTTCTCTTTGCTTAGTCATTTTGTTTCAACTTTGAGTAAAAAAACCAGATAAGTTTCACACCATTTACCCTCTAACTAAAAACAACCTTCTAAAATGAACGATATAATTTAAAAATTATTAGTAAGTTTTATTTTATAGGCTCCTACACCAACTAGCTTAGGCTAGACTTGTGGATTAGGGAGTTTCAACTCTCCACAAGTGTTTAAATTCAGACGTAGTTGGCCAATTAATAGGTAAATCCTCTTCTATGTTAATTGTATATGGGAAGCTCCTCTCAAACGGGAGTTAAGCATGAGGCCGCGTGGAGGCTTAGACTGAGGAGATAACCCTTTGATTCCTTGTCAAAGCGTAGACCAAGGTTTTTGGCATCTGGGGACTTCTGTCAATACCACCCTTTGGGCCCCGTGCGGTGCCGGTGTTGACAGGGTTTCGGGCTTTGCTACCCTGCCCATGTGTACGAATCAGGCTTGCGATTCTCCCCCCAGACTGTCGGTAGAGTTATGGTATCCTTTAGTCTCTTTGACATCTAGGGTTCATACACATGTATACCGGAAAGCTATTTCTGTTCTACCTTGGATGGGCTTGGAAGGTAACCCCAATAGAAGGCGTGGGAGGTGGTTGGGTGATTCCTCCACTTGTGCCTAAGAACATCTACAGGGACGCTAAGTAACTATCTATCAACTTTCTTTTGGAAAGCATATCTTATACTTGTTTATATGTGTGGCTTTATGAATTTTTTAGTGAGTGTTGTGTGGTTTGTCTGTACTTAGTCTGCCTTTCGGTGTGTGCTTTGTACTTTTTGTTGCATGTTGAACTCAGAATTTGTCTTATTATTTGAAACTATGGCTAACACCCCTTTGAAAACCAACCAAGAGATCCCCATGCTGGGAACTCCTTGTACTATTCCTCTCATAGGAAATGTTGGTGTTCCTTTGATGGTCACCATGAATCTTCTTGGATTCACCCTAGGGGTACTGGTGTGGTTGTTTTCCACTACAACTATCCTGAATGCTCCTTATACTTCTTAAGTAATCTCCTTATATCAAGGGCATCAAAACACTGCTTCCCCTTCACTTGTAGTTGTTTCTCCTCCTCCTTCTACCTCATGCGGTGAAAGTAATGACACTAGTAACCGACAATCTAAAAGGAGTAAAATAAGGAGGAATAGGAAGAAGAAACATAAGAAAGGGGGAACCCTTTCAACCTATACAAGTCAAGTTGAACCTCACCACCTAGCCTCTGTAGTTCATGCTGGGGGCACCTATCCAACCTCTGCAAGTCATGTTGGATCTAAGCACTCAACCTCTGCAAGTCAAGTTGATATTCACCATCCAGCCTCTATTGATCATGCTGGTGGGATCCTTCCAACCTTTCCAGGTCACGTTGGATCTAGTCACTCAGCCTCTACAGTTCATGTTGAGGGCACTCGCTCAACCTTTGATAGTCAAGTTGAACCTCCTCGTCCAACCTTTTCATGCCATGTTGGACCCAACCACCTAGCCTCTATAGTTCATGCTGGGGGTACACACTCAACTGCTGCAAAGCATGTTGATCCTAACCATTCAACCTCTGTTGTTCATGTTGGTGGTGCCCATCCAACCCTTGCAGGTCATGTTGGACCCAGTCTCTCATCTTCTACGGGTCATGCTGGGGGCAGTCTCTCAGCCTCTATAGGTCATGCTAGGGGCAGTATCTCAGCCTCTATAGTTCATGCTAAAGACAAACAGTCATCCATTGCAAGTCATGTTAACACTGTTGAAAATACTACCCGTTCAAAACACAAGCCCAAGTTTCCTTGTAAGCTTTGTGAGGGAGACCACCTTACTTAAAATGCCCTTCCATTGCGGAGGTGCGAAGATTTTGGTTCTAAGGTAATCCCGTTTTTGAACATCCTAAAGTTTTTCAGCAACCAACCTCTCTTAGTCAGGTTGGACCTAGTCAGCCAGCCTCTGGTGGTCATGCTAGGGACAAAATCTCAGCCTCTGTAGATCATGCTGAGAGCAAATAGTCAGCCACCGCTAGTCATGTTGACAACATTGAGAAAACTGGTCGTTCGAAGTGCAAACTTAAGTTCCCTTGTAAGCTATGCGAGGGAGATCATCTTACTCACTAGTTCCCTACTATCGCAGAGGTGCGAAGAGTGTGGTCCAAGACTCAAGAATTTCTTTCTCCTGAACAACCTATAGTTTCTCAACAACCTACTCAACCTTTGATTGATCTAGTAGTCTAACCTTCCTAGTCTTTGGTTCACTCGACTCTTCTTTTGGAGAGTGACCCTTATGTGATTGAACCAATGTTATATTTGGTCAATCCCACTCTCCCTTCGGAGAGTGAATTTCATGAAGCGGTTGAATCGATTCCATTATCGATCAATCCCACTCTTCCTTTGGAGAGTGAAGTGTCTGCTAGTCACATTTTCTTCACCGCCAATTCAGAACTTACTGAACAAGGGGACACTGAACTCATTTCGGATCAAACCCCACCAAGCTCTCGGATTACTTCCTTTGATTGGGATAGCCTAGTTGAGCCACGCCTTCCTTCTAATACACCTTTCCAGATTAAGGTCAAAGTTGAACAATACATGATTGCTCGTTGTATTGTTGATGAAGGAGACTCAATTAGTATCTTGTCTACTCGTGCTTGGAGAGGAATGGGATCTCCCATCCTTATGTCGAAAGATAGTCAGTTACTGGTGTTTGCTAGAAGAACTAGTATAGATTTGGGAATTCTTGCTCAAACACCAATTACTTTGGGTGGGAAGACCGTCTTAGTTGACTTCATGGTGATAGAAGACCCCTTGGACTTCAATATGCTCCTCGGACGTGATTATGTCTATGCCATGCAAGATGTGGTGTCAACATTATTTCGTGTGATGTACTTTAATCATGGCGACGAAATTGTCACTATCGATCAATTGGATTTTATAGATCCGTCTCCTGACCCAACTACAGACCAAGTCTTTCCTTTATTGATTCCTAGTGTTTCTATAGACACTACCTCGCCACGGGTGAGCTATGTGGCCTCATGTCCTTTGCGTTCAATTGCTACTGAGAAGGAGCCTCTGTTTTCATGCTTAACTTCTCGGGAATTGGTCCTAGCAGTTGACCAGGTGAGTCATCCTATACAAACTGTAGAGCCTTCTCTCCGCTCTGTCGATCCATTTGAAAGTTTAGACATGTGTCCTATCTCGGATGATCTCCTTCCTTTAGATGAAGTCTTCCTAGAGTCTTTGATATAGTCTAACCTTCTTATGGATGTCGGTTCAGTTGTGACTAAGTCTAACCCTTATTTGCCTAGTAAGCTTGACATTTCTTCTTATGTTGGTCTTGTTGAGTCTTTGGACTCTCCCTTCGAACAACAAGTCAGTGATCATGACGAGTTTGATTTTTCTTATGAATTTTTCAATTCATGTGATACTGAGTTTGTTCCTACAGATTTTATCTCCCTTGTTGATTTTTTCTCTCCTTCTGAGGTTGATCTTACTGATTATAAACCCTCGAGCCTTGGTGCTATAGAATCTTCTTCAGTTGATTCTGCCTTGACTTTCCCTTATGTAGAAGATAGCGAAGTCGCATGTGTTTCTGCCAAAGTGACCTGCATCAGATATTTTCTTCTGAATGTGATTCTAATGTTGTTGTTTCTTGGAGATAGGATTTTTAGTTGGATTCACAATTGTTTACTTACCTCATCTTGTTGTTCAAGCTTTAAGTGCATTTGCATGTACCCTGCTCATGCTTATGATCCTGATGCCGGCTTCCACGCTTTTAGCTCGTTGTATAAGCCCTCATCGCTCAGCCTTGTATCATTTGGCCTTTGCAACTTGACACCTTTCACCTTGAGGAGACATTCCCCGAGTGTCTTTATCCTGCTCATGTTCCTTGCATTATGCATAGGTTTGTTCCTTGCACATGGAACTAGTTTCACATGCCTATGACACTCGTCTCCTCGCATTTAGAGCATTCTTTTTTCTCTCCTTCGAGCTCATTAAAAATAGTAAGGAGTCCGTGAGTTGACTTTCTCGGGCTCGTTAAAACTTCACGGGAAATATATGGAGTTTCTTTAGGCCCAAGTCTAACTCTTCAAAATAGACTTGACTGCCGAGTAAACTTGTCCATTCAGGTTCATTAAGAATATGTGAATGTGAATCCACATTGGTGGTAGGTTATCGCATGTGGAATAATACAAAAAAGGAGCACTCTCTTTTCTTTGGAATTGAGAAGAGTATTATCAGGTATAGGTTTATCACTTTTTCGAACCCAAGGGACTAAATTTATGGAAAATGAACATCCGGTATGAGCTTAGTTTTCTCTTTTCCGTGATCTAGACCTAAACATGAAAAAAATTCGGAGCGTACTTTATGTCTTTGTCATGCTTGCTAAACCCTAAAAAAAAAGCATCGAGTTTACTGTTGTAAACCCCATTTCTCGTAATCAAATGGATCTTTCCGAGTGATCTTGCCTTCCTTCACACTCGTAAAACTCAGGCTATATGCTGCTTTTGAAGGAGCATTGGGTAGGTGGTAATTTAACCTTTTTTCGGACCTCCCCGACTAAGTATGAAAAAGGTGCACCTTACTTCTTCGGAAGCTAAGAGAGTTCTTCTGTGTTTTGTTTTATACTTTTCCGGCCTTAGGAGACTAAATTGGATGAAAAAGTCCCCCCCCTGGAGTCTTCTTTGGAGTTTTCAGACTCTCTAAAATATGAAAAAACCGTTGAGCATTCACTAATTCGGGCTCGTAAAATCCATGAATAAGTGCTTTATCAAGCATTCTTCTGTCTCTTCTTCGAGCTTGCCAAAAATGAAGAAGTTCCCAAGTTTGCTTTCTTGGACTCATTAAACCTTTACAAGAAAGAGGGGAAGGGAAGTTCATTCACATGTATTTTACATCATGGCAGCAAGTCTCGTTTCCTTGAACAAAGCACCAGTTTCGAGTCTATCAACAGTTGGGACCTAGTATTTTGACCTTATCTCGATTCAGAGTTTTTTATTCCTCTAGTTGGTCTCTTTTCCAATTATATGAGAATCTGTCAATGTCTCCTGCATTGCAGATTTTTGTCATTGGTATTTTTGTGTCAAAAGCTGCCTAAGTCACTTTTGTATCATGTTCATTGTTTAAGGATTAAACCTTTTTCGATCATTCCACAGTTTCCTTTACCTTTTGTGTCGACCATTCCTTGGTATCAGTTCATTACATCATGTCTTCGGCGGTCCTTGTCGTGAAATTCAATACTAGTTTAAGATCCAATTAGTCTTTGACTTACCTCGTGTTGGATGATGAAGGATGCCTTAATGCCTTCCTTCCAACGGATCTCTTCCTATCGACTGCAACACATCTTGCTATAGGAATGATATTTAGAGTTTTATGACAGTACCTTGGGGATTGTAGTCATCAGTGTCAATTTCCCTCGCTATTGGGTAGTGGGAATACCTTATTGTCTCCTACTTGATGGATTCTTCAAGTGTTCGACTTCAAGTCGTTGTATTCACACTTGTTAGAATGTACTAGGTACCTTGGGGACCATTTTCATTAAAATGTTGGTTTCCCTTGCGTTTGTTAATGGTTCTCATCATTGAATGGTAATCAAACGGCTTCCTCCATGTTCGAGTTCAGCTCCTTTATTCGCATGGTTAGGATTCATACCTTTTTGGGTGGTTTGGATTGAAGACCTTGGGCCGATAGTAGCATCATCATCTTTTGCTATTGCCCGAGTTGCGCAGGACCTTGTTACACTTCATATGACATTTGCTGAGACATAGATCCACCTTGTATTCTTGTGGCTATGATTGATTGTTGAGCATGAATCCACCTTGTTCATTTGTGGCCATGACTCCTTTAGATTTGATATGGAACCTTTTTGCATATTGAGCGACCCTGATAGTTTCATCAGTTATACATATGTTGGATCTGCCTATATATTTATGGCGATGTTTTGTATATGGGCTTGTTTGTCCCAGAGATCAGTTTTGTCTGACATTTATCTCTCTTTCAGGTACCTTTGTTCGAGCCTTTTGATCTTGGATTCTATGTTGTCTCCATACTTAGCTGTTTCCTTTATAATTGATTTTGGATACCATCTTCCCCTCTAACCTCATACATTAGGGGGCATCTATTATAGCTCAAAATAACACATCTATTCCTGTGACCACTTTCCCATGATTTCGTTGCATGTTGACACTTCATGAAAGTCATTGAAAAAACACCTAACTTGGAAGACCCATATCTGGAGTTTTATAACTCTGTTTGACCTATTCTATGCACCGTTGGAAAGGTATTTCATTTGGATAAAACTTTTCAGAAGACACCAAAGTTTGAAAATGCCCAAAAGTACCCTAAAAATGAGATTTTTTGTACACACGTGAGTTGCCTTAAGGAAACCTACGTGTTGCACCCGACTTGTCTATATAATACTCGCGTGTACCCTGAAAACATGACTATTTGCATTGAAACCCGCATGACATACACGACTATTTGTAGTGCAACCCATGTGTATCCCATGAATATGCGACTAATGTCTCTGCAACTCGCGTGTTTGTCCTGTAGATGTAAAAAAAAAAGAAGTTTCTTGAGGTTTGGGTAGTTTGGGTGGTTATGCAACTGACTCCTTCAATTGTAACTACTTTGCCTTCGACCCTGTCTCTTCAGAAGCATATAAATAAAGGTAGGGAGGTCCATGAGAAGGGACTTGAATTTTTTCATTGTCATGCTGGAGGAATTGGGACTCTCTTTTCCCACACCTTTGCCCTAGAAGCTATCTCCTTGTGTTGCAGATCTTGGAGGCTGAGTTCCTTGGAGAAGAGAAGCAGCAAAACCAGATCAAGGTTTCATGAGGTTCCCAACTTGAAGAGAAGGTATATTTGTACTTCCTTTCATGATTAATAAAGATGTGATGTTCTCCTTCATCCCAAATCATTGTTCAATGTGTGATTGAATCCCTGTTTTTGATCATATGATGATGTTAATCAGATTATTATTTCATGTTTCTTTGATTATCATTGCTTTATATATGGTCATGTTGGTTTGAGGAAGGTATAATTCATTTTGCAGGTCTTTTGGAGCAAGAGGAGCAATAAGAGGATTGAAGGGCTGCTTGGATCAACCTTCGTTTGGCTAAGGTATGAACCACTCCAATCTCTGAACTTGTTTATATATACTTGTAGAACCATTTGCATCTCTCTTTCAACCCCAGTACATTGATGGCCTCTTAAACCCTAGCCATAGGAAACTTTCCTCTACAACAAGTGTGGAGCTTGATTTTTTAAGATTGATAATATTCATTCAATCTCTTTATGAAAAAATGTCAAATAACAATATTCATGATCTAGACGAACACAATCGACAATTGCTTGCTAGATTGTGGGATGGAATGAAAAGAAAAGGGTGATGGGAAATGTTATTGTCCATGTAGTCAATGCAAGGGATTTAAAAGGAGAAGAATAAAGATCACAACAACCATAAAACATTGCAGGGAACATGGACATGCTGAGGGGGGGGGCATGCTTATCATCCATTTGTAAGTTTTGCATTATATATGTTTTTATATTGATTGCTTTTGTAAATGTATGTATTATTTTAATATTTATTATATTAACTCATAGCTATTGATGATTTCATGTAATTATAAAGGAAATACATCCTATGGCATATCGTCTGGAGGATGTGCTTTCAGATCAAGTACTGGAGGAACATGGAGCTATGAATAATGGTGAACAAATTAATGATCATATTGAAGAAGATGATCATACTAATAACATAGTTGAATATGATGGTACAAATACATTGATCCATGATACATTTATTGTTAGGATGGATGATGACGATGATGATCCTGAAAATGATGACTTTGATGGTGTTCATGATTTACCTCTTCTTGAGAAGGCATACAAACCCCTTTATGAGGGTTCCAACACAAATCTTCTCTTTGCTGTATTATTGATAATGAACTTGAAGGTTATGAATGTTTTTTGAAACACATCATTCACACGGATGTTAAGGTATGTAATCCATCACATATATACGGTTACACAAAAGGTTATCCTTGTTAGTCTAATAAAATTATTGTTAATTCATAAGTTAAATTAATATGGATGAAATATATTTCAATAATATTGTTTATATATTCGATTAACTAGTTTTTTATTTTAATTTGTTGTAGCTTGATAGCTGAATTTTTGTTACCACCGTCAAATATTTTAGCTCATACATATCAAGATTTATGTGCCATCATGAAAGAAATTGGAATGCAGTATGAAGCAATTCATGCATGCCTCGATGACTACGTTATATATTATAATCAACATGAATTTGAAACTGAATGTCTGAAATGTCATATCAGTAGATACCGAACAAATCAAGTAACAAAAAAGGCGCCTCACAAAGTTCTTCGTTATATGCCATTATTCCACGTTTGCAACGAATGTTCAGGTGCAAAAACATAGCACAATTTATGGATTACCATGCACGAAACATAATTCAAGATGACATTATTCAAATGCATGCAAATGATGGTTATGCATTTAGAGATATGGAGGAAAAATGGCATCACTTTAAAGAAGAACATCGTAATCTTAGAATTTCTTTGTAAATAGATGGTGTCAATCCATTTGCAGATATGAGATCAGTTTACTCAGTGTGTCCTTTTTTTGTTATCAACAATAACATTCATCCATGGTTGTCAATAAATAGGGAGCACATAATGTTGTCGATGATTATTCCAGGTATGTGTCTACAACTTTTTTTTAATGTAGTGGCATCTCATTTGTCGTATTTTGTTGCATAATGTTATTAATAATTTTTTTATTTTTCTCTTGTGCATGGTTTATATATCTAAATGGCTATAATAATTACATATTTTATATGTTGAAATCAATCAGGTAAGTACCAAGTTAAAGATATGAATGTATATATATTGAACATGTTATTAATGAGCTACTAAAGTTATGGAATGAAATCACTATATATGATGTATCTAGACCAATACAACAAAGTCATTTTCAATTCCATGCAATTCTTGTATAGACAATACATGATGCCCCAGGGTTAACCCATTTTTACGGTTTGTAATTGCGCTGAGAGGCGCTCTATAGCCTAGTATGGGGGAGATCTTATAACGTTTGACGAATCTTGTATGAGGGAGATCTTGTAGGGTTTGTTAAATCTTGTATGAGGGAGATCTTGTAACGTTTTCGAGTAACAAAATAATTAAAATAAAATTTTAATTATCTGCAAAAATAAATGCCCGCAAAAAAAAACCTACTATAAGGGAGATCTTGTAAAGTTTGTTACTAGCAAAATAAAAAAATAAAAAAATAATTATCCGCCAAAATGAATGCCAACAAAAAAAACCTAATACGGGGGAGAGGTTGTAACGTTTGTGGAGTAACACTTGTTACTAACAAAATAAAAAAAATAAAAGTTTTAATTATTCGTCAAAATAAATGTCGGTAAAATAAAACCTAATATGGTAATAAAAAATTAAAAAATTAATTATTTGCCAAAAAGAATGTCGGCAGAAAAAAAAACCCAATATGTGGGATAAGGTGTAATTTTCCTACTTAACAAAATAATAATAAATAAACAAATTAATTATCCGCAAAAAATGGTTTTAAAACCATGTACAAGGCCTCCTAAACAACCCATAGTTTTAAAACCATGTGCAAGGCCCTCTTAAACAACTTATGGTTTTAAAACCATGTGCAAGGCCCTCCTAAACAATCCATGGTTTTATTGTATATTGTATATGGTTTCTAAATTATGGGACTATGAAAATATAATTTAAATTAAAATTGCACCTCCAAATATTTGATCCCTCTCGTCGCTTGCTAGAGCATAGGATTTGGATCTAGGTTGGTTATAAAATCCACTTTAATTGCATTTATTTTTATGAACTAGTTAATATATTATGGACGCATGATTTCTAAATAATCCATTCATTTTATATATAATTATAATTGACATAGATATTCCATCTCTTTATGTGGGTATTCAGACAAAGGGAAAATTTGCATGTCTAGTTTGTGGTCCTAAGATCAAATCTTGTCGTTTCAAAAGTTTAGGAAAGGAGGTGTTTGATGAGTATAGGCACTTCCTCTCTAAGAATCATAGGTATCGAACTACCAAAAAACATTTGTTCAATGGGAAGCAAGAGACTGCATTAAAACCGCAAAGAATGACACCTCACCTATGGAAGTTGCAATATAATAGAAATCTTCAAGGTACGTATGAATCATCGTATATGAAATGTTATGGAATTTTGTTTATTGTGTGTTGTTTACTGTAATTGACATTGATTTCTGTAATTTCTTTATAAAGTATGATTCATTATGGTCGTTGTGATCATGAAGGCATTAATGGGCTTCCATGAGGAATGAAAAGCTATCCTAAACAATTTAGTATTTTGCCATACTACGAGCACCTACAAATTGCTCATTTGTTTGATACAATACATATTAGAAAGAATGTGTCTGAAATATTATGGCAAATATTGGATCTAAGGATTGAAAAAGAAAAAATTGTCAAAATTTGCAATAACATTAAGGAATCCAATCATGCACTGATAGATGTCATTCAATTTCATAGAAACGAAGACCAAATTAATATAAAACCACTTCCATGGATGTCAACGAAGCAAAAAAGTAATGTTGTAAAAGAAGTCATGCAAAAAATTAAAATTTTCACCGGATTTTGTGTGAACATGAAAAATATCATAACAAAGAAATGTGATTTTGCGGGGGTGAAAACACATGATTGGCATATCTTCATGAAGGTAATTATTATGGTATGCATATAATTATTGCTATATTAACATTATTCTAGTGCATTTTGTTGGTATTTTTTTGTCTACTTTTTGTAAAAAAAATGAAACAATTTGTATATTGTTACAATATGTTCTACCTCTCTCTCTCCCAAACAACTTTGAAAACAATGTCAAACAAGTTATATATAATCTTGGGAAATATATGAGGTAAGTAGCGATTTTTTGCATGTGCTTAGAGTTTGTTTAATTCATTGTAGAACTTATATATATATATATATATATATATATATATATATATATATATCTATATATTGTGCACTAATTCATGTTATGTAATATAATGTGTTTTTTGGTTAAATCTCGTGATTGGTTTGCATCACTTGTAGATGGTTTTCATATAAAGAAATCAATAAAGAAGATATAAAGTATTGGAGGAGATAGATTCCTCGTCTAATGTGTGAAATGCATAAGAATCTACCTTCGGAATTTTTCAATGCACAAGAACATTACCTCATACACCAAGTTGAGGAGATTGAATTGTGTGGACCTGCACACTTAAGGTCCATGTGGATGGTTGAGAGGCACTTGAAAATTTTGAAGGGTTTGGTTAGACAACGAGCACGTCCCGAGGGTTCTATGATGGAGGGATATATGGTATACCAAAACATGATGTATATTAGTTTATATCTTCCTAAATTAGCGTTAAAGCTCAATTTAGGTCGCATTTGTGATCTGCACTCCAATAACAATTTAGAAGTGGAGTACCCGAAGGGGAAAGGTAGATCGAGGAAAGTGGAAGATAATTTTTAGCTAGTGGATATTAATTAATCTAATACATTTCACTATTGATTTTTATGTATGTATCATACATATTCTATTTTTAATATTCAATATGCATCAATTAAACGTTTATAATTTGTTAAGTGAATATACATTTCTATCATAATTATAATTTAATTTTTATCAAACCGTTGGCCGAGAGTGGGATGCACTTCATTTATACATCGCAAACAATATTGATTGGATGAAGGTATGGATTGAATGATGTGAACAATATGGTCACAGAATATCATAGGAATATCTGTTTTCATTGGTTAAAGCAACACATCAAAATGGAGACACCAATCTTACACAAAGGGAAATAGATTTAGCATATTGTTTAAAAGATAAGCATGCAAGCATATTAATCAACCACACTTTTTTGTTGTTGTTGCAAACATATTGATGTACACATTGATTTTTTCCCTATAGGGCATAAACATGCACTTAATCATAAATAGATCATGATGTAATCTTTATGTGTATGACTTGTTGTAGGTAAAACACCATAAGGTTATGTGGTGCAATGGATGGAAATATCGCATCAAAAAGTTGGATGAAACGACTCAAAACATCAGATTGTGGGATATGTGCAGTCTTTGAGGTGACCAAAGTTTCCTCTAGAAGTGACAAACATCCAGAACTCTCATAAAATCGATACTATGGGTATTTGGAAGATATTATTCAATGTGACTTTAACTCCTTCAAGCCTTAGTTTTGTTCGTTGTGAAATGGTTCAGGTTACAATTGAATCAACATGATCATGATAAAACTATTATTGAACATGATAATAGATTTACCATGGTTAATACAAGGTTGTTTGAGCCAGGAATGGAGCCCTATGTTCTTCCAAACCAATGTGAACAAGTATTTTACTCTAAGGTTCCAAGTAGGGGGGGTTGGTCATTTGTTGTGAGACACGGTCCAAGGGGAAGCTCAGTAAAGTATAACATAGAGGAAGGTAATGAAGAGGGTCTCGAAACAAGCCAAGGTTATAATCACCACCATGGAAACATTGCTTGAGCACATATTCACCCATGACTGCCACAACGTTCGTGCAGGGAAATAGGTCGAGGTTCTCACGACCACAATGGAAATGCAGGTAAGTATTGGTAAGTTTTGTTTGCAATTTGTTTTTATTTTTTCTTGTTTTTGTTTTGTTTATTATTTTAAATTATTTTATTTTAATTTAATTTTGTTTTTGTTTATTACTTTAATTTAATTTAATTTTGATTTTGTTTAATTTTGTTTGTTTGTTTGTTTTTTTCTTTTTCTATTTAAATATTATAGCCCCTAAGTTATATAACCCCAAATCCCTAAACCCACTAGTAACCTAAAACATTAATTTTTTTTACCACTATGACCATTATCACCATGCTTAATGTTTAACACTACAATGAATACCGTGATAACCCTATATTGATGTCTAGAATTCCATATAACCCCAATAAACCATAATCATCATCATATTCCTCATTGTCATCGCATTCTCATCATCGTCAACATCATCATTGGCATTGTCAGTTTCATCATTCCCTATAGATCCTAAAACATGTAACCCCCAACAATTCAAGAAAATAATTAAACAAATCGACATCATCATCATCATCCATGTCATGATCATCTTCATCATCAATTCCATCATCATTATCATCATCACCATCATCAACATCATCAATGTATTTGAAATCATGATCATCAACGCCATCGTCATTTTCATCATCACCATCATCAACATCATCATAATCTTATACATCGTCATCATCACCATAATCATCATCGTATTGATCATCATGTTCATCATTCCCATCACCATCGTCACTGTCATCATCTTTGTCATCCCCATCCTCATCATCATGCTCCTCCTCATCATACTCCTCATCATCAATGCCATCATTGTCATCATGACCGTCATCATAATTGTCATCATAGTCATCATCATAATGATCATCAATCTTGAATTAGTGAACAATGAAGGGAATTTGACACTTTTCAAAATGATAAGCAACACTTTCTAAAATTGTATAAATAGGCCACCATAATTGTATTGATAAAGGAATTTTGAGAGACCTTTTATCAAATGTATTATAACGAGACCACAATAACCTATTCTAATTATCCACAATTAATGATATATTTGGGTTTACATTGTTTATTTAGTGGATTTACATGGCACCCTCATGGAAATGCACTATTATTAATGTAAATGTGGACAATTGGACTAGTCATATATTACCATATGACAAGTTGGGCGTATTATTTACAAAGGATGGAAATGAAGCAAATTAAAATTTGCATGACTTGAAGATCTCCATGCTCAAAGTAAAAATGATGTAAAACTCAACATACCCAAATTGTGGCTCATACTAAATAAGAAAAATAAATATAGCGAGTCAAAAGGAAAAGAGAAGGGACAAAACCATACTTGCCAACAAACATGAAATGACTCTATTTGACTTTGATGAAGATAACCATGAAAATGGAAATCAAATGTCTATATTTTCTTGACAACCCCTTGAAGGAGAGAAAAGACAAATCATATGAAGGATTTTGGAATCTCTTGATGATTTTAAACTTGTTTTCTTTTTTTTCTAATATGATTTCTTATCTATATTTTACTTTGATGATGGAAAAAATAAAGCTGAAGACACTTCCACTGTTTTTACCATTTATTTAACAATTGTAGAAATTGTAGAGAAATTAGGATCTATTAGATGATAATTGAATATGATGATGAACATGAAGATGATGAACATGATGTGAGGATGATGATGCCGATGATGATAGCATTAATCATAATGATGCTAGCCATGATGACGATGAGGACGATGATTATTATGAGGACGAGGATGAATATGTTGATGACGATGATGATGATGTGGCGATGATGATGATGGCGACGATGATGATGATGAGGATGATGGCGATGTCGATGATGATGATGAGGATGATGGTGACGATGACAACGACGACGACGACGACGACGATGGTGATGATGATGGTGATGATGGTGGTGGTGATGATGATGATGATGATGATGATGATGATGATGGCGACGATGATGATGATGAGGATGATGGCGATGTCGATGATGATGATGAGGATGATGGTGACGATGACAATGACGACGACGACGACGACGATGGTGATGATGATGGCGATGATGATGATGATGATGATGATGCTATCCATGATGATGATGATGATGATGATGCTATCCATGATGATGATGAGGATGACGATGGCTATGATTATGATGAGGATGAGGATGAAGATGTTGATGATGATGAGGATGATGGCGATGATGATGGTGGTGATGACGACGACGACGACGACGGTGATGATGATGGCGATGTCGATATTGATGAGGATGAGGATGATGGCAATGATGATGGTGATGATGATGATGATGATGATGCCGATGAGGATGAAGATGGCAATGATTATGATGAGGATGAGGGTGAAGATGTCAATGATGACGATGAGGATAATGGCGACGACGACGACGACGATGATGATGATGACGATGATGATGGTGATGATGATGATGATGGTGATGATGATGATGATGATAACATTGATGATTATGATGATGATCATAGGCCGATGACGACGACGATGACAATGATGGCGATGATGATGATGATGAGGATGAAGATGATGACGATTATGATGGTGATGATGATGATGATGATGGTGATGATGGCAATGATGACGATGATGATGCTAATGATGATGACGATGAGGATGAAGATGACAATGATTATGATGAGGATGAGGATGAAGATGTCGATGATGATGATGAGGATGATGGCGATGATGATGATGGTGATGGAAATGATGATGATGATGATGACGACGACGACAATGATGGTGGTGATGATGATGATGATGCTAATGATGATAATAGTAGTGATGATGATGATGATCATAGGTCGATGATGATGATGATGATGATGAAGAGGATGATGATGATGATAATGATTCTAATCATTGACAACGATGAGGATGAAGATAGAAATGATTATGATGAGGATGAGGATGAAGATTTCTATGATGATGATGAGGATGCTGGCGATGATGATGATGATGGTGATGATTATGATGGTTGTGATGATGACGACGACGACGATGATGGTAAAATAAATATGAATATTTAATTTACAGTGGTGAACCCTTTTTTTGTAACTCAATGGTTGAACATTTGAGTTATAAATAGTTTTAAGAACATGAAAATATTCACAATGACTTGTACATAGAGAACTTTTATGAACCATTTAGTATGGTATCTAGTTTTTCCAGTATTGAGATATAATTGCACCACTCCATATCTCCACTACTAGTAACCACTCCACTAATGGATCCTCTCCCTTAGTATGATTGACATATTTTAAAATATATAAATTCACTTACCAACCCAAATGTAGTGGTAAGTATGCCATGTAGATTGTTTCTTTTTAATATGTATGGCTTATTTGAATTTATATTTTGATATGTTTCTATTATGTACTTATGATAATCGATATGGCATGGTTTATATGTTATTAATATTAAATATTTTTATTAAACAAGGTAGTTTTATATGTTATTTGGTGGCTAAAAAAGTTGTGATTTTAAATTAGATTATTATTATAATTGATTACAAAAACTATACAATGTGAACACAAAAATGATTCAGGTATTAAATAAGAATGTGAATGATCCCTAATGGAAGGCTCATGGCTATATAATTCACTACCATATATTTTAAAGTGTAAATAGAAATCTAAAATATCCTATTGTGCATAAATACTGACTCCTATTTTTGTTAACAAGTCTATGCTAACATAATTAAATAACATAATCACACATACATAGATAGCACAAAAAATACCTTGGATAAACTCAATTTGGGAAAAATCCACTTCAAAAGGGATATTTTTTCTCTCTCTTTTAAAAAAAAAATAATGATGCTTTTACAATTACAAAGCTCTTTAGATATCATACACACAAAATACAAGGTATGGTGAAAATGTTAAACTCATTGTAAAGACCTATTGGTGGGTTTTATGTAAATCCCCTTTTAGGAATGGGTCATTTTCCTCCTTGTGTGCTTCAAATCCAACCTTATTAAATATTGGGATTCTAAATCCAAATCGATACAATACCCTCACATATTTGTAGCTTGGTGGTAGAAACTCAATGGTTTACTCCTTTGGACATTCTTTTTTGCACAGTTTGGTTATCTCCCTTTCGTGCTTGATGGCCGAAGGTATAACAAGGAGCTAGTGAAGGAGAGCACATAGGAGAGGACACATAGGGTTTGTGAAGTCATAGGATGTATAGGATAGGAGAGGCAACACAGGATAGGATATAAGGAAAAGGGGTTGCGAGGCCACATAGGACGTAGAGGGAAAGGTCAAGATTGATGCAAAGGTCACTTAGAGGACACGAAGGGGTTGTAGAGGTCACAGAGGATGCATAGGAGTCATATTGGTCACCTATTGGTCACATAGGATGTATAGGAGTTGTATTGGACACAATCCCCACCAAATCAGTAAGTACTCATAGTAATTTGGTTGCACAACCTTGCACCTATTTTTTTTCTACAACCCAGTAATAAATTGCTTCTCCCTTCAGAGGATGTTAAATGGGTACCCAACCATAGATTTAAATGAGATTAGAAAGCCATTCCATCCTCCATACAAAATTACGAGGGTATCTTTCCAGAAATATCAAAATAAATGAAGCCCCGCCTATGAGACAAGTGGAAAATTTGTTGTTTTTGCACTCTATTAATTTGGAGACAAAACCAATGATCTTGGTGGTATTTCAAACTTAGGGTATTGACACTAGGGGGATGAATTCACTGATTTTGTTGTTTTTTCATAAGCCTAAGCTGATGCATAGGTCCTACATCTTTAATCTTATAATGATAAGGGACTGATGGTATCCTTATTGTTGTATAATGGCCCACAGCATTATATGGTATAGGAAATATCACTCTATATTAATGCTACTCTTTATCATATATTGGTCAATAAGACAAATTTTTGGATTCACCACTCTTGAGTTACTCTAGGTATATCAACCATTGTGCATTATGTATTCACTCAATTCAAAAGGTGGAAATTTCCCCAATTAGACTAGATATTTACCTTGAGAACTTACCATGACAATAGAGGAAGCCAAGGTAAGAGGTGAAACAATTCCCCTAACTCCTTCATTTGGAGTAGTAAATGCGAGGCCAAGCATTGCAACATTAAGTCAAACCAAGGATGTTCTCCACCATCCAAATCTATAGCTATATTTGTGTCCAATGTCCATGGAATGGGTTGAAAAACCCTATCAACGGTAGACATTTCACCCTAGTTTCCTATGAAAATTATTCTTTTGCATATGGTATGGTTGATTTTATGCTTGAATTGTTTGTTTTCATTTAGGTATGGTGTGCTCATATCACGCTATATATATATATATTGGATTGTTGTGATGTATAAAGCATTATATAGTTGAATTGTTGTAATTATATGTGCAAATCAATATTGTGGACTAGTTTATATATAGGTCGAATTATGGAAGTGTATGTGTGTGTGAGAGAGATTGATCAATGGATATAAATATGTATAAATACATATATGATATTATGTTATATATTTAATATATTCAAATCTTTTTTTACAACTAAATTCAAAGGTTAGATTAAAGTTTCTTGATGAAGTTAATGATTCTAGAATAAATGCTTTTGGATATATTAGTAGTTAAGGGGAATCATATGAATAAGGAAACCATAATACTTGTGGAATATAGAAAGAGACCCATTTCGATTTAACTGAATACTCCCCTCCAAAAGTAAATTTGATGAATGTTTTAAGTGGTCTATATACACTCCTAACATGGGTAAACATATCACATCTTGATCCAGAAGAATAACACGAGGCTAGTTTTGGGATTTCATCTGAAGAGTTCATTAAAAATGATGTAGCCACATTATATTATGGACCTGACTTACCAACTGCACAACCTCTTCCACATTTGGAAGGGAATGATAATGTGTCCGTTCCAATATTGGAAACATAACCACCTCATTGGTTCTAGATATTATTGCTTCCAGTTGCATACATTGTGGGGCACCCTTCAAGCCCCTATTTGTGGGAGGCATATTCATTGACGAAATTCTTCCTATATGAATATTGCCTTTTAATTAAAAGCTAATAATGTTTAACTGATCTGTAAATTCATTTTAAATTCCATTAGATACTTTTTCATTAGTTTCTAATATCTTATTACCTATGATATGCTCTTAACTATTGCTTATTGAACAGATTGCAAGTATGAATCTAGAAATGTCTTACCTGTTTATGTTTTACAAGGAGCTAATGGATTAGCCATATTCACAGTTACAAAAGAGGACATAGGCATCACTTACAAATTAGGGACTGGTGTTGTTATTACAAGAAGAGAAAATGGTTTCGGGTCAGCTCCATTAGCAGTAGCATCATTTAGTGTAGAATGGGGGCGCAGGTAACATCTTTTATTTTGATAGCATGTCTTGGTAATAAGTAAATTATTTTTGGCATCAAGGAATCTTATATTTTAAACGGATGGTTGAATTACTTTTTATGTTTGTTGTACACAGATGGGTGGAGAGATTAAATATTTTTTTATTGGTCTTCGGAATTTTGAACCAGTCAAATATTTTAGTAGTCCTATGCATTTCTCGTTTGGGGGTGGTTTAAGTGTTGCAGTTGGGCCATTTGGAAGAGTGTTGGATTCAGATATTCAAGATGGAGATGAAGGAACCATCTCTTACAAATATAACAATAGTAAAGGTAACTATATGCAATTTTTCACTTCTGACAGAAATGTTTTTCTTCAATGCATTTATATAACTCTTCTTGAACATAAGGGTTCTTGTTGCTTGGAACAATTTCTAAATCAATTGTTAATATTTTCAAATTTTCTGATGTATTGGATTCTCAACAATTATCGGTGTTGAAAGATGTTTAAGAAACATAATGATGAAATATTGTTCCAAAGAATTATTTAAATAAAGTTATTTCTATGATATGCTCTGTGGAGTTGGATTTATGTTTATAATAACTAGGAAAAGAGATACTTGTGTCCTAGATGTTTTAACTTATGATGAGTTTTTTCATCTTCGACATGATGCTTTGTGTCATGCACTAATCAAGATGAAAGGATAAAAACTTAAAAAAGACATGTTGTTAAAGCTCATAAACTTGACTATTGATATGGAATGATAAGGAGAGAAATTATAGTGAGCTAAAAATTCCAAGGAAGCGGGTGTGTAGATTTGGAAAAACAATGACGAGAGTTTTAGATTATAGATGAAATGGACAAACTAGTGCTACAAGCTAGGTTATGATAAATCGTAGCTTACCCGGGCCCTCGTTAATCTATCTATTGTGCCATATGGTTATACACTTGTATACTTTGTGATATGTTTCATAGAAATTGTTTCAGCCAAACATGTGTTCTATTTGATTCATATATACGACTTTTGGTAGGAAAATAAATATAGAATTTGTAATAGAAATTACCATTGAAACCAAATTTGTTTTGAGCCCGAAAAATCTTTATTTTCTTATCATAGTGGGCTAAATTTATGGTTTCATAAATTTGGAAAATATCATAAAAAACCATGCTAAACCATTTCTGCACCGAGTCTAATAAGCCTCTTAATACTATTAACCCTTCTATAGGATTTGTGACTTTATAGTTTCCCCCATTGAGTTGGAAGAGAACCAACCAAAAGAGTGGGATAGGGTTATCAAGGTGACATCGGGTAGGCTCTCCAAGTTTCTCTTAGGTATTCACCTTCTAAATTTGGATGTTGACACTATAGGTGAGGGTCTAATAGAATATTTTTCAAGTGCTTACCTTTACCTTAAAAAGGAGACACCACACAAACTTTTAGATAGTAAGATGAAACCCCCAATGACTCAAGAGCATCAACCCCAAAGAAATGACTGTTAAAGATTGGGGTTAGTATAGTTTTTAACATAAGAAATAAACTTTAATACCTGAAAAAAAAATATAAAACAAGATGGTCACTGAGTTAAAGTTGGTCATCGAGATTCATCAAATTCCATGTACAGTAACAAAATAATAAATAATGTACATGATACATCAACAACAAAGAATCATAACCACCAGCCATCCTAGTAGAAGGCCTAACCCTAGAGGAATCAAGGCTTGAACCCGTGACCTCCCCCGAACCGAGAGAGTGTACGCACTTTTTACCAATTAAGCTAACCCTTGGGGATTTTATTTGAATCAACCTTATACTTAGATATTTTAGGTTGATCTTGTCACTGAAAAGACAAGTCAATTTGGTAAACCTACCTTGAGAGAGAGGGTGAAAGAAGAAGGATATAGAAGTCATAATATTTGTCAATCACGCTGAGGACAGAGTCATATTGAACAATATACAGTCACAAGTAACCCACCATCACACAATATACAGTCACAAGTAACCCACCATGTAAACCAACTGTCACGTTAATAGAAACACGGTTGTTCTGGGAGCAACAAATAGTGTGCGGAAGTCACCATCACTTGGAACAGCATAAACCAGTCACATGGGCAAGAGGACGAAGTAGTCATGCAGGCAGAGGATAAAACAATCACGTGGATAGTCTAATCACGCGGAGGTGAGCCACGGGACGATCCAGTCATGCAGGTATTATAACCCGGTCACGTGGATGTGGAGCAGACACAAGTTAAGAGAATACCAAGTAGTGGTAAGACATGTTGCAAGATAGCACAGAGAGCAGTGAATGAGGAAGAGAACGGGCGTGCAATGGACCAGTCACCCTGGTTGGGAATAGATACCCAGTCACACTCGTGGAGTAAACATGATCACGTGTAGTAGCACATAGATACAAATTCACTTGAATAAATTCAATGAAGAATAATGTTTTAATAATTTTTGTGGCTATATAAAAAATATTCTATTACGCCTGAAATCCAGCCATAAGTGCATCTATTACATTTTTCTTGATATGCACTTTGTCAACTTCACCACAATACTTTGTATCAATATTCTCCTAAGCATAGTTTCATAGTCAAGGTTGAGCTCCTCCCTTGTGCCATGAACTCTATCCTTACATACGATTGATCTAAGGTAGGTGCTCTTGCACGTAGTTGGAGAGAAATCTCCACTACAGTTTTGGAGACTATGCTTGCTTGATCCCCTTGGATCTCTATTTTTGTAGGTTTTTTGCTGGTTTGTTTTACTTGGGTACCCTCATCCATCATAGATCAGACCCCCTTCAGGATGATCTGAACCAATCCATTCCTAGTGCCTACTCACTCGACCCTAACCAATGTTTTTTCACAAAAAATCAGTTACGACCAGATCACACCTTTTCAACAAAAAGACTCAACCCAGGCCGCCCCTTTTTCCACGATAAGTGCGACCTGGACCCAAAGTACAGATCGTGCATGCCCTACATTCCTGAGCAACCCATGTCGCTCTTGTGACTGATGGCCTCGAGCATGACATATCCTACAACAAGGTATCCCACAACAAGGTATCCCACAACAAGGTATCCCTTGTGTATTCATTGGATTTAGCGCTCCTACTGCAACATAGTTCATCAACGTCGAGTAGTCATCCTTATGGTGTCCCTATGTTATGCATCTTGTACAACATAGCTCTTCTTGAATCTCTTTCCCTTTCTTAATGTCCTATAGTTGCAGCGTAAGGTTAGTTAGTTGTGATTGAATTTGCATCATACCCGCACCAGTTTCTCCAATCGGTGAGGATTCTAGTTTGATTGCTATCTCCAGAGATTCCGTTTGCGACATAATTTTATGTTGCATCAATGGGATTTAGATGTGTGGCAACACCGCGATAATGAACCATTCCTTGTGATGTATGCCCGACATATGAAATCTTACTTTAGCCATTAATGTCTTAAATCTTTGGTCGAATTACCAGACAAACTTTGTAGGTAACTGCTTGATCTATTTGATTTATGTGATTCACCGTGACTTATAATTCAGATTTCTGAATTTAGCTATCAGTCTGACTGTAATTCGGTTGAGCGTCTTCTGTGCGACTCCCACCGGGACTATAAAAAAATTCATATACCATTATAGCGCACGACCCCTCAAGGTTGTTATCATCTACACTTTCTTTATGTATTCATCTTGGACCTGTCGCACCATCCATATTGTTGATGTATTTGTAAGTTCAAAAGATATTTTGATGTATATTATCGTTGTATATTGGTGTACCCCCATTGGGGATGTGTTTACCCCCTTGTGGGATGTCTTAATTGTGTCTAGACCTTGAGGTACAACCTCTATTGTAAGTCGGGGCAATAGTCCCCAGTGTAACATCATGTAATGTGTATTTGGAGTCTCGTTGGAAGAAGTCGATCCTGTTAGGGAAGACATGCAGGCCCCAGTCTTATGTTTGGTCAATGACTTGAAAGGGTATAAATAGGGAGGCACTCTCCCTCATTTATACACACCTCACACTCTCAAGTTTGCATGAGAGAGAGAGAGACAAAGGAGGAAAGATAAATAGCTCTTGAATACTTCTTATTACTGCTTTGGATCATCTTACTATTCTAAGGAAGCTTATAGGGATTTCTCCTTTATGGTTTCCCAAGTGAAAATTTTCGTGTCTCGTGTATCTTTTATATCTTATGCATCTTGTTGTACTTTTTATTCTTTTAGATAAATATTCTAGATAATCTAATCAGATCTAAAGAAAAACTAACATGATATCAAAGCCTCTCTGAAAGAAGGCATTGTGCAACTACGAAAACTAGGGATTCCTAGTTCAAGGTGTTCTCTCTACAGATCATCAAGAAAAGAGGTTTAAGCTAACTCGCCTTAGTAGGGCGCGTATTTTGGTGGAAGCAGTTTCAACATTGAAGAAGTTTCATTTTTGACCTTGTCACTGTTGTCGAGAGGAACTATGACATCAAGTTTCAGAGGATTCCCACCTCAGTTTTCAGAAAGTGACCTTACCGAGCAAATCACCTCAAGGAGGTGCATATTTCTATCCATATAGAATTCCCAAACTCCAATTTTGGATAATTAGGGTTTCTCTCACAAACCCTATGGTCAGATAACGAGGGAGAATTCATATCAGATGAATTCAAGGAACTCTTTAGAGAGTCTGGGATTAAGAGGGACTTGAGCACTCCATACAATCCTCAATAGAATGGGGTTGTGGAACAAAAGAATTGAACCATCATGGAAGCAACAAGAGCTATGCTGCATAACCAGAATCTTCCTATGCACCTTTGGGAGGAAGCAACAAGAACAACTGTGTATGTATAGAACCGTACTCCTCATCGACTACTTGACAACAAAAGTCCTGAAGAGGCTTTCTCAGGGGAGAAACCACAAGTCAACCATTTGAGAATATTTGGTTTCCCAGTGTACATACATATCCCAAAGGAGAAAAGGACCAAGATCGATCCTTCTAGGAGGAAGGGTATATTCATAGGATACAGTGATACATCAAAGGCCTATCGAACATACTTCCCAGGATTCAAGAAGATCGACATCAGTAGAGATGTAACCTTTGATGAAGACTCAACATACTTCAGATCCAGGAGGACTCCTATCCAGGAAGTCGGGGAACTTGAAGAGACGAGAAGTCTGAGACATGGAAATCAGAGAAGCAATTCTAGAAGACCCTAAAGATCATGACATGACAGAACCACAAGGGCTGGTAGATACATTCCTTGAGAAGGACTCCCACAAGAGGAAATCAACATGGGCACAGGAGCTCATACGAGAAGCTGAAAGGGACAATGCTCCAGAAGGAATACATAGAGAGAGAAAGAGGAAAAATCCCTATAATATCTATGTGGCCCTGTTGTGTGGCATCATTGATAGAGAACCTTCCACCTATGTGTTAGGATTAATAATTTTGTAGATATTAATAATAATAATTACATTGATAGGTGTTTATATTTTTAATCTAGTTGATATTAATACTAATAATTACATTGATAGGTATTTATATTTTAGAATTTGGGGTGGACTAGCATGTATGTTTTTCCTAGATAGTAGGAGGATTTGACAAGTCACAAGTGTGATTGATTTTAGGGTATTTGGCTGCAAATTCCAAATAAATAATTATAAAAAAATATAAAAAAAACTATGGCAACTGATGCATGGATAACATGCACTTTGTGATGAGAACTAAGCATGGAGAACAAGTAACATGTAACTTGCGTCCTATCTATGTTCACCCACCACAAGTTAAATACTTGTGCTAGACCCTAATTCTCTAAATTCTTACCCGCATGTCGATGTTAGCATGATAGTCCTCCTCAGTGAAGCCAAAGGCATCACACGCACTATTAAAGCATGGGATGGGTGGTAAGCGATTTCATATTTCACGTGAACAAAAAAGCACCAAAGAGAAGGTGGATAGGGTTCAGGTTTAAGCCCATACATAGATTTCGTAGTTGAAAGGGAATTACATTCGTGGCAATTTTCCCTTCCCCTCATTCTAATATTATATCTCTGTTGCTTCCTAATTAAACAAGAGAGAGGTAAACTGAAGCTAACATGAACGAGTTGATGTATTATGGAAGTCCCCTGAGTGTTGCTTGACGTTTTTATATTTGAGCTAATTGGCAAGCCCACCTCCATATATTGTAGTTCATACACTGCAATGATGGCCATGCCAAGAAATCCTCTTTTCTTCCTACTCTGGAAGTTGAAGTGAAGTGCATAGCCAATTTCCATAAACCCTAATATTTGAGTAACCCAAATAAAACATCCTTACTGTTTCTATTGCTCCCATGTGATACTGATTCTCGTTGTAAATTCTCAAAATAAGATACAAATTTCAATGGATTTTTGTTGTTATATTTGAACTAATTATTAAGCATGCCTCCATAGATTGTAGTTCCTACATTGCGATGATGGTCATGCAAAGAAAGTGAAATGAAGAGCATAACCAATTTCCATAAAACCCGACATGAGAGTACCCTAATAAAACACATTATTGAACCCTTTGGTCCTCAACGTGAAGATATTGTAATTACCAATATTTAATTTATAGGTCTAGAAAAAGTTGCTTTCCCATGAAGCAAGAAAATGCAACAACATATTCCATATGAAGAATAGCTTGTGAACCTCTATGGTTTCACTGCTTACATTGGAGTACGTAATAAAAGTCGACATTAAATTGGAGTAATAAAAGTAGACATATTTCCATTGCTCCTTACCACTTTGTTAGGTGGAAGTGGGCCCAAATTTATAAAATCCCCAAATGCAATGAAGAACATGAAGATTATATAGGTTATGTCATTGAAAAACTCAATTGTCATGTGTTAATTCAACATAAAGGGAATGAATTCAATTATGACCCCTCCTAGATTGAAGACAGTTTACATGCCCTTCTTGTCCTCAATCATATATGAGTTCATGATTGATCCATGGCTGGCTTAAAGAAATCTATCTTTGACTTATAGAATCCATCTTGTAGTAATAGCAAGTGTCTCATTATGGTGGTGATTGTAGTAGAGAAACAAACCATCATAGATAAAACAAATGGAGGATCCTACAAAGAGGGTTACACGAGGGTTAAATGAGGGTTGAGGTTGTAAATCCCATCACCCAATATTTTAACCACTGGAAATGTTATGTATAGGGTAGTGTTGGAGTCATTCATGGCCTAAATGTTCTTCTAGTGTCCTCCTCCCATTTATACGAAGATAATCAACATGGGGGTGGAAGCAACCATGGCAATTAAGGCATTTTGATTTTTTTTTCTATCAAATTCATATACAGGCATTGCAAATTGCAACAAACCATCCATAGTTGATTAAAACTATGCCCAAAACTTACATAGTGTCAAAATGCAATATCTATTTTTAAATTCTATACTAAATATAGTTAGTTTTAGTTCCATAGAAAATCTACTCTTATGCAATCACAAATTAGTTAGTTAGTTTTAGGATTTTTCAAGCATCTATGTCTTTGGTGGATCATAAGAAGATTTGGAAAGTCACAAGTGTGATTGATTTTACTGTACTTCATTCCAAATTCCAAATAAACAATTATAAAAATATATATATATATATATATAAAATAGCTAGTAGCAGGTGGTGCATGGATAACATGCACTTTGTGATGACAACTAAACATGGAGAACATACACATAACTTGCGAGCCTATCAATGTTCACCCTGTTGAGGCCTGGAAAATCGCAGGCGGAAACAGTAAAGGATTCTCCCCAATCAGCGTTCCCAACTAGCCCGCTGACTGTTTGGTATGGGGAATCCGTCCGGTTTGCGGTTCNTCTAGCGCCAAAACTGTTGAGGCCTGGAAAATCGCAGGCGGCAATAGTAAAGGATTCTCCCCAATCAGCGTTCCCAACTAGCCCGCTGACTGTTTGGTATGGGGAATCCGTCCGGTTTGCGGTCCGGTCACCGTAGGTCAAAGTAACAACGAGGGTTTACCGGTTGCGGCCCGGTCCACCGGAATTTGTGTTTTGACTTAAAGGATGCCTAATTAAATGCAGGCTGATTTAAATGCAGGGAGCGGTCACAAAGTGCTGCGCAGGTTCTTACCTCTCGTCTTATGCTCACAAGCAAACAAACCAGATACTAATGGAAATGACTAATTGTCTAAACTATCCCTAGGGAGCGAGACTATCATTTTAAATGAGCAATAAAGAGTCACATACTATAAGAAAACTACAGATAGCTGATACTTTTCCTAAAGCACATGAACTACCAATNCCGTAGGTCAAAGTAACAACGAGGGTTTACCGGTTGCGGCCCGGTCCACCGGAATTTGTGTTTTGACTTAAAGGATGCAATGCACGTGCCTAATTAAATGCAGGATGATTTAAATGCAGGGAGCGGTCACAAAGTGCTGCGCAGGTTCTTACCTCTCGTCTTATGCTCACAAGCAAACAAACCAGATACTAATGGAAATGAATAATTGTCTAAACTATCCCTAGGGAGCGAGACTATCATTTTAAATGAGCAATAAAGAGTCACATACTGTAAGAAAACTACAGATAGCTGATACTTTTCCTAAAGCACATGAACTACCAATATTCAAATAACCAGTTAACCGATCAGTCTATAATAGCAATTATTACTCATAGTGCAAATGTATCCCAGAAAAGACTGCAGAATAATTAACAAGAACCTAGGTTCGAAACATCAACTATCCTCACAGCACATGAAATACGGATAAACACGAAAGAATTCCTCTTCAGCATCATTCATTGAATAACATTGGTACATTTCACTTCTTTACTCTTTCCAGCAGGCAAAATTGCAGTTTACTTCGAAAAACGAAATAGTTCCTCTTCCGAGTCCACTATTACAAAATTTGCTAAGGGAAAAAGCCTCCTTTTTGTCTCGCTTCCCATTATTTAAACAACAGCTGATGTCCCCTGGATTCCCCTAGCGCGTGACCTTTCAGCGCTCTTGGCGATTCAGCTTCTCTCCTGGCCGTTTCATTTTCTTCAATCATTTGAATAAACGCTTTGCCCTGTGACAGTAACTGCTGAAACGCTTCAGTGGCGCCTTTGTCTTCAGTTTGGGTTGTCTCTTTTCTTGCCGCGTGCCGCCTTCGTGACCCCTGTGATTTTCCCTGCACGAAGTTTATGCGCATTATCCACTTAACTTGAGACATCAACCAATCAAAATTTTATAACCCTAGTGAAAAATTCACAAAGAAATTGGCCTGGCTTTAAGAGCGAAAACTTATCAAGGGAAAACGGCTGTCGGGTGGGCTGAAAATCGGACATCGGATGGGTAAGTTTCGGGGGAGCCGCAACGGCGGGCGAGCACGGGAAGAGCAGAAGTGGAAAACGAGCGTCGTAGGTGATCGGACGGCGGATCGGTGGGTAGACTGCTCCGCCACCCGCAACGGCGGACGGGATGCAAGCTACGGACAGGCGACGGAAGCTGCAAAGGCGGTGGTTCGGGCGTCGGGTGAAACTCAAGTCGGGGCCCGACTTTATCTCCCCAGTCGCAACGTCGGGTGACACGGAACTCTGGGGCAAGTGATTCATCACC